>CM070034.1:127313697-127344004 GCA_036250615.1 Ptychadena robeensis | reverse complement strand
CCCCCCCCCCCCCGAATATTGCCGAATGCGAATGTTTTCCATAAAATTTATGGCATGCCGCGAATACGAAAGATGCCTGTGCCGCTCATCACTATTTATTATAGACAATGAATATATTACACTGGATTCAACATAAGCGTGCAAATAAATGCAGGTTGCAGTGACATGAGACAGTAGGTCAAACTCAGCAGCTAAATTTGCACATTGTCACATTATGGAGTTGAGGTGAGCAAGAGATGTTGAACCAATATATTTTAGAACTTATTCAGGCCCTGAGTAACTGAACCTTTTCAGGTTACTCAAGCCAAATCAAAATAGAGGTTCTATATGTTCCCTTTGCATCTGAGGAGTATGTATTGAAGGAAAAGCCCACCAGTCAATGCTCACCAGCATCCCCAATTGGGCTCCACTGTCTTGCATTAAGCTAATAAAGCATCTGGATAGCGATGACATCCAACAAATGGGCATTTTTCAGGGAAGCCAGAAGTGAAAACGTACATATTCATTCTCTAGAGTGCAGGGTAATTTTGTGCTATTTAACTGAAGGAGCCGCTTCTATGTGTGCTGCAGCTTACATTTTCGCTTAACTAACATTAGCTTTCCAATAATCTAGCAGGCTGTTGCATAGTTTGTGCATAGTATTTTCAATTCAAAGAATGATTTTAAAAGTCGCAAATGATTTATGTGCACTAGCTAAATAAAAGGAACCAAAATATGACTTTAAGAAGATGACATTTTAAACATAGCTTTTTCGTGTGGAGAGGAATGTCTCCAAAGCAGATTTGCTGAACTTATCACAGCTTTATGCCACGGTGCTCTTACTGCTTACATAACCCACTTATGCTTGAATTTTTTAATAATGTGCATTAAACCCATTAATGCTAAAGTTGTTAGCGTTTACATAAATGGTGGATGTCACTGTGCAAAAATGCTTTTCAGCTAAGCTCTAATGGTAAATTCTTTTTCAGTATAACAAGAAATACAAATAAGAATAGACTAATAAACTAAGAAATAGGTATGTAATAGTTTTCTATGTGTTCTGGGGAGATCTACAATGTCATCACTAAAGTTTGTATATCATCTGAAGTGTTTCCTGCCCAGCATTAGAGATGGTCGAATTTTTCGACTTGCTAATTTTGTGAGCTGATTGCAAAGCCCCTGAACATGGTATCCTCACCAAAATTGCTGGAGATGTAGAGAAGGGTTGGAGGAACATTTGAAAAAAAAAAAGGTTTGCTCTAGCATATGTAGTTTTTGCATAAATTGAGTTCAAGGTTAAAGTCGAATTTCCGATTTTCGAAATTTTTACTTGACTTTGAACTTAATTTGTGAAAAAACTATTTGTGATAGAGACATACTTTCTTTTTTGGAGTGTACCCCCAACCCTTCTCTACATCTCCAGCAAGTTTGGTGATGATACCATGCTCAGGGGCTTTGCAATTAAGTCGAAACCGGCGAAATGGTCGAATTTTTGAAAAAAAATTCGACCATCTCTACCCAGCATACTGAATTGTGCACATTGACTGTTTTCCATCACTAACCCTTACTAGTATCTAGTGCCTGCTTAAATAACCATTCCCCCTTACCTTCTGTTACATGCCCATAAACATGGATATTTATTATAGTGTAACAAATTATTATTCCCTTTTATCTATCTTAGTAGATTGATGTGCCAAAGAAGGAAGAGATGGGTTGGTCAGCATTGATATTTGTCATACTGGAAATGTGACCAGACCAAGACCAAATGTAGATAATGCCAGTAACATGTTGCAACAGTGAAGTTCCTTTAATCATAGAGCTTCAGTGAGGGAAAGAACTCTGTGGGATTTCTCCAGGTACGCACAATGGTCTGATTTTTTAGAATAGGATAGGCTATGCAAAGTGCAATTCGTAAGGCAGCACTGTATTGTTGACCACAAATTACCAGTAACAGACAGAACATCATAATGTAACGGGTGCACCACCCCTGTCTGTGATGTCACAAACATGTACCAGGGTGACATGTACCGTGCGCGTTCATGGCTCCTGATGTTCCTCTAATCTCTTTCTTCATGTAAGCCATCCACAGTTCCTTTGAGCAGGATCAATGGATCCTGCTCCAAAGGAACTCGACCAAACAGGTTTCCAACATGTTGGAAAACCTTGGTCGAAATCCATTACATTGAATAGGGACAGCACTATGCCCATCCAATGTAATGGACAGGCTAGCCGCACACACAGGCAACTGAGCCGCACACACAAGCTGTGTGTTCAGCTAGCTGCTCTGTGTGTGTGTGAAGGGGGCGTGGTCAACACAGACCCAGTTCTGCCAGAAGAGGGGGGAGGCTGGCTTTCTTGAGCTGGAGAAGCTGGCTGCTTCTAAGGCCGTGGAAAGGAGAGACCCGGGGGGACCGGGAAACCGGGTTCCCATCATACGGTAATTGATGTGCCCATGATTGATTAATGTATGAGATTAATGTATGATTGACCCGCAATTAATCAAAGCCAGGTGACATCACCACACTGTAATTGGTCGCTGGTCGATTGCACGGGAATCTACCCATGTGTGGCCAGCTTTAGTCTCTCGCCTAGCCCTCAATCCACCCGGTGTCAACAGCTAGTGTCCAGCATGACACTCCAGACCACAACAGGTCACTTCCTCAAGCACCCAGGAAAGACCCCTCCCACCTGGAAACTGGGCCTAATATCACATCCCAGACAGGGCAGTTGCATATGGCTTGGTCATGGTCACATAATCACAATATTAAAGGCATATTCATCTCTGTATGCGTTAGTCCTCCACACACTGGTTTCTACCATACCATACACAGCCCACTCCGCTACATTAACACCAATAAATTAGTAACAAAGTGCAAAAGGTTGCAGCACAGAAACTAAAAATAAAGTCCAAAATCTATCTAGGCCAGCAGAGTATGGGAAGGCAGCAGCTGTGAATACAGATAATAAATATAGATACAGGTTATCTAAAGCAAGATTGCAAAACAGAAAGATCAACATCTCCAAGATACACAAGGCTAGGAGCTAGTACTGCAGACTCAAGGTTGATAAAATGTCCTACAATTTTCTATTGCAAGAATATAGAAAGATACCCTTTGATATCTACAGTACAATAAACATAAAGAAATGAGCAGATAGAACAGTCTCAGGCACTCAGATGAGAAAGTTGGAACCAAAGCCTAATAGGGAGACATACAGCTTAACCGCCTTGGCAGTTCGCACAGTATGCTATGGCATGATTTCCTACCCACCCGGAGGTCTCGTGCACAACTCAGGATAAAAACAAAGTGCACTAAGAAAGACATAATCAAAATGTTATAGTTATATGCCTGTGTGACAGTTAAACGAATTGTCCCTACAAGTCCATTAAGGAATGTATATCTCACTGAAATTTCCATTATGGGGGTCACATTCTTTGAATTCATATTGTATTGATGGGATCAGTTTTTAGTAGACCTGTCAACTAGAAATGGTCGAATTTTTGGACTAGCTGACTTTGTGAGCTGATTGCAAAGCCTCTAAAAAGGGGATGTAAAAAAGGGTTGTGGTAATATTTTAAAAAAATATTTGGGGCTCTAGCTCATGTAGTTTTTGCATAAATTACTTTCGAAATCACAGTAAAAGTTTAGATTTTCAAAATGTTGTATTGACTTTGAACTTTGTTTATGCAAAAACTATTTGTGTTGGAGCAATACTTTTTTGTAGTATACCTCCAACACTTCTCTACATCTCCAGCAAGTTTGGTGATGATACCATGCTCAGGGGTTTTGCAATTAACTCAAAAATGTCAAGTCTAATTTTTCTCTACTGTCAACCAGAAGATTATTGCTCCCCAGCTACTTTCAGGCTTATATTTTGGTTGTGTTCTCTCGGGGTGAGAAAGGTTCCCTTTACTCTATTTGCCAAAAAAAAGCAGCTAACCCACGACCCTTTAAACATCTACATCTACAGTACAGACAACTAGAATTGGCGGGGTCTGTCTTGGGCTGTTTTCTTTTTACACAAACACCAAATCAATCACAAGGATGTTAATGGAATAAAAGTCAGTCGCTATATCTACGGTGCTATACACAACATGGCACTACAACACTGATAGTGGTCATGTTAGTTTTCATAAATGCATGCCAATACAGCCAACACAGCTGTGTCAAGTAACATTTCACTGCAAATATATAAGAATATAAATCTTATTTTAGGTTAACTTTAGCATAACTAGAGTTTGGGTCCACTTTATGCTAGCAGAAGGATTTCCTTTTCGGTTTTGTTTTATTTACAGTGCTTTGTGTAATTATTATGTAACAAGAACAGTATATTAGATGTTGATCAAGTGAAAATTGCTATCCAAACAAAAGTGAGGACATTTATTTGTTGCAATGGAGTGCATTGGTGTGAACTGTCAAAATCCAAAAATAATGAATTTTGCTTGCCCATGACTTGGGCCTGTGATGACCAATGCACCTCAATATAGTCCAATGCATTTAGCGTGAATAAGTACTAAGATGATCTGCACTGTTCCCGGGTTGTCCATTTCTGATTTCATGTCTGCAGTAACCATACTCTTTAAATTATATAATAGTCATCAGTGCATACACAGTGGGTCTGACTCCCAGCAGGGAAAGGGTTAAATAACAAATCTACAAGCTGTGAAAAATGAAGCACATTAAATTATGCTGTGTATAAAATCATTCCCTGGGGCCATTACTTGCTTTCGATTAAGAAGCTAATATTAAGTAGAATTATTTAGCTGTAGGCTTTTCTGTTTTCCTTTTTGTAATGTGTCCCCTCCCTGTGCCCTAATTATGTCCCAATGTACCTTATCATGAGGCCTTTTAAATCTCTGCTTTCTCTCAGTAAGTTGGCTCTTCCAGGCACTGCAAAGTGACCTTTTAATTGGTAAAGCGAGAACTGATTCCAATCTTGTGTAGTATCAGGTTCCTGTGTCACTCTGTATTCCTATCCCTTAGTGTTCACTCCCTCTACAGCTGCTTGGTCTTCTCCCTTTTAATGTTTAGTTGTTTGTTTTCATTTATTTCGGAAACAGTCTTCCGCCCTTGGTGACCCAGCCACTTGTTTTCAGTCTATTTGTGTCAGTTCCTCTCGGATCAGCAAGCTACGTATTCTACTTGTACAGCCTCCAGAGATTTGGGGGCCGGGTGGGGGGGAATACATTCTTGCTGTCATACTGATGCTTATAATGTTATTTCTGCAAAAGTGAATCCGTGCCTCCAAGCAGCAGACTTTCATACTTCACCAACAATCTTTGCATATCTACATCAGTCTTATTGTAGAGCTAGTAATTGTCCAATTGAATATAGGAGGCCTAGAGCAGCTGCGCTTGTGATGTGTTCTGCAAAGCATATGCTTAAATTGATCTTATGGGTTAAACCCCATTTGTGGCAGTGGAAAGCATTTGATCACATTATCACCATTTTCTATTTCGTGCATTCACCATAATGGGAAATCTATATGGAAATATGTTTAGTGGGGTAACTGACGGGCATTGGAAATGCTAAGAAAAGCTGATGTTCCATCAGATTAATCTCAAATATGTTGAGTTTGGTAATTGTTAATAAAGAATAATATTGGATCTCTTCACTGTTATACTTAGATTTCTTTATAGTCTCATTATATAACATTTTTATAAACTTGCAAAATCTAAATATATTTGATTTATTATGATCAGTATGATTTTAACACATACCATAATTCTCTAAAACTAAACATATATCTTCTTAAATACAGATATCATGTTCTAAAGTACAGTAGTTCAGTGTTTATCACTCTACAACAGTGGGGTCATGGGTTCTAAGCTTGGTTTTGGCACTACCTGCAAGAAGTTTGTATATTCTCCATGGGATTCCTCTGGGTACTCCCCCACTCCACAGACATGCTAAGTTAATTGGCACCCCCCCCCCCCCAAATTGTCAAAAGTTATGCCAATTACTGTAATAGGGATACTAAATTGTGAGCTCTGATTAAGAGACTGTTATATTGAAAGTAGCGGTGAGATTCAATGGCTGTGGGAGGGGCTTAACAGGGCCCACCTACTACAATTTACCTGTACACGGCTACACAATGGGTGGAAAAAAGACCAATCAAAATGCACAAAGAGAAAGATATTATAGGTACTGTAAAAAAATCCAATCTGTTATTTTTCTATTGTTTTCTTTTGAACCAGAACCATTTTGAAAAGATGCAATTATTTAATCTAAATGTACCACAAACATTTCTAAATTCTTAGAAACTGTCTGAAATTTACTTTAAACTTTTTTTGCCATATTTGACGATTTTTAAAAAATATTTATTTACTTTACAGCACAAGTACATGTTGATGTAAGAATAGGAATAATCAGTGTGCAAAAGATTCACTTATTAATTTGGTTTCAAAAGCAATAACAGTCCTTTTGTGTTTAAAATTAAGAAAATTTTAAAAAAGTGAAGTGGAAAAGATGGATTCAGCTGTTAGAATATAATAATTATTACTAGAAATTATCCAATAGGACTAGGAGAAGGACAAAGACAGAAAAGCTGTTTCAGCAGTATACATTGTGTGTATGCTTAGCTGATCTTGATACCTGCTTGACTCTTTGTAGTGTATTATAAATACTTTATCCAATAACATACAGAGCTATGATTTCAGTAGGAATGCCACTACCAAACACAAATTGTGATGGAACATTCTAGCATTTCTTTGGTACTGACGTATTTGCACTGGGGAACATTGCATTATATTTCAACTACAATAGCTCAAATGCTGTATGAAGAAGAACACTCCAGCATAGGTTGGTAAGCGCAATGCAGCTATGATGGCAATTGTGTCCGTGGAGAAGAAAATATAGGGGGTTTAGAGAGGATTAGGATAGGGCTGGGGACCTCTATGGGGAAAAAGGAAGGCTCTGTATGGGGCTGGGTGTTACTTTTTTGGAAATAGTGGTTTTGGAAGGGGTTTAGGAATGCAAAAGACATAGTTGCATATTCTTTATTTAAACTGTGACTAGCTAATTGCAATGGCAAATATCATGTCCAAAATTGATGAAGATGCAATTTGTTGATTTGTTGAAATTTCGTCTAAATCTTTAAATTTTTAAATCTTTCATGTTTATTTAGTAGAAAACTACATGTGCTAGAACAGAAGTGCCCATGCCATCAATTACAGAATGTGTAGTAACTTCCATAAATACTGGGCAGGGAGATGAAACTGCCAGCATCCCCAAATATTGTACTAAAAATTACAAATGGATTCCGCGAACGCTGGCTCACATGAGGTGGCTATCCCTGATGTGGAAAAACCAGGGATCAGTTGGCGTGGCTCAGATCCACGCAGGCCCCCCGCAACTGTCATCCATCACCACCGCACCCCGGCCCTACAGAGTTTCTTCAAGTCAGGAAGTGGAAATGGAAGGAGGGAGGGACTTACTGTACACGCCCCTTGTCACGCACCCCCCTAATGGCCCGACCGCTCAGAGGCCTCCCAATCGATTTCAACACACAGAGAGTCCAACTAGGTCGGTACAATCAGTGCGCCGGAATCGCCGGAATTGGGCCGCAGTCAGACCATAAAGGGGAGCGTGCAAATTACAGGACCAGAAATTACACAATATTTTGGTATCACTGCCACCATCCCATTTAAATCGGGAAAAGGGAAACCCGTTCTGATTACTATAAACGTCTAGGTACTAGGAAGTATAAGTCCAAAATGAAATGGCCACCAGCACTGTGGTTCTCTGCTGGTGCTCTTCAGGTGATGGTAAAAGGAGAACTTCTTAGAGAATGCTCTCTTTGTGTTTTAAGGATGAAAATCCTGGGCGGGTTTTGAGATCCGGCCCCCATGGGCGTTATTATGTTTTTGGAGGGAAACGACATCCCAAAATATGACACAATCCATATTTTGGCCCATGGCCGTGGTACACAGATGGGAATGGCATATCCAAACTCCCCAGAAATTATCGATCACATTAATACCAAATTTTAATGAAATGGCATATCCAGTCATGAAGAAAGGTTATAACTTTGAGCCAGTCCATGCCAGAAGTACATATTCTATATCAGGGTATCCGGCTGGGTCAGATGAATACGCTGATATAGGTTTCATAACTGTATCAGGTATGATGTCCACTGGACAGGCAAAAATTATAACAGACATTAATAGTGGGGTCGGCGCCGGCTGTCATATGAGAGTGATTTTACGTTCCTTTGTAAGACCAGATGTAGGGTTACACTTACAACCTTATCTTATCTATTCCCTGGACTATAGGGCAACATAACAGCAGGGGGCTGGAGTTGGGCCTTTGAAGCCCCACTGGGGAATGGCATGAGACCTCTATGACACCTCTAAGAAATCTACTTGCAGCCATCCCTTTTGAAGCTTACGACCCTCCTAGATTAAAGACCACACTCTATTTACATATAAGAGGTTTCAGTGTTAATACAGGGAAATATATCATATTCCTACAGATTCAATACAAATATGATGTATTAACACATGGAGGCAGGATGACCTCACGGTTCATCTGTGACATCCCACTCCCAGCGCCAGCTTCTGTTCAACTTCACCATGCGAATGAGATGAGAATGAATGACTAAGAGGCTGGGGGCTGCTAGGAGCAGAAGGAGAGAGACTGCTGGGGGCTGATGAGAAGAGGCTGCTGGTGGTTGATGAGGAGAGGCTACTGGGGGCTTATTGGAAGAGACTGCTGGGGGCTGGGGAGAGGCTGCTGGGGCTGAGTTGATGGAAAAGGTGGGCGTGGATGGTGAGCTGATTTGGTGGTGCAATGGGCCAATTGACTGGATTTGCCTCCCAGGACTAAGGCTGCAAGCCCTCCTCTGTTTTGTAGTGTTCCTATGATAATTTTCTACATCTCCAGCAATGTTGACAATGAAACATTGTTCATGGGTGTTGCAATTACCTTCCAAACAAACTACTTGAAATTTTAGGCCCATCTCTACTGTGCAGTAGCCTGCATTGCCTTTTGGTGCTCAGGATTCAAGAGGGGACTATGCTGAGAACAGACTTTGATTAGAGGTTGGGTGAATTTTTAGGGAATACTGTGAAAGACTGGAATACTGTGTGTAGCTGTGGAAGGTTGGAGGCAACACATCAGGTTTAAGGGGGTCTATGGGAGCAGGAGAAGTACCATTGAAGGTTTAGGGGCTACTTTGGGAAAAAAAATCTACTGTGGGATGTTGAAAGGCAATATTGGAGCTCTGTGAGCAGTTTGCAGACACTTTGGAGTAAGCATTGTGCTAGACAAAATTGGAATGATAGCAATCAAATATTATTAAAATTGGTATTTTGTAAAGGTACAACTCTGCCCTCTCATTCATTTTTTCAACCCATAAAAAAACGTTATACATTTTTTTAATAAATATTTAGAGAGTTTTCATGCATAATCTATATATCCCTGGTGATATACAAAATGAAATAAAAGCTTGCGGCATTACATAGCAGACTGTAGCCTAACAATGGGATCAGACAGAAAAGTGTGAATAGAGTCACATTTCTAGACTGATTTTTTTGCCTCCAGTTAAGAATCTCTTTTTTTTGTAAGAATATTTCACAACAAATTAGCAGTCTAGGTGTGTTAATCCCTTTAGTGCATTTCTTTAGCATGGAAACAAATGCAGACTGAGAGGTAGCAATGTTAAATGCAACATGAGTGAGTGTGACAGAACTGGGAAAGCTGCTCATTTCACTTAATAGCTTTAGTTATGGTATGCCAGCCACTGGTTTATAGAAACTGGCAGAAAATAAAACAAAAGTTCACAAGCCGCCAGGAGACTTAAAGATTACATAAACTAAAGTCATACCAACTGTAGAATAGATCCACAGCAGAATATGTTGGATTTACCTAGTACAATTGAGTCTGAGGTTTCCCTGAGAACATGACTGTCCTCCTATCATGAAAGTTTTGGCAGGATCAATCGGTGACCTCAGAGTGTGAGACCACATTTTGTTTGTGCTTCCCAGATTGGCAAAGTTATCAGTTTAGGTTTGATATGGGCATTGCCAGAGGTGTCCTAATGCATAATAATACACAAATATGTGTGTA
Source organism: Ptychadena robeensis (assembly GCA_036250615.1). Lineage (NCBI taxonomy): Eukaryota > Metazoa > Chordata > Amphibia > Anura > Ptychadenidae > Ptychadena > Ptychadena robeensis. Next base: position 127,333,958 of record CM070034.1, on the reverse strand, counting down.
CAAGTATGCATATTTTTATATTACTGCGAGGCAAAGGTCAGATCATGCAAATACAGGACATTCAGCTACCATTTAAAGTTATATTGTGGGCACAACCTTTTTGTATTACGTTAACACAAATAAAGAAAAAAAAGCAGCTTCAACTCCAATTGTTGATATTTTGCCTTAGGGTAGTTACATTTATGTCACCTTAGAAACAACGTACCATCCTTGGACAGCAGCATTGCCGGCTTGTTGAGAGGATCAGCCAGTGTAATGATCAGACAGGCAATAGCTAGAACTTGCAATTAACTAAACAGAAAAAAACATGATTTCTAAGTATGTATATACATCACAGAACAGGTTGTAAATAGCAGAGAAAATGCACAAACTGCAGAATTTAATGATTCCAAAGATCTACAGACAAGCACTCTTGTGTTGTTATTATCTCTATAGACAGAAGATAGTCCAGATGAGACTCAGTAGAGCCCAAACATTTTCTTCTACAAATAATTCTTTCTCAAAGTAAAGCCTAGAGTAGCTCTGGTATCACATGTGAAGCACTGAGGATATCTGGGGCAACGGTCACCCTACTGGAAATGACGCAGACAATACTTTAGGGACTAGGGGATTTTTTTGGGCACAATAAAGGTCCTTTGTGTAATTACAGTATTGTTAAGTTTAATTTGTACATAGGTTCTTTTTCAGAATGGCATATTATGGCAACATATATGCACATAACACAATTAGAGTAACATGATTAGTCTACATATATATGATCTCTTGAAGAAGCAAACAAAGATCATGAAACATGTCGAGAGAGGAATGAACATGTGAATGTAATTAGACTGTACACGTAGACTGATCATGTTACTCGAATTGTATTATGTACATATATGTTATGCTGTTCTGAAAACCTTCATTGTGCCAAAAAAAATCCTTTAGTATCTAATCCTCACCACAGGATGGGACAAAAAAAAATTGGTAAAAAATTGAGATGAGGCATAATCGTACTACTACTACTACTAGTGGTACATTTCTGTACCTCTTTTTTGGTATACATACTTAGGTTGCAATCAGGAAAGGGATCTGCACTGTAGTTGGGTTTTCGGGAAAAGCTAAAAGCTATTTACCTTTCAGACTGCCCTGTGGACGGACACTTACCTGGCTAAAGATCACAAGCCCAATCCATTCTATGATCAGGTGTGGCATTTCTAAGCCATCAAAAGAAGTAAACATAGACAACATCCCTCAACATGAACAATTACCCAGGACTTGAATTTAGAATTTTAGGAGTCACTAGAACATGATGTGCAAATGGGGACCTTGCCACAAAGCACTTAGGTAGACTTTACATACAATAAATATTCTCCCTGTGTCTACATGGGTTTCCTGTGGGTATTCCGGTTTCCTCCCACACTCCAAAGATGTCCTTTGCAGTACCAAATTTAGGCACTACTTAAAATAGTGTCACTAGAGAGCACACTCCACTGCACATTGACATTTTCCTCACACACGAAGAAGAGGGGACGTGCGCAGAAAATTCATGTCTCACCTCTAGGCTGTGTGTAAGCTGCATGGTGAATGCAGCGTGTACACAGGCAGACATAAATGAAAGCTGCTGGCTGACATCTTTCATCTATATCTCTCTGCTGTATTGCTTATATCAACAATAGAGTACAGATGGACAATCCAACCATTGAAGGTCCTCTCATCTGACAGCTTCTCTACCTCCCCAGCTAATTTTCTCGCTGGGAGAGCTGGCAGGGTGACAATTTTGGGGTGAAAAAGTGTGTCTTATAGTCCAACAAATATGTTCAATTCAAGATGATAATAATAATAATGGACAAAAGAATTGAAACACCTGGTCCTTACACCTTCAAAAATTTATGACATCTCATTCTAAATGAACAGGTATCATTATTGCCCTTTTTGCATCAATAACAGCTTCCACTTTTTTTGTATTTCTTAGTTAATTATTATTAATGAATTCATAATGACACACAGAGTTAAATATGTCAAGTGTTTATTTTTGGCCCCACAGGTCAGGAAACCTCCAAATATTGTATCTCGTAAAATAAGAATATTGTGGAAAAGCTCAATATTGTAGACATATATGATGACTCATTCCATTCAGCTTATCAATCCTGAAACAACTACAAAGGTGTACTGAGTCCCTACGTCTGGTTTAGGTGACACAAATATCGTTGAAGGCTGTTGACTTTTTAGAGTTGTTCAGAAGGCAATCATTAAAGGTACCGATACACAGGTCGATGTCCAAATGTCAGATCCCTGTTCAATCAACATTTCTTTGGAGCGGGATCAATCACTCAAGGTGGGTGGTGTTGGATTCCTGAACGTTTGTTCAAGAATCGAATGAAAAATTTAACTGTGTATGGGTTCCTTAGCATACTCCATAATAAGAGTAAGCCACGAAACATTTTTTCTAAAGAAGCAAGCTCTTAACAGGACGCAAAATGCAAAGATATTAAAGGCAACTTAAATGTAAGGAACAAATGTGCCAGAAAATGGTGCACAAGAAACATGGGTAAGCACCATGGCAGCCATTGTGTTGCTGTGTTTGATTGGCATAAAAATCTATAGGGTATTGTTAAGAGAAAGATAAGAGATGTCAAACCAAAAAAAGTATATGAGTTAAAGTTTGCTATCCAAGCATCCAAGGCTTCCATAATATTTCAGCAGTGCCAATGGCTGATCGTCACCATGCCACACCACAGTTATTCATGGAACACATGCATGTAATGCATGCATTGATATACTTTTCTGTAGGTCGACATTTCTGTATATAAAAATCATTTTTATTGCTTTTCTTAAATATTAAAATTTACTCATATACTAATTTTTTTTATTTTATTATCTGTAGATCATAATCAGCAGTATAACTCTATATAATATATGAGTTTAACTTTTTAAATGGCATTACTGAAATAAATAAGCTTTTGATGGTATTATAATTTGTTGGGATGTGCTAGTACACTGTAGATTTTACATGTAGACTTTACTTATACCGGTATGTATAAAATCTGATCATTAAAGTACCCCTATCAATGGTACATGTTTTTTCCCAAAGCTCCAACTTTGCTTGACCTCTTACTAGGCAGCTAAAAATTGGCAGGAAGTTCAGCAGGATGTTTTAACTATCTGTGAAGCTATCTATATACAAAGAGATACAGTAAAACTTTAAGTATTAAAGTAAAATTAATGCTAGAGACAGACTGCATCATATGTGTCATTCTATATTTTGTCCAGTTAAATTTTAATTTCCAAAAGTTTAAAAGAACCCTTGCCTTATGGAATCTGCAAGAATACTGCAAAATGTAACTTACTGGTAATTAGAACTGTTAGCCACTCACTGCTGGTCTGTGTTCTGGTCAAAACACATTAAAAAATGAGCTAGTAATAACATTTTACCAGCACCAGCTTCGGAATAGATCTGTAAACAGTGTAAATGGTCAATTATTGTAGTGAGGGTATTATAATTTTTAGAGCTCTTCTTCTAAGATTGTAGCTATAGGGTGATGTTCTCAAAATGTAAACAAAATCTATTTTATGGAGTAATGTTATAAAAAATGTTGCTCTATGGAAATCGGAATGGTAGCAGCAGTGAAGGAGTTAAATGACATCCCCAGCACTCTTTTGCAGTCTTATCATTCTTCATCTGAAAGGGTGATATCTGTCTCTCTCCAGGCTTAACATCTGCCATACATCAGGATATTCATGTATAACAGTGACAAGCATAATATTAACTGTGTTTGTACAGATCTCATTTGGGTCAATGTATGGGGCAATATAAACAACACAAAACACACCACATATATATGTGCAGAGCATTGAGCAAACAAGAGATATATGTTCTATGCTTGTGTTCCACAAAAAAAACATATCTCATCACAATCTGAAATTAAAGTGGAATGTGCAGTTTTGATTTTTCGTTATTACTTGATAGAAATATAAAACAAAACCTAAAATAACAAAAATACTAATTAAAAGGCTTGGCTTTATGTGTTTCATTATGAATTGGTCTGTTCTGAAAAACGTTTCTTTCAGAACTCAATAATTCAAAATAAAATAAAATAGTTCAAAATAAATAAATACTTTTTAAAAAGTAAGAGCATAATACTTCTCATATGATATGTTCAGACACATTGCTTAAATCTAAAGTTTAATTTAAACCGATATAGGCAAAGGGAAGCACATTTTTTATTATGGTGCACTCTACATTATATATGTATATCTAAATGTAAATGACTATTTAATATAAATAGCATTGAAAGGAGACATAGCATAAAAAAAATTCTAAATGTTTTGCCTAATTTGCTAAAAGTAAATAAATGTAAATTACTATTTAATAAAAAAATAGTATGTAAAAGGAGATATAAAATGTAGTCTTAAAAAAGTATAAATGTAAAAACAATTGACCTGAAATAATAATAGTTTGCTATTAAGGGATGGGTGTAAAGCTGCAGATAGTTGCATGGTATGTTCATCAGTAGAAAGACAATGCTTGGATTACTAAAGGCAACCAACCTGCCTGCACTACAAACAGCAAACATTAGCTATGGCCTCGCACTGATTACTGCTGCATTTCTGCTAACAGGGAATAACAAGGTAACAAAAAGAGATACCATATGTACAAATTATAAAAGCATTTACTATCAACTAGGCTAAGGCTCCCTAATTTAATTTGCCCCTTTTCATCGTGTATTGTCTATGTCTTTAACATTTGTTCTGGCTGCTGCCTTTGAGAAAGCATACATGTAGTAAAAAGCATTATTGACAACATAAAGGAATATAGCTTTTAACTTTATTGCATTTCCAAATCCTGCAGAATACGTTTCTTTTGTGAGAAAGTATATAGTAAGTATATAGTATTCATTATCTTTTTAGTATCTATGCTTAAATTTTCCGATATTCTAACATTAATTCCTGGTGTCTCATTTGCACCCACTAAATAGTAAATATCTGGTCCAATTCATGTAATGAATTACACTAGAATCACGATAATAGGGAGGAATGCATAAAAAAACCTGTAATGAGTGATTTAAGAAGGTCCCTCACAGCCCCTCCTCTCTCCCTGGCTCTCCCTGGCTCTAATGGTGCACACTGGATTGATGGGTAAATCTTTAATCTGGGCTCTGCATAACGAATTTTCCCATAGAAAACCGTTATAAATGTCCCCAGTGGCCACTCATGATGTTGCACCCGAGTTAACCCTTGGAAGCCTGGCAAATAAAGATGGAACGGATATGATTCCAGGGAACAGCAGGTAAGTATATTTTTTAGGATTGTGGAGCGCTACACCGCCATCATTATAGCTCAGAGGTAAGTCAAACTTTAATGTGACATAAATATTTGTTAGATTTTAAGTATAAATCAACTTTAAGTAAATAAGTTCACTTTGATTATTAAGGACCTACAAAAAAATTTGATAACCTACAGCACACAACAAAATGGGATTCATGATAGTATGTACTATATAAATAATCCTTCATATTCCTCACCATCAGGGTTTGCTCTGCATACATTTATATCCTAAAACTTACAATTTTTCCATGGTGCCCCCCCCTGACCCATAAATACTTTAAAATATTAACTATCCAAAGGATCATGGTTCACTTGTTGTGGAAAATAAAGTTTGATAATTAGCATTTCTTAACTAACAAGATAGTTGATGACCTAAACTCTATAAAAATATTATTGACCAGTGCTTCTGAATTAGTGTCTAAACACTTGAAATGTTCAAGGAAAATAACATTCATAAATGTAGGCAAAAGAAGTATAGGGAAACGTAATGCATTTATTAGTGCAGACTAAAGTGGAAACTGCATTACTGATCTATATAATGCTATCTCTAATGGTAGAATGAGTGGTAAGGAATGGGGAAGTAAATGGATAAAATAATTCCTGAGTTTATCAAGTTTGGTGTTGATGGTTATATAATGTAATGGAGTTGCTAAAAAAAAATTTCATGAAAATGTGAGAGCTAACTATAGCCTGGATCCCTATTCCTATTGAATCCCTATTGAATATAGAATCCCTATCGATTGGAAACTGTAAAATTAAATAAAACTGTCACAGTCTCTGGGAAAATCCAAAGTTCTATACCATTCCAAATAGTCCAAGCTGTTCTAAAGCATCCTAATTCTGCCCTAGAGAAAATATTTTAAGTGCACCTTTGTCCACAAAAAAAAGCAAATTAGGACAGGTTTGAAGAGAGAAGAATATTAACTCACAGTTGTATGCCTTTGTTAAAGTGAAATAGTGCTTAAGTCACCTTTGGTAGTTGCACGCAACAACTGGCTTTTTTGTTGTATTTTTGTTTATTGTGCTGTGAGTTATCATTTTAAGTACAGTAGCTGTCCCATTGTCAAACTGTTCACATCTATTAATTAAAGTATATGAATCCCTATTTAGATTTCGCTATGTTACTGATTATGTCTAAAACATTAACTCACCTACTAGCTGGAATTAATATTGCATAACTGGACTTGGTTAGTAATATTCGTGACATCTACAACTGAAAATGAAAAAAATGGAAAGTCCTTCTAAATATGAGCATCTTCTCATATAGTATTGTGGAATGGCAATTTAACAGTTAATGATGTGTTCCTTTACTGTACTGAGTTCAGCTCAGAAGATGCTTAGGGGAGGTGCTGTGCCTTTGAAGGGGTATAAAATAATTGATAGGAAGGACCAATGGTGTTTTGTCTGCTGCTCCTGATGCTACTGTTGCTGAAAGCTGAGACCAGCTCTCACTTTACTGACTGCTAGAAAGCCCTCTGTGGGAAGGAGATCTAACCTAGGCCTGGGGGGACGGCAGGGACCAAGCAAGCATGTGAGCGTTTATCTTACTCCCCATTGTACTACAGGTAGACTACCCCTGAGATACAGCCCTGGAAAGAAGCCAAACTCTTTGGAATTAGCCAGCACATATTCTTGTACCCTGTCTCTGGGCTCAGAGACAGAGAAAGTCTGTATATATTCCTCATTGAAAAGAACCCCATGCTTAATGCTGACCAGTGTCTATTGAACATTCATACTTGGCTAAGGGTTTCGTTTAAGCTTTATGCTGAAAAGGAGGGACATTCTGCTGCATTACATAAAGAGAGTGGGGAATTCAAGGCTAAAGATTAACACTCAGTACAGTAAGCAGAGTGCAAAAGGGTACCACAGAGAAGTCATGGTCTCAAGGTTCCTCCTAGCCTGCTTTCAAGAGAGATAAAGCTCACTTTACAGCTGGGTACACACTGAGATCCCTTGCTACACTGAACTTGAACCCAAAAGCCTGCCTATTTCAAAGGGTGCTGAGTGCTCTACAGGTGTCCCTGTGCTCAACCTCACCCCAGGGGCCCCCACCTCAGTAAAGTCTAGACAGTCATGTACTCAAGTAGAAACAAGTGACACCTTCATTAGGAATTACTGTTTCTATTATTGCATACAAAACAGTTTACCTTCACATACATTTTGGAATGCAAATTGAGAACTTTATGTCCTTAATCACACCACAGCATTTCTTTGGGAGTTCATTTAAAGTTGATACCTATTCTTAACTACCCTCTTATTTTCTGTTTATTTTCTGTTTATGGCTCTGGCTCATAGTATCATGAGTTTTTGATGGTTGTGGCACCTAACTTATACAGGTCGGTGTTGAAGCATTCTGAATAAATATTCTTGACATTCTCTCTTTCTTTAGAATTTCATTTCTGGCAGGTTTTTGGTGATCCATAGCTTTCTTAAGGTAGACAAATGAATATAAAATTTGACTGTTTAACATGCCTTCAGAAGCTTTGTCAACCCCCTTGATAACTCTTTACACTTCCAAGCATTTGAGCATCAACACCACCAACTGACGATACCATGGAAATTTGGTTTGAACACAGGTTCTCAGCAGTGTTGATCATGAATTTTCTAATCTTGAATTTTTGTTGTGGATATCGACACTTTAAACATTTGTGAAAATCTCAAATATAGTGCTATATCTTCATAATCATGAATATTCTGGATTTTCTACATCAGTAGCCAGAACTATCATGCATCGGGTTCGCGATATGCACTTGTACAAGTGCTGATTTGCGCAATAATTGTAATAATGACTGGAGATCACAAATTTTCGAATTTACAAGTTTATTGCAAATATTAGGTGAACATTTTGCAACATTTTGTGAATACAAATATTGTCCAAGCTGCTCATCACTAGTTCTCAGTAGCAGAGGATTTTTAATCTACCTTAAAATATATGGGTCCAAAAAAATATTTTGACCTATTATTAAAACTAATCCCTCAACTAATTTACTCATTTATGAAGATAAAAAATAATATTAATTGGAGAGCAATATTTTGTTCAACCTCCTCTGTGTTTGACATAAATTCCAAGGCACAACACTCACTCATATCCTGATACCCTTTTGTGAAGTGCCTTCCAAGATGATTCATGATGCAAACAATTTTGTTGCAGATAAACTGACAGTATATTTTACTGTCTCTAGTGTAATGATCAGCAACAAAAAACCTTATCGGACAAGAAAATGTGTTTATGAGAGAAATGTTTCCATGGAAGCCTTCCTTAACCCTTCAATAATGTACAGTAAAATAAATAGCAAAGAATGCCTATTACAAGGGGACTGCTCCTGTGCAGAAAGAATTATATAGATATAATTAACCCCAGGAGGAACTGCTGATGACATCACAGACAAAGTGATGTAGTGATAGAATGAAAATCTTGCTTCTGCTGAGCAACATGTAACAGTTTTTACAGTACTGGAAATTAGTCGCAGCAAGCAGATTCAACACCACTGTCCACACCTATATGTCTCCCAAATGTGTCATTACAACATCTATACTGATAAAGTGAAAGACTACACATTGTCAGCAGATGCTATACACAGTGGATATAAAAAGTTTAAACACCCCAGGTAAAATGTCAGGTTCCTGGGCTGTACACAAATGAGACAAAGATAAATTATTTCAGAACCTTTTTCACCTTAATTGTGACCTATAAACTGTACCACTCAATTGTAAAACAAACTGAAATCTTGGAGGGAAGAAAAAATATAAAAATAAAATAATGTGCATAAGAGTGCACACCCTTAAACTAATTCAAACACCTTTTGATTGTATTACAGCACTCAGTCTTTTTGGGTATGAGTCTATCAGCCTGGCACATTTTGGGCATGAGTCTGTCAGCATGGAACATTTTGACTTGGCAAGATTTGCCCACCCTTCTTTGCAGAAACATTCCAAATCACATTACGAGGACATCTACTGTGCACAGCCCTCTTCAGATAACCCCACTGATTTCAAATCGAATTCAGGTTTGGGCTCTGGCTGGGCCATTCCAAAACTTTAATCTTCTTCTGGTAAAGCCATTCATTTGTTAATTTGGATGTATGCTTTGGTCATTGTCATGCTGAAATATAAAGTTCCTCTTCATGTTCAGCTTTCTAGCAAAAGCCTGAGGGTTTTGTGCCAATATTGACTTGTATTTGAAACGGTTCATAATTCCCTCTATATTAACTAAGGCCCCAGTTCAAGCTGAAGAAAACCAGCCCTAAAGTATGATGCTGCCACCACCATGCTTCACTGTGGGTATGGTGTTCTTAAATAATGTGCATTATTGTTTTTGCGCCAGACATATCTTTTTGAATTTGGAATCTTATGCAACCACATTATTTTTATATTTTTTCTTCCCTCTACCTAAAAGATGTATAATACTATAATATAATTATAGTATTCAGAGCCCCTTAACTTTTTAAATTTTGTGATGTTGCAGTCTGAAGCTACATTGGTTTAAATTCCATAGATCCTGTATGGAGATGTTCTAGTATAATGCAACAAGGCAGCAAGAGATATTGTCCCCTAGGACTCCAGTCTGTGATCTTTTTGGGGACAGGGAGTATATAAGAGAAGGGGCTCTGTGAGGTTGATTCTGATGGAGTAGGAGTAGCTGGACATGTTACCTACTCCAAGATCAGTGAGCCGAATATGTCAAGTCTGGGATGCGGGAAGCTGAGTGAGCACAAGCATGCCTCGTCTTTGAAAGACCCAGCTATGAAGAGACGCTTACTATCCAGCCAGGGTTCTAATGGGGTGGCACAGACCTGTGGCTCAGACTTGATCACCATTGGTGGTCCTGCCATTGTCTACAGGCCATAGTTAATTATCCTACATTCCCAGGTTACACAAATACTAGCCCCATGTGGCAATACTTTCCCTAGCATCAGTTAGGCCCACTGATTTAAGTGCTCCCTATTTGTATCAGGTTTGTCCTGCCTCTGTGTTACTTTCTTCTGCAGTTTCTGATGTAAATTTTTTGTAAAAAAAAATTGCATTAAGCCAGTGGTTCCCATACTGGGTGGAGGTATTCCAGGGAGGCGCAGCTAGGGGGACAGCAGAGGTGGCAATTGGAGCCCTTTAAATGAGAATTGTGCTGTCATCCAGAGAGAGGGAAGAAAAAGAGAGATCTGCAGCCTATTTCCAGCCTATTGACTATCCCAGCTGTCAGTTGTCTTCTTTCTCAGGGGATCAGACACAGTCCACCCACCCTCCATTTCCACTGCCAGACAATCAGACTAGCTTGAGAGATGGACAAACATGCAGGCAACCATGGGGAAATTTGCTGCAGACAGTAGATAGAGTGCACGTAATGGGTGTCTGTGTTTATCTCTATGTTAATGATTAATGTTTCTGTATAGTTGGTGTGTGTATATATTATGTGTGTCTTTGCATGATTGGTGTGTGTGAAAAAGATACTTGTATTTCAAGTAAAGTTTGAGGGCCATTTCACACTAGCCATTCACTCACTAGCCACTGCAGCTATGGTGTGTGTTTTTTTTTACTGTAATGGACATGCTAGTGGTAATGCTACCACGTCAATCATGTGTTTCTGCATTGCACTGTTTGGAAGCGGGATGGCTTGATAATGTTCCTATATTTAAAAGGGGGGCCCGGCAAGGAAAGAAAGCATTAAGCTGTCGTTTGTCATTGGTTAATCCACATATCTTTACACAGCAATAACTGTATCCTTCCTGTCACGAACCCCCCTAGTGGCCGGACCGCGCAGAAGCCTCCCGATCGATTTCAACCAGAGAGTCCAACTAAGGTTCGGTACAATCATTGCGGCGGACCCCGCCGGAATTGGGCCGGCAGTCATACCATAAAGGGGAGCCGTGCAAATTGACAAGACCAGATCAATAACTACATATTGGTTTGTATTACTGCCACCATCCCATTTAAATCGTGAAAGGGTGAAACCCGTTCTAATTGAACAGCTATAAAGTTCTGCGGTACGCGCGACTCTGTCAGAAAGCCTAGGGAAGCGTGCTCTGCGGTATTCAAGCAGGTATGAGGCTTTGCAGAGAATGACGTTATGAGTTCCTTATTTATCGCTGGCGAATTATTTTAAATATACAATACTGTATTAAATCCACAATTTAAAGAGGAGTGTAGCCGGTTAACATAAAAAGGGAAAAAGCAAGAAATGATACTTAAGGTTGCTGAAGGATAGTGTCCCGTTTTGTAGGGGAAAGTCCAAGATCAATAAGTCCAAGAATTATAAGTCCAAAATGAAATGGCTACCAGCCATGTGTTCTCTGCTGGTGCCTTCAGGTGATGTTAAAATGGAGAACTGCTTAGATCATGCAGTCTTTGTTATTTAAGGATAAACAATTCTGGGCGGGTTTTGAGATCCGGCCCCCATGGGCGTCATTACACTTTTGGAGGGAACTATGTCCCAAAAATATGACACAACCCATATTTTGGCCCATGGCCGTGGTACACAGATGATAATGGCAAATCCAAACTCCCCAGAAATTATCGGTCACATTAATACCAAACATTAATGAAATGTAATATCCACTCATGAAGAAAGGTTATAACTTTAAGCCCGTCCATGCCAGAAGTACATATTCCATATCAGTGTATGCGGCTGGGTCAGACGGATACGCTGATATAGGTTTCATAACTGTATCAGATATGATGTCCAGTAAAATTATAACAGACAGTTGGCACCGGGTGATTGTAGGAGCGTGTTTCTACGGTCCTTTGTAAGACCATATGTGTGAATACTCTTAAACCTTATCTCTCTGTCCTTCCAGACTGTCCGGCAACCCTCAGCAGGGGGTTGGCGTTCTGCTTTTGAAGCCATCACTGGGGGAAGAAATGACACCTCTATGACACTTCTACGAAATCTAATTACATCCATCACCTCTGAAAGTTTTACGACCCTCCTAGATTTCTCCTTTCCTATTTACATATGAAAAGGGCCTCAGTGGCAGGGAAATATATCTCATATTCTTACAGATTCGATATAACTATGATATTAAACACACACAGATTCGATACAACTATGATATATTAACACAGGGAGGCTGGCTGACCTCACGGTTCATCCGTGACACTTCCTCCTCTGGCCTTAATGGCAGAGTGGCTAGACGTAAGTTTCTTCTCAGTTCACAGAACATGAAAGTCTGCTTGGAGTTTGTAGAAATGCACCAGAAGGATTCTCAAGATGTGAGGAGCAAGATTCTTTGACAAGTTCTAAATATTACATCACGTCAGAAACTAGGAAAAAAGGAAAGGAACACTTTTAACAACAAGTATGCTGGAATATGGGCTGTAATAAGAGATTGTAGAAACATTTTCTGGAAATGCTGATTTTGTGAGTTAATTGCAAAGGCCCTGAATTAAGGCAAGTAAATATTTTAGTGAGGATACCTTGTTCAGGGGTTTTGCAACAAACTGAAAAACTAGTTGAAATTTCACAATTTTCTCTAATTGTAATGCATTCTAGATGTGCTGCATGCTAAGTAATGTATGCATCTACAAGTAATACCTTCTTACACAAATCACAGAACAGCATCCTTCCTAGTTGCCTATACATCACATTGAGTGATTTATCTGTTTTCTTTCATTCCTTTTCACTAGGTCTGTGAAGGTCCTCCTTCATCCAGGTCATTGTATATCTGTAGTGTTAAATTCAAATCAACTGGACTTGCTGTGTTTGTTCTTGAAGACATTTCGCTAGGCATCCACCTGGCATCCGCAATTCAGAGTGACTGTGTGCACGATCATACTGGAAATATTAACTCTGGGGTATAGCTTCAATCCACATAATCTGCCTTATGGATGTAAGGCGTTACTACATTAACATAATTGGAGCTGTGAGGTGTTATTAGCCTGCCCAGATAGAGGTGTTAAAATGGCATTGTGTATGGCAATAGTTGTCGCCCACCCCTGTTCAAGCTTGGCATGCTTGAGGATTCACAAGTTCCCATTCGGGATAGGGAGGAGGACTGGTTTCAGGAGAAGCGCGAAGGAGGTCATATATGTGAAAATGGAGAAGTCAAGCTTGAACAGGGGTGGGGGTGCGACATCTATTGTCTGTCACATACAATGCCGTTTTAGCACCTCTGTCTCTCTGGGCGGGTTAATAACATCTCACAGCTCCAGTCATGCTAATGTAGCAACACTCAGACCCCAAGCATTAATATGATTAACATATTATGTGGATTGGAGCTATACCCCAAAGTATATATTTCCAGGAAGATATTTCCAGTCACTCTGAACTGAGAAAGCTGGATGACTAGTGAAACATCTTTAAAAAACACAGAAATCCAGTTGCATTTAATTAAACCACACATAATTCCATGCCTACCGTTCAATAGCTGTATATATGGTGTGAAAGGTCATCTAAAGCCTAGGTGCCCAACCTGCGGCCCGGGGGCCGCATGCGGCCCTTTGCGCATTGTTTGGCGGCCCCCAAAACCTAATTGTTAATGCATAGGGGAAAGCAACTCATCTGTGAAGTGGTCACACTAATCAACTTTGGCGCTCCTACATCAGTAAAATTGTCAATGTTTATAGGGGAAACCAGGTCAGGAGGGGGTGGGTGCTGTCGGGTTTTGACTGCCTGTCGGGATCTGGTCCACCGCCTGCTGAGATATGTCAACGGGGGGAGGGTCTGGATTGATATTATGTGCGGCCCTTTAGTGATGCTGAGGGCCGCCCTTGTGGCCCTCCATATCAACTCAGTTGCCCACCACTGATCTAAAGCATACCGTAGTATCCAAAACTGCTAGTCTGAAATGGTTTGAAGGATTTTGGCATGTCACAACTGGGCTTCTTACTGAAGTTAATATAAGAGAAGTTGTAGAACAAAAATAATACATCGTTGCCCACAACTGTCAGCAGTGATCACAGAGTAGGAGTGATGTCAGCGGCCAGATAGATCATTAGATGGTGTATGGAACTGGGTGAGACTTACTCAGCAAGAGGGGTGGGTGATGAAGGTGAATGGAGGTTTGCAGCTCCCAACATGGAGAGGGAGGGTAAAAGACTGGAAATAGGACACATTGCACACTACCTAGTGCAATAATGTTATGTTGCTATTGAGAAGAAGTTGCACCTGCAGCTTTTATTTATTCTATTGCTGGATCTGTACATTTTGAACATTTTCTGATGGTGCTTGTTCATTACCCTACAAGTCAAATGTAGGACCCCTCTGGCATGATTACACAAACCCTGAAAGAACTACTGGCAATTTTAGAGAATAGCTCCTCATCTGGGAATTTCTGGATACAACGTCCCAACATAATTTTATTATGGCTTTTAAAAATGTTGTGAATTATGAAATAAATCATTGCTTTTATTTATGTTGTTATCTACAATTACTAACTACAATGTCTTACAGAAAGTTTTAACCATCTGGTTACTGGCTGTAAGGATGAATGCACAATGCAATAACACTTATTAATCATGTTACAGACATTGTATATGGTATTTCAATAATAGCTTTGTTTTCACAATTGTCTTTTTGTGCATTGCGATTCAACATGACAAGAAAAAAGATAACTGAGTGGGGTGACTCTTCCTAATGACATATATCTTGAGGATCTCCATAAATGAACATCACCTGAATTTAGGTCCAAGCAATGACTCATTGCATCCTGTTCTGATCAATGTAAGCGTGACGTTTGGTGACCTGCTGGTCTGACAGAAACAGCAGCGAGTGCCTCAGGCAGTCCCTAATGAGCAATGTGGCTAATACTCACTCCTGTCCAAATGCTGTATGATCCCTGTACACTAAATTATTGCCTACTGCTTTGCTCTAAGTGCATTCTCCACTGAAGGGAAAACTGAAAAATAAAAATAATCCATTTAAGAATATCTATTTTCCAACTATCCAATATTTTATTTCAAAACAATCAATACAGCTAAACATATCTAGCCAGCTCTGTATATGAATACAAACACTCACAAGACAAGGCTATTTCCTTCTATTAAGCTTATTTCATTACATGATTAAAAGATTAATGGTCTACAGTAGCATGCAGTATCCTTTCAAGATTTTTATATTATAAATTATATCATGTGGTTTATGGGATGTCTAGGTTGTGATCAGCTTTAATACAATTCCTTGTCTACTACCTGAGGGTAGTTAAGCTCCACTTTGGATGCTGTTAGCTCTAAAGGTTGCCATACATGGCTAGATTTTGTGTTCGATTCATGAACGATCGATCACTCTGGGAATCTAAATCTGCCCACCTTGAGCCTTCGATCCTGCCTGAATGAATTATAAATTGAACAGGGATCCAACATGATGGTAACTCCCTGTCCCATTGCCATTACTTTGAATGGGGACCCGCAGGGGCTGCATTCCCCTTCATCCTTTGAGTGGGATACACTGTTAAGGAGTGTGCGGGTGGCTTCTGAGCAACATAACCCATGCTTTGTTTGGCAGACCCTTGACTAAGGCCACTGTGCTAGTAGCGGCGCGCACTCCAGTGAAAGCAGGGTGGCACCTGTACCCCATCCCAACCGAGCAGGCGGCTATCAGAAAGCTCGTTTGAGTAGCTTTGATTACATTGAGGGACCATCTGCCTTTGCTGCCCTTCCAACTCTGCCAATGTGCCGTGGCTCCTGGGCGAGTGCTACTAATCGATAGTCTACCACTTATTCGCTGTAGTGGCATTTTATAGGAGCAATATAAGTTTTATGAATTGACTCTGTGATTCTGCTAAGTAGTCAAGTAAAGTTGAAGTTTGAAATGCACTTGCTCTCTGTGTGGTTCCTGAGTTCATGTCCTGCCGTTACACTACCTTTGACAGCAATGCCTTGCATAACATAGTGCTCTTTGTTTAGAATCTAGAACAAATAACTCTCAAGATAAATACCAACATGATGGCTGTATATTTACATGAAAACATGGTACTGCTCTGCATAGAATCACAGCTCTGCACTGCGGTTGCATTCACTCTGAGTAGGATCCTGACCCACCTTGCCAGCAGTGGGTATCTCCCTAAAAACCATGAAAATGGCACCATGCCATGCAAAGCAATGAAAAGTTGCTGAAGCACGAAGTGTCACGAAGTGTCTGAACATGACTACATTCTGAAAACTAATGACATTTCAGTCTTGTGTAAGGGGAATTGGTTTATTCCATCTTTAGGGTTTGCAGGTTAATTGTTAAAAAAAGAATTTTGTTTAAAGTCTCTGATAAAAAAAGAAAGCCAAAAAAGAATACAGCTGTTCCAACAGCAGCGTCTGCTTCCTCACGGGTGTTACTTAACAAGTTTATAATTCAATCCTATCCAGTTGCAGCCATATGTTTGTAGAACTTAAATATTGTACATATTGTGGTACCTTACAGTGCTAGGAGCTGTACTTTATCTTCAATGGGTTGTCTGTTACTGGCATGATGCTCTGCCTCCCCTCCCACCACATTCAAAGCTCATCTCTCAGCTGCTTCACATAAGCATTAGTACTGATACAGAGGCTGGATAAGGATGCTGCGAAGGCAGCCTTAATCACTGTACCAAGTTTAAATGACTCCAAAAGAGACAGGACTATACAAGTGGAGTCTAGGGGAATCTGGTGAGTAGATTGATCAAGTTGATTAACTGCATTGATAAAATCGCATTCAAATATGATAAATATACATTAAATATTGTATTTATAGGTTGTATGTTGACATATAGTTTGAAATATTATATATGTATGTATGTTTATATGACATGAGATGTGTTTCTTACAAGAATGTTAGTTCTCTACTTAGCAGAAAATACGTAATAAGGTATTGTTTAAATTTAAATGTACATGTATGCAAGCAATCATTTAAACATTTAGGTATCTCTGAGAGTTGTGAGAGTAGAAATGTTGATAGAACACAGAATTACTTTTTATAGAAGAAGCAGAATTTATTTAAATGATTATATATGTGAGAAGTGGTACTTTAGGTAATGGATAACAAAAATAACTTTATAGCTTTCCAGACTCTATCTATCTATCTATCTATCTATCTATCTATCTATCTATCTATCTATCTATCTATCTATCTATCTATCTATCTATCTATCTATCTATCTATCTATCTATCTATCTATCTATCTATCTATCTATCTATCTATCTATCTATCTATCTATCTATCTATCTATCTATCCTCTTTGTACATAAATGTATATATATATATATAAAGTATATCAAACCATCTCACAAGGTTAGTGATGTAATTATTTTGCATATATCCTCTTCAGAGTGGGCTTCCCATCAGATTGGAATCACTTACAATCAAAGGACTTAACCCCTTGCTGGTAGCTCCTTCAAATTAAACCAATTTATTACATATGAAGCAATTTGTCAGGAAGGTGTTACAGTTCTTACTAATAGGCAATTTTAAACCTGACATCTAGCCACAGTCCTTTTATCCTTGATCCTTTGGCCATTGTACAATGACCAGGATAGGTTGACTGCTAATCATTGCAGGCTGGAGAACTGGAGGCATTCCTATATTGATATATAATTATTGGAGCAGAATGATACAAGCCTGTCTGACGTGATAAACGCAATCCTTGGTACACAATGTTTTCTTTTATTTACTGTAACAATACTTCGAAATGTCTTGCCCTAGAGTCAGGGGATCATTAATGAAATCCATGTTGTATGGTGCACTAGACCTGACATCATATGTCTTCTTTCAATAATAACCTCTATCAGATCTAGAAAACAAGCCTATTCCTTTAAAGGAATTTAATTTGAAAGACAGAAGTTAGGTAATTGTTATGTCCTTAAAAATAAATTGATGAACATAATAACAATTCACCAAAGGTCATGCATTTTCTTAATCATTTCAAATTTTTTTTCAAATTCTTGAGACCTCTCATTACTAAGTAATGACAATCCCAACTTGGAAAGGGTAGGTTTATTTACAAAGATCTATTTCACTGATGCTTTGTTATGTAAAAACATGGGAATCACGAACATACATGGTAATTTACTATCAATGAACAACTTTGCAAGAGAAATACTGGGACAAAAAAATAAATAAAATAAAAACTTTTATTCAGAAGGGTAGCACAATTGTTTAAGGTATTTTTTATAATACAAAAAAGAGCTTCAGTTAGTTATAATCCTTCTCTTACCCCTAAAGGGAAATGATTTTGCATTTTTTACACTCATGTTTAAGATCAGTTTTTTACTATTTCCATTCATTTGTTTTATAAATACAAGTTTCACCAATAACATTGGTTCCCCATAAACATTTTTCGTTTTGAGGGAGCACAGCAGTACTGAATTCATTAAGCTTCTCATGCGAGACGGTTTCTTGTCCACTTACTTTTGAGTTGTAAGTGTATATTGCAGCTTTAGCTATAACAGTTTATTTTGGACCCTTTCACACTAACTTTGCTGCAGTTGTGGTGTGGTACAGTAGTGCAACGCAACACATCTAGCATTAATACAAGGTATACAGGTTTTCATTGTTCCATAGTTCAATGACCATTTTAGCACACCAATATAGGCATTGCATCATGCCAATGTTGACACAGGGATCAGCATTGATATTACTTGATGCAGACCGATTTAATGCAGTGGAGAATAGCCATTGCATGGTTTCCACTTCCATGCTTTTGTTTTTAGTCCCATTTAGTCCCATAAGTTCACATAGTTCAGTTCACATAGACACAATTGTTAGTCTTGCTTTTACAAATAACATGGACGCTTATAGGAAACCCGTATTCAAAGCCTACTCACCCATAGTATCAATGTGCTAGTAGTTCAGTGCAGTTAGTGAAGTTCCAGCCATTATTTAAAACCCAACATTTTGGGTACCAGCAATATCCAGATTCTCCTGCAGGGGTATATTTAAGATCAAATGAAGCCCTCAGGGTCCCAATGACAGATAGAGAATATTTTGCGTAATTTTATAGCAAATAAACATCACATAGAAAAGTAAGGAAAGAGGAACAAATCCCCCTTGTAATAAGGGACATGTGGTTAGCACACAATGGTTGCCAAAACTATTGGGATACATGTAATAAATGTCCACACTGTACAAATTACTGAAGGTAGCTATGGGATATAAAAGTTAAGAAAATATTGGTAGATAATTTAAGATTAGTACAAGTATTTAAATATTTAGCTTTCCTGGCAAAAATTCTGCAATAGCCCCAACACAAGACCACAATCCTATGGCTTCAGTCACAATCTCTATTGAACATATGGATCAGCCAGTCTGATATCTGATACAGTGCTGTACAGAAGATCCTTGCCATATACGAGGTGTACATATTGAGACATACCTTCACCTCATACAAGGGTGCATATTTATATCTAAGAAAACAAAGAACATTTGGTGGTTGAAACCTTTGACCATCATGTCTTGAGTATGACCAAGTGTTCTTTTTTTATATACAGAGCCATTTGTTTAACAATTTAATCAAATAAAATGTTAAGTGCAACTGTGGATTTCATGCAGATTGAAATCAAACTAATCAAGCTCCATAGCAAAAAGTAACCATTTTGGATAGCTGTCATCTTTGGCAAGTTCACTTTCTTTTTACACATAAGCTGGGTACACACATGTAGATATGGGGAAGATCGATGGCCGCTTTCAGTGCCGTGTGCGCTCACGCATCTATCTGGCCCATATCATATGCTGCCATTTCAGTTTTCGAGCGGGACCAATCAATCCCGCTTGAAAACAGGAATATTGGACTTGACCGTAAACCATGATTAATGTCCGTCTCCAGCTCCTCCAATACCTGACAGCAGCGTGATGCAGGGAACATCGGACAGATCCAATATAGAGACGTGTGTTCGCTGCTATAATGTTTCTTTCAATACCAATTAAACTTGGCTAAGTAAATTGTAACAATGTGTTAGCAGGTTTAAAAGATGACTTTGCTGCTCAGCTGCGAGTTCAATTAACAAAGAGATACAGTGGAGGAAATAATTATTTGACCCCTCACTGATTTTGTAAGTTTGTCCA
>CM070034.1:127292477-127309982 GCA_036250615.1 Ptychadena robeensis | reverse complement strand
TAGGGTGGCAGTCCCCATCCAAAGTAATGATTGACGGTCCCCATTCAAAGTATGGGTGGCAGTCCCTATATCCAACGTAATGTGTGACGTCCCCATCCAAAGTAATGTGTGACAGTCCCCATCCAAAGTAATGGGTGGCATCCCCATCCAAAGTAAGTGTGAACGGTCCCCATCCAAAGTAATGGGTGGCAGTCCCTATCCAACGTAATGTGTGACGGTCCCATCCAAGTATGGTGACAGTCCCCATCCAAGTAGTGTGACGGTCCCCATCCAAAGTAATGTGTGACAGTCCCCATCCAAAGTAAATGGGGTGGCAGTCCCCATCCAAAGTAGTGTGTGACGGTCCCCATCCAAAGTAATGTGTGACGTCCCCATCCAAAGTTAATGGGTAACAGATCCCCCATCACAAGTAATGTGTGGCAGTCCCCATCCAAAGTAATGTGTGACGGTCCCATCCAAAGTAATTGGTGGCAGTCCCCATCCAAAAGTATGTGTGACGGTCCCCATCCAAAGTAATGAGTGACGTCCCCATCCAAGTAATGGGTACAGTCCCCCCATCCAAAGATGTCTGACGGTCCCCATCCAAAGTAAATGTGTGACAGTCACCCCTCCCAAGTAATGGTGGCAAGCCCCATCCAAAGTTAATGTGTGACATCCCCATCCAAAGTAAATGGCGACAGTCCCCATCCAAAGTATGTGACGGTCCCATCCAAAGTATAAACGGGTGGCAGTCCCCTATCCAACGGAATGTGTGACGGTCCCCACATACACAAAGATAATTTGTGACAGTCCCATCCAAAGTAATGTGTGACGGTCCCCATCCAAAAGTAATATGTGACGGTCCCCATCCAAAGTAAATGGTTAGATTCCCCATCCAAAGTAATGTGTGACGGTCCCCCATCCAAAGTAATGTGACGTCCCATCCAAGTATGGTGGCAGTCCCCATCCAAAGTAATGTGTGACGTCCCCATCCAAAGTAATGTGTGACGTCCCACCCAAAGTAATGTGTGACAGTCCCCCCATCCAAAGTAATGTGTGACAGTCCCCATCCAAAGTAATGTGTGACGGTCCCCCATCCAAAGTACTTAGCCGCAATTACTTTGGATGGGGACTACCACACATTACTTTGATGCAAAGGTTACACGTGCAAGGGACCGCAAAGGTGACAACGGGCAAGGTGAGACGGGAAAAGGTGACACGGTCAAGGGACACGGCAAAGGTGTACACGGGAAAGGGACACGGGAACGGTACACGGGAAAAGGTGACACGGGCACAGGCGCTCTGCAGCTCAAATCCTTGACTATCATTGTAGAATCCTTGGATGTGGATTAAGGTAGTGTGAAAAAAAACTTCTTTGGGAGTTTATGCCATGGATTCTCCCCTCTGTCATGTCATTGTCATGGATCCCCCACTGTCATGTCATTGTCCATGGATCCCCCTCGTCATGTCATGTCCTGGATTCCCCCTCTGTCATGTCATTGACCAGTTGTAGACCCTTGAAACAACTTTACCAACAATTATTGTGGTCAGAAAGGGTCCCTTTGTTTTTTAAAATTCGCCTCCCATTGAAGTCAATGGCGGGTTCGCCGGGTTCGCCAAACTTTTTGAACATGCGATGTTCGCCGTGGATAGTACGCTGGCGAACAGTTCGGGCCATCACTAGACATGAAACTGTCTTCCTCAACCTCATTTTGATAGCAGAGTTTGGCTGTGTGACATTGATGATCATTAGCACCTGTTTGGTATAATTGGTTGACACCTGACAATAATCCTACATAGTCCCTGACTTTGTGCATATTTACTTATTAGAATTGATGATGGTTTGAATGCAAAAGGTAGTAACACCAAATATTGATTTGTATCTGTAGTCTTTAATTCAAATCAACTGGACTTGCTGTTTTTATTTCTTGAAGATGTTTTGCTAGTCATCTCAATTCAGTGTGACTGTACATGATCTTACTGGAACTATATACTCTGGGGTTTAGCTCCAATGCACAGAATCTGTTAACCAGCATGGGGTCTGAGTCTCATGGAGGTAAGGTGTTACTGACATTAGTATGATTGGAGCTGTGAGGTGTTATTAACCCACCAAGTAAAGGTAGCCACACAAAGGTCGATTTTCCACTAGATTTTTGACCGACCTATCACTGCGCGCGTTCACGAGATCGGCAATAGATCGGCAATCAATCAGGTTTTGCTCACCCTTCCCGTACGACCCCAAAAAATCGGTATCTACTATAAAACGGATTGGTCAATGAACCAACATTTTTTTTGGTCGATCATTTGACAATTGGAGTACATTGATGGAACCATAGCCCTTTGCAGCAGCCTTTTCGATCAATGGATTTTGTGAAATCGGCCATTGTGGAGATCGGCTCATGTCCAAATCAGCCACAAATTGGATTCCCAAGGTGGTGTTGCATCCATTCCTGATACGATCAATTGCCGATTCCTGACCGCCTGGAAAGATTGGATCGGCAATCGATCGCTTACAAATCACCTGTGTATGGCTACCTTTAGATGTGCATTTTCCAATGGGCATATCATTGTACTTGCTGCCTCAACATTAAGGCCCTTACACAAGTACAGAGTGGGGGTCGACATAGCCGGACAGATCAGCTCTGAAATGAGCTTTCCAGAGCTTTGTGTGCCGGCGGTTAGCTTCAATGAAGAAGGTCTTCATTGAAGTTAACGGCATCGGCCAGAGAATATCGGACATGTCCGTTCTCTGGCCGGCCGAGCTGTGGGGCGACAGGGATCTGTTGCCCCATGTGGGCACCCCCGATCGGCGGCCGATTTTGCCCCCGATCGCCGGCAGATTTTGTGTGTATGGCTTGCTTTATACACATTCAGACTTTAAATCTCATTGGTAAAACTTAAATAGTGGAATTTTTTACATGGATGTTGAATAGGAAAGGTAAAAAAGACATATGCCACCAAATATATGCCAGATTACGAATAAAAAGGATCGATTAGTTCAGTACAACAGTGGCTAGATAAGAAACCAACGCAGGACATACACAGTTTCCAATATTTTAATAGCTGGTTCACACCAATATGTTTTATACATAAGGGAACATTATATCTTATGGCCTAATTAACATGACAATATATTTAAATGAATGTCAATGCATGTAAAGTCTGGAGGATGTAAACTAGGCTTCAACAAGCTAAAACAATAACATATGTTCCAATATTAATCTTTTGAAAATTGTGTCATTCCTGATTGGGAATATTGGTTCCTTAAATCATTAATAAACAGCAGCCAATAGGAGTGTTCTCCACAGATTACTATAACAACATGGATCTACCTCTTTTTGTCAATATCATGATGGTGGTCTAATTTAACATTAGAAAGTAAGGGGCTTCCATTCACCAGCTTATGACCAGTACTTAGCAGATAAAATATGCACCTATTAATGTATTCACTTGTACTGCAGGTAGCAAATAACAGTAGACCCTATTTGTACTTCTTCAAAATGTGTTGCTAATAGACGTGCAGCTTCTTATCAAGTTGAGAAGCAAAGTTTTCATTAAAATGCTGAAAATATTTTAAATGCCTTTCCCTGCACCTCCTGAGGAAAGACTCTCAGCAATAAGCCATTATCTCTCGCGGCATTTTGTACAAAATAAAGTAGATCTACAAGCGTCCCCTGAGCATTGCATTAAAAGGGCTGTCATAATCTCAATTAGAAGGCTTCTTCCCATGAAAAAATTAGAGTGCAAGTACATTGGAAGACAGCAGGGAAGCATAACAAGCTATTCTTTGTGTGGTATATCAGAAGAGGATATTTCATCCCAAGCATAGACAACTTCCCTTCATAGTTCTTCCTGCAATAGGTATCTTTTGACATGTTCTTTGGCACTGTATGACATTCAGATGATACAACAATCTTAATGCATAAGAGGATATTAAGTAAAAATTTGGAATTCTGAATGGAAGTTACCAGAGATAAGTAAGACGGTAAATTATGGGACTGCTGTGAAACAGCACTGAGTATTCAACTGTGTTTTTGACCAGGTTACGCACCCCTCACTTCACAGTCAAATGAATAATGGGGCCAGCATAAAGTCGCCGCTTATGCTGATGATCTCCTCCTTTTCATTACACAACCGCATACTTCCCATCCCCAACCTACTGACAGCATTACACACCTACAGCCTACTATCACATTTCAAAATCAATATAATCAAGTCCGAAGCACTATCGGTTAATCTTACTCCGCTGCAACTGGCTAAACTCGCTCCTTTTAAATGGGCTAAGGGCAAAATTAAATACCTAGGTATTTTCATTAGTTCCAAACTGTCATCACTGTTCTCATTAAACTTCAGTCCCCTTCTATCCAAGATTAAGCTTAACCTGGCAAGATGGAATGACGTCACTTTATCTTGGTTTGGTCATTGCGCATCAAGATGACTGTTTTACCCCAACTCTTATACGCCCTTCAAGCCCTGCCCATCAGAATCCCTTCGGCATACTTTACTAAGATCCGCTCTGTCATCTCCAGATTTGTATAGGGAAATAAATCACCCAGGATTGGATACTCCATCTTGATTCTGCCTAAAGGTCGTGGGGGAATATGTCTCCCCGACCTTTTTAGCTACTATAAATCGATCCACATGACTAGGGTGATAGACTGGTGTTGTCATGCCTCACATAAGCAGTGGGTATCCATGGAGCAAGAAGATGCCCCTTGGGACCTACGGGGCCTTCCATGGCTGTCATGCACCCTTCCGACTTCACTTCGCGATCACCCAACAATTTGTACTACGATAATGATCTCCCGCCAAACAATCGCTAAGTGCAGACTCTCTCCATCGCCATCTCCATTGTGTCCCATTCTGGAAAACCCTGCATTCCCTCCAGGTATCCGTTCAAAACCATTTTCCTGCCTGACTGACTTGGGCCTCTTTAGAATGATTGATTTCATTACTCCAACTGGTTGTAAGTCTCTAGAGGAAATCAAATCTCTAATGGGGACACATTATAACTTTTGGAGTGCTATGCAATTGAGACATTTTCTCCACAGTACCCCCTTTTCTGCAGATCTCATCCGTCCTCTTACCCCTTTTGAGGCGGTATGCAGGTCAGCCTCTCCTGTCCACCACTCAATATCCCTCATCTATAATGATCTCACTACGCCAGTCAATGGTCAGGTACCAACATTCATGAAAGCTTGGGAGAGAGACTTGTTCACGATTTTGACGCCCTCCCAAACAGACAGAATTCTCAGGTTTACTTATCAATCCTCACTAGCGTCTAAATTCCAAGAACAAGGATATAAAATTACGTCTAGATGGTATAGGACACCAGTAATGCTTTCTAGATATGGGGAGGGTCTTTCGAATAAGTGCTGGAGATGCGGGGTGTCCGTGGACGCGTTACTTCATCTGTTCTGGGAGTGCCCCAAGGTGGTGCCCTTCTGGAGATCGATACGCCAACATATCAGATCAATTACTGACCACGATCTTGGAAACTCACTGGCTCCATACCTACTACACCTTAACCATATACCAATATCAACCTATAAACGTTCTGTTGTTAAACATGGTGAATGCAGCCAGGTCGTGCATAACCCCATCTTTGGAGACAAGCATCTCCCCCAACTATTTCTCTCTGGCTAGCAAATTTGTCTGATATCTATATGATGGAAAACCTGACATCCTCTCTGCACAACAACAATCCTGGGCCAACTGGGTGCGATTTACAACCTCAGATACATACGCAGCTCTGCTGTTCCCCTCTCTCCCCCCTTAAGCCTTCCCCCAAATCCACTTTGCTTCCCTCTGTGTCTCTCCACCCCCCCCCCCCACCTTCTTTTCACTGTACCTCTCTCTTTCTTTCTTGATGCTCTCTCTCAACTATTCCATATACCTTTTCCTTCAACTTTGCTGAAACCTTGATCCAAGTTTTAACAGTTACTTGTTCTAAGTTGGGGCACTCGACCCTCTAGTGGACATAAAGAATAGTGAACAATACTACGGATGTAGTCACCTTTAGGTTCACCAGACGAGCGTTCCTCATTAAACGACGCGTCTGACTGGAAGTTTACCAACATTGTCGATTAACCCCCTTAGTTTGTGAATGTTTGAGTTTGCTACTTTATGTTCTTTCTTTTTCTTATTTTGCTTTTTTCTCAAACCTTCAGTAAGATAAGAACTGAAACATATGATTTTATGTTCTCATTTTTGTTTGAAGATAACCAAATTCTGATGTTGTTTTTGTATCACCTTGTCTTTTGTGATACCAATAAAAACTTTAATGATAAAAAAAATGAATAATGGACATTGTATAATGCTATGTAACTGACTTTATTGTTTGAATTGCTTGCTTTATTATGTCCTGACATTGTGCACTTTTGTACTGTAGGACGAAACAGAAAGTATAGCTAACATAAGAATTGCATAAAATATGTAAAAAGGGGCCAGATGTATCATTCCTGCTAAACACAGAAAAAGACATGGCTGAGGATGTTCACATAGGTGGTTAGCTGGGCGAATGACAGGTGGCACCCATCCTGCAGTTATTTGCCACTACTAAATATATGCTTCTGGTGGTTTTGATTAGAGGTCAACACCAAATTACAGGAAAAAAAACAATATGTAGTTGAGCACAACTCTCAGCAGCAACCACACAGCAGGGTGTTGTCAGTGGCCAGGAAGACCATTAGATGGTGCATGGAACTGGGACTGAGACATTCACTCAGTATGAAGGGTGGGTGATGAACTTGCGTGTGCAACTCCTAAGATGGAGAGGAAGTTTGTAAATGGTAAAGGAAAAAATAATGCATTCACAAAAATTGAGGCATAATGCAAGGAGTGGTGATCTTCTACACTGTGTGTAGCACATAGGCAGGCACTTTCCAGGTTACTGTCAATTGTCAGAAGCCAGGGAAGCGTATATGGAATACAGCCTTAATTAAATAAACCACATAACCTTAAACTGCAATACCACCCACATATTACCAAATTCGGGATACAAGTATAATTTTTGCACTTTTGAACTTTTTGTTTTTTACTGCACCTGCTACCTATAATGTGCCACTACCTTCCTAAAGTAAACCCATAATACTTTTATTTTCCCATCAATGCTTGCATCAGAATTGTGTTTCCTCCAGTAAGCTCCTTCGTATGGTGGAGTGGGTGTGAGTGGATTTATTCTTCTGGATGAACTGCAGAATTTGTTAGGTCTATATACATAACATACCAACAGGAAACATTAATTTTATAATATTGTGTAGCTTCTGATATACATCATGAACTTATTGGTTGAACATTCACTAATAAAATTCTAGTCAATTCTATGAAACACTTAAACACTAGCATTTTTTAATATGACAAGCACAATATGACAAAGTGAACCAAAAAAAGCAGACGGTATGCTAGAATCATCTATGACATAGTGTTATATTATCAGGATATCTCACCATTCTTGTGCTTCATTTGCTTTCCAATTTCCCAGAGTATTCGTGTGTAACACACAATCATGACGCTTAGTGGAGTGACAAAAAGAGTGCAAAAAGTGAACATGTTGTAAGCCGTCTCCTGCCAGCGATGGGGAAAACTTCCATGTGTTGCACATTGTGTGAAGTTGGTTCCAGGGACTGTTCGCACACGAAATAGGAAAAGCTGAGAAAACAGAAAATCTATAAATGTAATGTAATAATAATAAAATCAATATTTCTTAACAAACATAGTTGTTCTACACAGGTCTGCATTTTCTCAAAACCATTAGATAAGTATCTTACTCAAAAAACCCCCATAAATACCTGGTGGCATGTAGGCCTCTCATGCCTCAACATTAAGTCATAATTAGTGTTGAGCACGAATATTCGAATCACAAATTTTGCTTGCGGATATCAGCAGTTTGAGAATTCACAAAGATCTAGTGCTACATATTCCTAATCTCGAACATTCGAGATTCTGGGGAAAGTACCATGCATTGCGCATACAATATTCACATGCACAAATGCCCTTTTTCGCGAAGAATTTGCAAATTACTTCTGAGTGTTGTTCCATAAGGTTACACCTCAGCTGCAATGCACAGGAAATCTCGAATTTGTGAATTTACTTCAAATATTTGGAGAATAATTCAAGAAATTTTGCAAATTCAAATATTGTCTATGCTGTTCATCACTAATAGTAATCCCCATTTATTTTTAGAAAAAAAATTCATACACACTTATTAGTTGTGAAACTGCTGAGATTTTATTTACTTTATTTGTTTATTATGTTAACTTAAAGAATGAACAAATTATTTGATCCAATATACATTGAAAGTCCATATCTTGAGTTATTCTAAATAATTGAAAAGCCACTGTAAATAGTAAGCAGGAGCAGCTGAGTTAACAAAATATATGTATTTTTTTTTAGCTCATTAGCATCCAAATGCTCCCCTGAGTACTGCCCATTTCAACATGTAAACTTTTATACACAACTTATTCAGAGAAATAATTGGAGCTTATACAACAACACTGTAATAATATTGTTAAATAATGAAGCTTATGGAATGGCATAAAACTCTGTAATGGAATGAGATATTGCCAACCGAAATTTGCCTTTACTTTAAATGTATTGAAGTTAAAACACACCCCACATGTGCTACTCTTCTTGTATAGTGATGAGCAGCACAGGCAATTCGTATTTGCAAAGTATGGAATTTTTTTTGCCTAATATTTGAAGCAAAGTCTCAAATTCGTGATCTCCAGTCATTATTACTTTCAAATTTGCAATTAACACTACAGATCGAAAATCTTGAATATTTGCTATTACGAAGAAATAGCACTTTATTTGAGATCTTCATGAATTCTTCCAGTGCCAATATTCGCAATAAAAATTTGAGATTCGAATATTTGAGATTAACACTATTCTTGTAATATTTTTGTCTCAAAACTACCTTTAATTGAAATCTGTGTCCAAAGCAATACAAACAAGGTGCAAATCAGACTCAGAATTGTCATATGCATTGGTCAAATTGAAATTATGTACATTTTGTATAAACTTTGGACATACCAATGTTTATTATATAACTGATTTTCCTGCAGTTAGTAACCTTTTCTTCTGTTCTACATGCTACACACAACTTTTTACCTTTCTCTATATCTTTTATTTCCTGTGTATGGCTGCTGCACACAATCACATATCTTTCTCCCTAAGCCTGGTGTAATTCGCAATAACTTTTTTTGTCAAACAGTAATCAACTGACTTGCATAGGGCTGAATGGTTGACAGGTGACAGTTTCAGATACTATATATTTTTATACTGTAAATTAAAGTTTTTGTTTTAGCCGCATTTAAACTTACTCTGTTATTGTAAACTGCCAAAACAGACATCTAGGCCAGTAAAATCCCGGCACAGTGAACACTCTACAGGTATACAGAAAAAGCTTTGGTACTATTTCAAGTCTATGGCTGGGAGATAGGCGATGCATATTGGCCAATGCACAGCCAATCTTACAAGCTTATATATAGGTCAACAAGTATCTGTATTTGTGTCTGTTCTGCTGCAATTTGCTATGTACATCAAAGCCCAATCTTCTAAAAACCAGACTGGGGTTTGTAGCTTGTTGAAGTCTTTGTTCCCACTGCTCAGCAGAGCATAGAGGGCTGCAGACAGTGTTGAACTGTTGGCGAGAAATCAGTTACCCTGTAAGGATATTACCCGCGAGTTTCGGAGAGAATAGTGTACCTTTAATAGACTAAGGATAAGAGTAAAGAAAAAAAAAAGAGTAAGGGAGAAAAAAAAAGTTAAGTAGTTGTAGTAATATGTGTTTTACATAGTACATGTTATGTTTTAGGGTGCTTACTTTAATTTGTGCTGAATCATAAAGAGTTAACTGCATGTGCAGTTGGTCCAGCCTAAGGGGAGGTGTTACTTGTACCCAGAGTTTATAAATAGTACAGTGGGAGAATTCCTGGTGGTTTTTCAGCATGAATCTGCAAAGAGTGAGGAGATCCTGTCCTATGGGAGCAAACAGGCTGGCCTGCAGAACTGAAAAAGCAGAGATCATAATATGACCTGCTCCACCTAGCCTAGGTAACTTATAGGCCTATAGAGGAGTGTGGGCAAGCAACACCCCACTTGGACTGGGTACAGCTTAGAGACTGTTTGATGTTCTGCAACATATACCTTAAGCATCTTTTCTACTTCTCAAACCGGTGTAGCAAAAGCATGTAAATATAACTCTTTAATATCCTGGGCGTTTAGTTACTTTAAAGGTTTACGCTCTTTCTACTCTATTTATTTATATATATACAGTAATGGAATAGCGAGTGTGCACCAAACTGCTGATTTTGAGGGTCAAAAATGCATTTATGCTACATAGCCTAAATTATGGCCTGCCATATTTTCTAGGGTTACATACACCTTTTTTAAACACAGAAAATAAATACTTTATTCACAATATAATATTTATACAAGGTGCCACTACCAATTCAGTAAAACTCTATCACATAGTAAACAACTGCAGTACATGCATAATGCAGAGCCCAACTTGAGCTAGGATAGCAGAAAGGCTGATAAATTGTCATCCTGAATATAGCTAAGCAAAGTTCTTGGCAGACCTACAAAGGCAGCATGACACTATCCTGACAAGAACCTGTAAATTGCCATGTAAATACAAATACTGGAAATAAGTTACATCCAAGATTGAAGCTGTGCAAAAACATACCTTATCTTTGTCATTATACCAATATTGATCACATGTCAATTAGTTATAATACTAATGATATAGTATACGATATACAATACTTATCAATACAGTTAACATAGCATAGGAAGTACAACAATCAACATACTGAAAATGAGTTATTTGAAACTAGAGCCTACAGCTTAATACCATATCTTTCATAGTACCAATATTTGAGTAATTGTGAAATAGGTTTAATACTAACTACAGTATACAGTGTACAGTCTACAGGACACAATACTAATCAAGATAACCTAGCATAGAAAGAACAAAACTTACCAGTGCAGAAGGTTTGGTAGAAGAACTTGTTATTAAAGATCAGTTAATGGTCTAACAACTATACCCTCCTAGATCTCTGAAATTCATTAGTCAACTCTGCCTCTAGAAATTCTGAATATGAACCTTCACCCTAATAAAAAACTTGATTCTTAACTTGTTGAGATTGAAAAGTACTTGTGTTCTAGATAGCAAGTGTGCTTCTACCTGCTGCTAAAAGATTATTCGGCCATGGGTGGTTGTGCATTTTATGCTTCCCCTCTGCCTCCCTAGCCAAGCACTGAGCTTAACTGTGGAGGCAGGGAAGCTCTCTGGAGGAAGATTGGCGTGCATTTCCCCTACTATCCCCTACTCTAAGCAGAGCAGAAATCCACTTGGCCTGGAAAGCACTGATAAGCTGGGTGCTTGTCAGATGGAGCTTTGTAGGTCAGCATACAAATATCTGGCTCTACAGAGACCAGTGGGGGGCAGGCGTGAAGGTATTCTATGAAGGCATTCTATGAGGCCGGCGCAACTAGGGTAGCAGCCGAGGTGACACTCTGTCTGAAAATTTGGCCAAAAAGAGGGGAGAGGGAGGTCTGCAGAACTTGGGTGTTTTTTTTATTTTTTATTTTAGGTGTGCTTTTATAATGTTTCTATTGAGAAAAGGGGGACCACTGACATAGACAGAGATTAGTGCACATCATGGCAGAGCGGGGGCCTCAGAGTCAGCTTTTTTTTAATCATATTTTCTTGCCCCAAATAAGAAGTTCTCATTGATGCTGCAGCTGATAAGATGAACCAATGCATCGTCTTATCAACCGGAATATCTTATAGGGCAAAAGATATGGTGATTCTGGAAGAACATTCAAGTTTGTACACATATACATACTAAGCACTGGATCATATCCCTCAATTTATAAATACAGTAATACACTTGTGTTTAGTCATTGCATTTAAAACAAGCACTGTGTTTTTTGGTCTGTGGTCTATAGGGAGTTTTTTTTCCTGGCATATTGCTGAATATTAGCTGTGTACTGGGATTATTAAATTAAAACATATGGCTATACATTGACATGCTGCTTGAAAAATAGCACATTATCCATTTTCTAATGCTTACATTTTTTCAGGTGTGTATAAGAATTGAACTTAGATTACTTACTTTTTTTTCCCTTAATATCCTTTCCAAGCCATGGGTGTGTCTTTATGGCCCAGTGCATATTATCATGCATGAAATACAGTATCTAAATCAAATGTTCTCACAATTCAATCCATCTCCCACTGTTTCTATGTCAACCAGTAATATAAAACCTTCATAGCAAAAAGTATTCTAATATAAACACAGAGAAGAAGATGATTGCTCATGAGCGTATGCAACTATTAGGGTTAGTGAGGGTGTGCTTTAAAACAACAACATGCTACAAAACATACCATAACCAGAAGAGTAGCATATTCAGTAGGGTGCTATCAGAATGTTTGGGGCATTGTTATACTGAAAAGTCTAATATTTTATAAAATTTTATTTAAAACAAATTTAACTGTGAAGTTTAATTGCAGCTCAAATATTGTTTATGGATAGAACAAGCACAGACCCTCTGTAAGCTTTTACTGCTGTTTATATTCTTCTTGAAGAGATGCTTTCTTCATATATGTCCCAGTGACCATAAGTCAAGAGAAATGCAATTTCAAAATCAGGGACAGAAATAACAAAACCTGCCAGAGGTAACAACCCTTGATGACTTAGACAATAACAAAAATATAGTTGGTGTTTTGTTTTAAATTAGAATTAACAAAATTGAATATATTAACAAATTATTATGTGGTACCTGGGGTGACGCCAATAGAAAACTGCCGATCCAAGCTGTCCATAGCATGATGCGATTGCGTTGTCCAGCACTGGTGAAGCTGAGGGGGTAGAGGATGGCCCAGTGGCGGTCCAGGCTGATCACAACTAGCACTAATGCAGCAGAATACATGGAAAACAACTTTCCAAAGTTAAGAATCTTGCAGGATAGTTCATCTGCATACCACTGAACCATTATATTCCACATCGCATCTAGCGGCATGACCAAGAGAGTAACCAGCAAATCAGCCACAGAGAGACTGAGGATGAGAATCCGGAGGTGAGACTTACATCTTTTACCACTGATGCTGCACAGAACAGCCACATTGCTGCAGGATGCCATTATGAAGAAACAACAGGTGACACCTACACGAACTTTAGCAGCTGCTGTGAATGTTGGTTCTCTCCAGAGACCTGGCAATCCCAAAGCTGAGATGTTGGCATCAGGAAGGACCAGATGGCTTTGATTCACAATAGCTGGCTGCATGGCCATGTTTAGTCTAAAAACATACAGTAAAAAGAAAAAAAGAAATAATGTGACTCGTAGTAAGGTCAGATTTAATTTTATACTTTTTTTTTTTACAAAATCAATGATATGTGACACTGAGACATTTTTTTCTAACATTGTAGGTGGCATTATCAATTAACAAGGTTATACCAGAAGTGGTATAGTGTATGGGCTTCAATCATAGAGAAGGCATACCAAACGCTCAGTTGTTAATTTGATGCCAGCAAGGAAAATGCAGTAAATTGAATGCAGAGCCTTCAGGAGGGAGAATTGGTCTACAAATCTTCAGTGATTATCTCAAGTCTTTAGCAAGCAAATACATTATTGAGAATAAATGTTTTTTTGATGATTTTCCAATATTTCTGTTCTTCCATATAATTTAATCTTATTAAAATGATGTACAGCATTGTATGTTTTCTGAACTGTACATAGTCCTGAAGACTAATTCCCACCATTGTGGGTGCAATACCACTCCATTCTCCACTACCATTTGGCAATAATTCTGAGTGGCACCCTATTTTATCTCTCTGGCACACTTTGTGTGCACTAACTTGTAGCAGTGCAATGGCAAAATGGTTATTTGGTATGATGTTGGCCTCCATTTTATTTTATTTTTATTGTCTTAACATACTGCAATAGAATGGGCTGGAGGGAATGGACTTAATTTTCCTTTACCTATTTTGTTTTGTTATTTTTTTAATGTTTTACATCTTTATATATACTGTATATCTATGTTTTACAAATAAGCATTTAATGCAAAAGTTTTCCAGAGCGCTATGGGAATTCTAAAGTAAAAATAATGAAATAATAATAATAATAATATTTCCAACAGTAGCTGTAGTCTCAATTATAAGGGATATTTAAAATTATAACATTTTACTACTGTGCCAAGAATACTGTCCCTCATCCTATGAAGTCCAAAGTGTGCAAAGACTAGCTGACTTTGTGAGCTGATTGCAAAGCCTCTTAACCACCAAAATTGCTTAGAAATGTAGAAAAGGGATGTGGGAACACTTAAAAAAAGTTTGACTTGACTTTAAACATGATCAGTTTTTCTCTCTTGATTTTTGCTTTAAGCTTGTATTTTTCAATGCTCTCTACTTTAGTATCCAGAAGTTGGCATAAGACAAGGTAAATGCCATGCTTTTTAAATGTGATGCGCTATTACATTTGGCTAATATTTATTTGGATTGTGATTTGATATTGGAGTTAAACCTATATTTACAAAAAAAAATGATTTCTTTTTATACACTTTTTCTCTCTGCTTACTGAGCCAAACAGGGGTGTGCATAGAGAGTGCGCAGCATGTAGGGTTTAATGAATAATCAGCAGTGGGAGGCCGCTGCGGATAACTGCATCCTGACAAATCAGACTCTAAATGTAGACATATGAGCAAAAGCAGAACTGAAATATAAGCTGGAATTTTTCATTAGCAATAGCACAGCTATTTTTGTCTTTCTACCTGGGGTAAAATACCTGGCAATTCTTCTAGCAGAAAAAAATAGATTTTAGACTATTACCTGTAATAGGATAACAGTGTTGTTGCATTGAGACCCTTTAACAGTGAGATACCAGTGTTGTGTATGGAGACCCATTGGAAAGGGTGGTTCAGGATGGACATGTAGTTTATCATGGATTTAAGTAAACAGTAAAGGAAAAAAATCTTCTTCACTTTTAAGGCTCTTTCACACAATACTAATTATTGGACACGCTAAACTCTTGTATTGACCATGCATAGCTGTGTTATAATGCAGCACATAACAATGCAGCATCCTGTGTACAATGGCCAGAATATAATGCCACACATATTTTAGCAACGCAGCAATCGCATATAAGAGTGTATAGAGTGAAAGAGCCCATATACAGTTAACTTCCTTGGTGGCATCCCGAGTGTGGCTCAGGTAAATTTTCAGTGCAAAATGTGGTAACCCCCAGCCACACTCAGGGCAGCTTACCTGCTCACTGTGATCCAAGGATTGCTTCTCATTGGGGACTGTACAGAACACCTATTGCCAGAAAACATAGGCATAGACGTGGGCAGCCCTGCACCTATGCCTGCATTGTCTGACAGGCAAAGACGTCCCAAATAAATTTTTATGTCATTGAAGAGGCTGAGGATGTGCAGGGTGAGGTGACATATTTGTATCATCAGAAGGTGTTTAAGCACAATTTTAAAAAGTTTACCTTGTAAATGAAAGGTTTTGTTATATTTTACATCGCTCAGCTGTTGGATTTCCGACTCCAATCCCTTTT
Source organism: Ptychadena robeensis (assembly GCA_036250615.1). NCBI lineage: Eukaryota > Metazoa > Chordata > Amphibia > Anura > Ptychadenidae > Ptychadena > Ptychadena robeensis. The sequence goes on along the minus strand of CM070034.1, from coordinate 127,294,436 downwards.
GAACCAATAAACAAAACAAATCAAAACCCCCTTTTTGGGTGTGATTTTTTTAGGAGACAAAAACTAAAAACCTATAATATAGAATGTATGTTTAAACAGATTTAATTTATACATCAAAACATTTTATATAAATAATTTGATTAATATCATAAATTAAAATCCATGAATTAAATGTATAGGCTTTGTTGTGTTACTGTACAGTAGTATGTCGATGCGCTTGTGATACATTAACATTCTGCATTGCAAGAAATACATTTTGTAAAAGACTCATATCGCCTAGAATATTCGAATTTCGAATATATTCAGGGAATAACGGCTATTCGAGAATTTGCAAATTTCGCGAATATGGCGGTGGATATTGACAATTTTGAATATTTGCAATATTCGCCATTGGGATGCTTATGGGCATGGATTGCGAATGGAATGCAAAAATAAATAGCATTTTAAAGGTAATTACGAGGTGATTATAATTGTGAATCTAGTTTCGCAATCATGGCGTAATTGCACACAATTCCGGATATTTGCGAATATAGAATCGAAAATTAGTAGAATTCGAATTCGAATATTGCCTATGCCGCTCATCACTATCCATAAGTTGGTTGGTGGGTTTAGAGAATGAGTACAGCTAGTGTATAGAAACATGTTAAAGTTTCAGCCCTGACACTCTGCTGGAACTAAGACCTCCCTCCTGACACTGGCTTTTTGACTTGGCTGGAGGGATACTGGCAATACTGCATGATCCAGTCCTGCCTACTTTGTTGTAACATTCTGTATATTCACTTGATATGTGAATGGCTGTGTCTGTGATTTAAAATTATTTTTCCTAAACTATGCAGTGCACCTCATGGTCCGGTGCATCTTATTGTGCAAAAAATATGTCAATCCCCATATTTTTTAAAGGAAATGTGCTTCCATAGCATCATCAAAGACCATTACAGTTTATAATAGCTTCTCTTGTATTGTACTTGCTCTGTAGCATTTAACACCAGCAGAACATAATGACTTGGATTTCTCAAGGGACCTTCCTATCACAATATCATCCCTAATATTTATGACTTTCTTGCAGAATATAATGCTAGACAGAACCATTTTAAGCTGATGCTGAGATAGTGAAAAGTGGCTGGGAGTCATCTGCTTCTAGTGCACTCCACATTGTCTCACCTAATCACAGATCTCTGATTTCCAGGCATATAATCTGTGCCCACTTCCTTGTCATCAGCATGGTATCTCTAGCATGTTCTATACTGGAAAGAGCCAGATAGAAGTTTAAAGTGACACTGAATGAAGCCACAATATCTATGAACTACTGTCACAATAAAAATTTGGAAAAAAATAATAACTTCATAATGTCAGAGGTTAAGAGAATGCTATTTCAAGTATGGCTATCTTAATGAATAACAGTCACTCGAAAAAATACAGTCATCTCATGTAAGGACCTCATAAGTAAGCACATAGCATATGAATCAAGTCTTAAGCTGGGTATACACATGTAGATATGGGCCAGATTTTTGGATATTTTGGATAGCTGTAATCTTTGGCAGGTTCACTTTCTTTTTACACACTAGCTGGGTACACACATGTAGATACGGGCAAGATCGATGGCCTCTTCGAGCACGTGGCCGCTCACGCCCATCTATTTGCCCTATATCATGGGGCCATCCCAGTTTTTGAGCGGGACCAATCAATCCCGCTTGAAAACAGGGATATTGGACATGACCGTAAATCACGGTAATGTCCGTTGTTTTGCATGGAAACCGCGGGTCTTAAAACCAATATCTCTTCAGCTCCTCCGTTATCTGACAGCAGTGTGATGACGTCATCATGCTGCTGCCGGTGAACATCGGACGGCTCCGATATCAAGCCATGTGTTCCCTGCTTAAGACGTCAGTTGTTTTCTTCCTCTGTTATACAGTGGAGGAAATAATTATTTGACCCCTCACTGATTTTGTAAGTTTGTCC
>CM070034.1:127264758-127281353 GCA_036250615.1 Ptychadena robeensis | reverse complement strand
AACATCTACACCACTTGAGGGGTTCACATACTTTCAAGCAGCACTGTATACAATATATAAATATATACAGGGGTGCACATAAGTGGTACTCTGGTACTCAAAAGGGGCTAAAAACAGGCTATGTGTACCTGCATTATTGTTACACAGCTCATATGTGTACTAACAACTTGGAGGCACTCCGTGTCTGGGCAGCCACATCTAAATGTTTAATGTATACAATATATGTCATTTAAATAACTGCAGGGAAATATGAATAACTCTAAAAGGTTGCAGTTAGGGGTGTGAAATTAGGATTGTAAATTAATAATCCAAAAACAAAGATTGGATTTCTAAGCTTGTTGGAGATCTCAGGGATGGAAGTCAGAGTAGGCATATATAAGGGTAAAATCTGACAAGAGAAAAGCACTGTGTGACAGTTGGAATATGACTATGAAAGGTTGACATTTGGACTGCAGTTAGTCTCAGGGGTTAGTAAGTAAGCCAGAAAATTTCAGGGTTGTACTACTGAGGTATGAGATCTGGGGGTTCAAACGTGTTGTACTGTGAGAGTTACATTTGATCCAAAGCCAGCTGATGACCTGTGGATGGAGACAGCTAATGGGAGGCTCAATCAAGTACAGGGAGGTCCATCTGCAGCAGAATCTACCATGCAGGAAGCTGATGCAGAGGACAGTGAGGGAGACAGTGAGGTAGACCACCCTACATATGGGGTGAGTACCAAACACCATCTCCTGTTACTCATCTGAGGAGCTCACTAAAAAACCTATGTGCACCCCTGAATATATAGATATTTTTTTATATGATTTCATTTTGAAATGGCTAAGGCTTCATTTAATAACTAAAGCTGGTAATACACTTTTATTGTTCAAAGCAATATGGTAAATTTGATCAGGTTACATTTTCTCCCCACTCTAGCCCCAGCTGTACATCCCAGGAGGACTTGGGACTCCTAAGCCTGCCCTACAATACAGGTGAATGGTTCAGTCCGCCCACACATAGATCCAGGAATAGCAGGGTATACCCTGGAATAGGTAAGCAATCCTGAGTGCAGTTATGCCTATTTATTATCTTCCCTGAGTCACTCTGGAGTATCACCTGGGAGGTTAAAAGTGACGTGTACTGGGACAACAAAATACCAAAATAAACTGTTACTTACCTCCAGCCACACTACGCTGGAGAAGTGATCCACAGTCCTATTTCTCCTGCAGCACAATTTTTTTGAACACCTGAAACATACCCTTACCTGATTTTCCCCAGCATATTGTTCTTTGAACTGATGTTATTATACCAGCAACAATGGTATGCCTCCCTATAATGTGTTTACAGGGAGGTGGCATTTTCCGTACAAAAAGTGGCACATAGGATGTGTTTTTTTTGTATGTTAACGGCTGTACAGGGTAACATCACTACGGATTGGTAACAAGAGCATCCAATGCTGGACAATGATAAGAAACTTTTGTTTACATTGCAGCTGACCCCAAGCCAAGCTCAAGCTGACCGCTTCTGGCAAGTTTTGTCAATCCGAGCTGGTCTTGGGCTAATCGCTCAGAAGTTTAACCTCTCTAGCGCACTGCTGAGGTCCAGATTTCTGTACCAGAAGCGCACCATAGACTCTAATGGAATTTTTTTTTGTGTTGTAGGCTTGTAACTTCCAAAAATCTGTCCGTACAAGGGTCTAATAGACATCCGGACTATAATAATGTTTGAAACACACAATTATTATAAAAAAAGTACATAGAAAAAAATTATGAAATGTATCATTTGAATGCTTAAATCTCTTGAATACTTATTTGGTATGAAAGATTTCAAAACAGTATTTATTTATTTCAAAACAGTATTTATGTTTGTTTATAATAACATTTTTATTTTGTTTTTGTTTTGAATTGTATTGGATACAGTTATCACTGTATCCAATACAATGGCATTCTCTGAAAGGGTTAACTTCAAAGATCACATCTGGAATGACAATGGGGGTGAAATTCCAGGTGTGGTCTTTGAACATATCCACATTTGCATATGAATATCCCAATTTGCACATGAATGTCCCGCGCCCCCCCCCCCGCGCCCGTGTGCAAATTGCGACATTCATGTGCAAATTGGGACATTCATGTGCAGATTAGGCTGGTAGAGGTGTCACAGCCGGCTTGCATCAGATCCCCGGACAGCACAGAGCAGAGAGTATGTGCTGCTGTCGGGAGATCTGAGCTTAGCTGGACGGCACTATCTCGTCAGCTGCAATACTGCATAAGCAAGTGCAGGACGAGATGGTGCCGTCAGAAGCGCTAGGAAGGTTAACATCCTTGTTTTACAAAACAAACTCACTCTGAGCTACATTCAGGAATATTTTCCCAGCTAGCCTTTGGTGATTCTGAATATTGTCAGACTTGCTGAATGCTTTTGGGTCCGTCTCATGGATGGGAGAGTGGGATGGGATGGAGAGGTTAATTATCTCATGTAGAAATGTTACTTGCTTCTGTTTTTTTACTCTGTTCACCACAGAGTTTATGCTCACTCATCTAAAAGTTTTAATTTTAATGTTAATGTTGAAGTACCTTTGTTCTTTCTGTAGGAATTCTTGACAATTGTAATTAAAAAAAGTATCTGCACCAAATTCATGTCATATGTGTGATTTGTAATGCGTGAAATGTTAACTAATATATAACTATATGTCAAAAATCAACAGTTTCTATGTACATAAGTCTTGTTCAAAATGATCATTAGATGCCACTAGATAGGTTTTTAATGCCTAAAATATATGCAGTGACTTTAGAAGAGAGTGTTATTAAGTAATTTTTGTCTTCCTTCCCAAGAAGGTAACCGTTAGCGGCAATAATGGGCCCTTGTACGGTAATGTTACCACGGTCGCTAACTGTGTCCATTACTGCCAAAAACCCAATGGTTACGTAGTTGTGCTGCGCCTGAAAAACTGTATGCAGCAGGGTGTTTATGGTAATCACATGTTAACGCTAGCCGCAATGCTTTGTGGTACTGCAACACAATACCTGGCTAGGGCCCTTATTTGCCTATAGATTAGAGGACGTATATGTTTTTTACGTATATTTTGAATGAGATGCAGCTAAGTTAACATTTTTATTATCAATACAACCAACAATGTGTCTGAAAATGATAAGTTATGTGTTATTTCCATCTATTATTCATAAACATTTATCATGTATATCTGCTGTCTGCATAACTAGTCAATCTACATTCATTAATTCTCATTACATTTAAAATCATATTTGCCAATTGTTAAATGTCTTGTCAAACAGTGACTGTTCACTGAAAGTCAAACAAGAAACCTTTGGAAATGACACATAGTCATTATATTTGTCAGATAAAACACTTGTGGTGCATTGTTATTTCCATTATTTCCTAATGGCTAATGTATAAAGCTGGCTAATTCTAAATTGGCAGAAGACATGCGGCACACCTACCGCGCTATACATGGCCAGCGGGAAGTAGTGATGTCCTATTAAGGAGCTGTTATGTTCAGACAAAGAGGTAGCTTTGAAGAGATGTTTTCTCACCATGGTTGGTTGACAAGTAGCCTTTTCCCAGAGAGCAGCAGGAAATGAAAGATGGTAAATAAAGGAATTAATCCTATGTTTTCAATCAGCTGTCTGAAACCTCTGACTTCCAAAAACTATAGAGATTATTGTACAAGAGCTGTAACTGCAAAATATTTCTCACATACATAAAAAAAACTCTTTGTAAAAATGTTAAGAATGCAATGTAAATTGTAACCTAAGTGGTTATCCAAAAATATTGAAAAGTGACCTTCGGTAGCAAATGTTTGAATCATTGTTAATAATTGGACCCAATACTTAAAGTGAATGTATACTCAAAATAAAAAAAATTATATAAAACTGAATTTTGAATTACCTCTGAGGCATCACAATGATACCATAACGCTCCACAATAATAATAAAAATATATGCTTACCTGCTGATATTGCATATAATTAACCCCATTATTATGGGGTTAATTATATGCAATATCAAGAGTGCCATATAATGGTATTTAACCTCCTGGGCGTTTGTGTACAAAACTGCACCGGATTTCATTTTAATCCGACACATTTGCAGCTACAGGTGAAACAACCAAGGAGGTTAATGGGGGAAATGTCTGTGTGTATTTTTATATATAGACAGCATGATCATGTATTTTCCCAGCTATTACTGCTCTGAAAGATGCCGTATTTTTTCTACCATGCGACATTTCACATGAGAAGGAGTGGTGAGGAGGAACATTCCGGGTTTAGTCATTGAAGGTACGTTTTTTTGGGCCGGATTCTGCCCCGTTGTGGGTACTTTTAGTGCCAACCACACCAAATGCAAAAGCAGCTTTAAGGCAGCATATCCTTGGTGGGGTATGTATTTAAATCTCTTATTCTTCTAATCTGTACATTCAATTGACATATACTACTTACAAATCATTTAGGGAAAACTGTTGTGTTGTTCTTATGTATGTTGCTATTTGTGTAAAGGTTATTCTATTGCCTTCAAGATCTTGAAATTTGGGCATGCTGTTCAAGTCTGAAAATATTGGTACAAGCCTAAATCAATATAACACCAGGGCACATTCAGCGAAGCAGAATTTTCAACAGTGGTTCTCAACCTTTTTACATCCTGGAAGTGATGTTATGAAGTGTCACTTCCAGTATTTGGAACATGCAAGTGGAACTCCACACATGCACATACACATTCCAAGTGTAATGTCCCCTACCTTATATTTTCCCACCTCACCTATGCAAATTATGTGCAGGGTGGGAAGTTAGAAGGCAGAGTAACTCCCCATCCCTTCAAAGTTAGTTGAGGGGGGGGGGGGGGGGGGGGGGGGGGGGGAGAAGGGGGTGTTACTCATCCTCCTATCTCCTCACCCAGCTACTGTCTTAGGGCCATTTCACACTATATGTATTTTTTATAGGCATGCGTTTCCGCACATATGCAAAAATGCATGCGTTTTTGACATTACATATGCGTTTGCGTTTTTGAACAAATGAATGAAAAAGGCAGGACAAGTGAATCAAAAATGCATACAGCAGTGAGTTTTTTAAAAACGCATGCGGAAACGCTGTGTTTTTAAAATCGCAACCCATACAGTTTAAATGGTAACATTGGTTGGCTATGTAAAAACGCATGCAGTAAAAAAAACGCAACGCATATAGTGTGAAATGGCCCTTAGACTACTGTCTTAGAAGGATGTGTTAGAATAGTTGATTTTCAACATATGTGTGTGTAAAACATCTGAAAGAGTGTTCTACCCTCTTTTAGTTTGCTGGAACATATAAAATATGGAAAATATGTTGCTATTATGTACTTTCACTATAATTAAAAAGATTGAAGAGAGATAAATTCCCACAATCATGTATAATCATGGCACTAAGAAGCATGCTTTAAGGTAGAATACAGACATCTAGTGGCTGAAGTAGGACATAACTATCTACTAAAGAGGAAAATCACTTGTTTTGGCATGATCAATGGCATTTATTGTAGATGAAATAGGAAAACAAAACACACAATTCTTATTAGAACAAGCCGGTGCCCTGAAATCCTGCAAGGCAATTTCTTCTTTATAATTTCCATATATGAACCATTCTAAAGATCTCATCTGGAATGTGAAAAATACTTGTGTTTTATATAAGAGAGAAAAACCCAAAATACGGGTAGACCCAAACACTCTTCACCTCTGTCTCTTAAACCCACATTGTCAAACATCGGTAATAGTCCGACAAGGTGCCAGGAACATAGGAAGGTCTCAGTTCCAAACAATAATGAATAAGTTATCCTGTGTGGGTAGAAGTTCAAATCCTTCAATGTTACATACCCACAATGATTTCTGTCTGCACTACATCTTCTAAGGTGCTTAACCCAATGGCCTTGAGCCCTTTATTCAGAAAGGTGGAGGGAAGATAGACCAATGGCATATGCAGTATATATATCCACAGTTGAGTACAAAAGTATTGGCCACCACTATGAAATTAGACAACACTCTTGATTTCCCCATGAATGTTACCATTAAGAAGTGTTTGTTATTTGGAAACAAATACACTATAAAAAACAATGTTTACTACATTTAAATAGAGTTAGTTCTTTACTAGGTTGGCATGGGTCTTCTCAGTGACACATTATTCCAATACAAAGTGTTCTTAGCTGGTCCTAATTGCATGGTTTTCCAGCATGGATCTTGGTTTTAGTATTTTTGGGGAACTAATTTTGATGTATGCTTTGGGTCATTGGAAGACCCGGTGATGATCTAAGCCTAGACTAGGACCAGATTTCATGATGCCATGCACCCGAACAGTTGTCTTCTTCTCTTTTAACAGGGTGTCAGTAAAAGTGACACAGCAGCAAATACATTTCAGGACCCCCTTCCTCTGTGGGGTAGAGTTGTGTAAATCTCAGAAATGATTGAGCAGTCCAGATTTCTTCATAATAGGATCTACCACCCGTTGGGCATAATGACCACTGTCCTAATGATTGCTTTCTCAATGAGCAGGTACATACAGCCCTTTGTTTTCTGCCTTTCTGGGCAGATGCCACCTCTGGCATGCATGCTAAAGGTTTTCCATCACTGCCATAGAGCCATGGTTTCTATGCACTGCACTGATGATGGCCTATGAGCCTGAAACATCTGTATGCAGTTTGGAATAAATACCATACCATAAAGCTATATTTGCACTGTACACCAGGGGATCTGTATGTGTATTTGGCTGATGGGGTGTAAAGGAAAAATTTGCAAAGCTCAAACCACTATCCTGAAACAAGAGTTTTTACCTAAACTTTTGGGATTTGTGATGGATTGGGGCATGTAAATACCATGTTTTAAGAAGGCTTTATTGTGCTAAATATTATGATATTCTGGTTCCATCTTTCTAGGGATTAAATCAGAACTTTATGAAGTGGGTTTATAATCGGGGGGTGGGGGGTGCCCGCGTGTGGTATGGTCTGAATGTGCGACCACCACACGGCCATTTGGCTGCCGGTGATCGCAACTTGGCTGCCCGCCAGCTCTGCACACAACCAGATCTCCTATCTGAACTGTATTCCCTATATTTGCAGAGCCTCGCAAATATAACCAATGCAGAGTGTGTGTGGGGAAAGCTGCACTACTCATGCTGCCAGTTTCCTCACTCACACAGCCGCAGAGAGGACAGGGAGACAGTGCAGATTCCCCACCTAGCCCCCCTCCCTCCCTGTATATGAGGAAGAGGAGATGCAATGACTGAAATTTTGTTCTGCATGGGATTTTTCCCTAATTCATTTAAACACATGAAATATTTTTTTCTGGTTTTCCTGCTCTAAAAACTGGGTGAGTCTTATGGTCATGTGCGTCTTATAGTCCGAAAAAATATGGTAATACTGAAATTTTTTTGAGTAACAATCCTTTTGAACCAATGTTGGGCATATTCATATGTTTACCTTGTACAGTATTGCAGACCTGAATTGAAGTGATTTGAGTGGTAGAGAATATCTCTGACTGGCACTGGAAAACATAGTCCAAGCGTAATTGAAGCTACTGGTTTATAATTCAGTGTGAAATAAATAATAAGTAACAGCATCAGATATTAAATGAAATGGACTATTGAAGATGGACCCACTAGCGTGCAGGCTGTATTTTTGCCATCATCCCTATAAATATGTAAACAGGAGGTCGCATACGATAAACATCAGTGTGTGGTGGCACCCATTACCAGGGGACATGTATGTCTCACCGGTACACCTAGAGATGGGACTTTCAAACGGCAAATAGGGTCATTTATGGTTTATTCACCTTAGTGTGAAAAAAAGGTTATCTAAGTACAAATCAAGCGTGAAACAAGTATATAATAATTACAATTTCTGAAAATGTCCAAATTTTCTGAAATTGTAATTATTATATACTTGTTTCATGCTTGATTTGTACTTAGATAACCTTTTTTTTTCACACTAAGGTGAATAAACCATAAATGACCCTATTTGCCGTTTGAAAGTCCCATCTCTAGGTGTACCGGTGAGACATACATGTCCCCTGGTAATGGGTGCCACCACACACTGATGTTTATCGTGTGCAACCTCCTGATTAAATGAAATGGGTTTTGACTATTACACAAGTGTGCTACAATAGGAGGCAATGTTGCTCAGTGGAATGGCAAATTAAGTAACACCAAACAAATTAATATTTATAAATGTATCAATATTAAAGTGTGAAATAAAAATATTGTCCAAGGACAAGGGGTATTAGTTGTGTCTGACATGAGTATGGAGGTAAAACAAATACTAGTCTGTGTAATTAAGTGTAAAACAATACACTGTGTAAATAAAACAATTGTCCATATCTCTATGGGCAATAATGAACAATCAATATGTCCACAGATGTGAATAACTGAGAGCTCAGGGGCAATCCCATCATCTACTGAATTAGAAATCAGAATGGACTCTTATGTAATGGTAAGCCATAAAGAATTCAATCTTCCCCTCTCCATGGATTCAGATTGCTTTCCCTCTTAAACTCTGTATAGATGGTTATTGTTATCCCACTGACAAATCAGCTTGTGTTCAGGAAAGGTAGTAGAGCATAGATTATTGAAAAATGAAACATTAAAAAAGAGAAGCAGAGTTTGGGTCTGTATATACAGACTATTGTCTCATGATGTATTTTGTTGAATTACATATTTTTTCCCACATATTTGTGTGTGCTGCATACTTGGTGTGCAGAATATATTTCAGATTCCAATAAAGAAGACTTTAAATGCTGGCCATACATTTTTCCATTTGATTGCCTTAAAAATAGTTTTTGGATCCAATTTGAACAGAAAATCGATCGATGTGATCAAACATGTTGATAAATTTCAGTCGATCATACAAGTAGTTGACGGGGTTTCTAGGTATTTGGATTGACTTGTGTACAATAACACTATGGAGCATGCACACAGGGCTAAGGAAAGGAATTATTTGTTTTTTCAATCAATCAAACTATGTGGTGGTTAAAGTGATCCAAATGTAAGACGATGGACTTTAATACAATTGTATTTTAAGCCAATCAAATTAAAAATCAAACTGTGCATGCCCAGCTTACTTACTTCTATTGACCTTGCTGCAGTCTGTGCCCTGTTGCTTTATCTAAGAAAATATATTCCTACTCAGAGCTGGTGCCTTTTTACATGAGTGCTGGTTTTGACAGCAAAAGTTGGAGCTTTCATTCATTGTAAAACCATGTGTAGTTTGCATGTCCCCTCATCCATTTGACCAATCAGAGGATACTAGCTGTAACATGATTAGTCGAAAATAGGACAAACAATCTTAAGCTGGGCATAGACGGGCCAATTCCTGCCCGATTCGGCAGCTGATCAGATGCCGTGCGTGTTCCCTTATCCGATCGGCGGTCGGGTGCACCTACTGGTCATACTGACCAAAAATCTGCCGTCATGTCGGATCGAGTCAACAGGAAATCATCCCGTCTATGCCCAGCTTTAGTGTTAAGGTGCCCATACACAGTTTGATTTTTTCCATTTAAATTACTAAAAAAGGCCCATGAATGCTGCATATCCCCGGAAAGCTGTGTCAATTCGGGGTTGTGCAATATCACCGATCAGGCGGGTGCCATAGACTTTCATGTTAATGGAGGGGTGTCAGCTTTCCAGCCCACACAGCTATGTGTACAGATGCAGTGAACAGAAAACAGAATTGTATGCAGTGTACTTGGTTTTTAACGGCACGATACAGGCAGAACACTAAGGAGGTTAAGTCGATGGTTTGAATTGATTTCATTCCTTTTAGGCTGAATCGATCGACCAAAGTGATGAAAATGGAACATGAAATCAATAATTTTTTGTGTTTGGAAATGTTGGTCATTTTCAGTCAGTTCGTTTAAGTTTTGGCTTTCTCAGTATTTAGATGGATTTGTATTCAAAGGTAGTATGGAGCATGAGCACAGGGCTTAGGGAAGAAATCGATCGGTTTTAAATGTATCACACTGCGGTAAGGTACGATCAGTTGTGACTGATGGCCCATATTTATATTGCACAAGCTGATAGGACCTTAGATCGATCTACCAAAACTTGATGTTTGGATGGCTAGCTTTACAACCACAATGAGATGTTGTTAGTAATATAATAATATATTGGAGAATTGTTTTTTTCATGAAGGATCATGTACTATTATCGGCCTCTAGAACTGTGCCAACTACTTCATGAGGTCAAGAAGGAATACAACGAAATTAGCCATTTTTACCAGTGGTGAGGTTTCTGCCATTCCATAGATTCAAACCATTGCAGTTTGTGACTGGCAAAACTTAAAAGTGTGTTTTATTTCAATTCGAACACTACTAAAATGGTAAACTGTCAGTTTATACCCTGAACTAAAGGGCGATTCTGTACCTTAGTGTAGTGAATACATCTACTATCCAAACATGTGTTTTCGGGTGGCCAATGATCTGAAAGCACATTGGTCTGCCAGTGAAGTATTTCGGCTTAACACTGGTAAAATGTAAAGACAAATTAGAGGAAGTGACTGCAATTAACACTTGGTTACAGTGATTTTATACAATTTTAGCACAACAACAATGTGATTTAGTTTGGAATGAGAAAAGGTCAGGCTCAATTATGTGTGACAAGAGAAACCCATAAAAAAATAAAGGCAAAATGTATCTAACCTCGAAATCCGCAATATATATTTTCTGTTTAATGTCTTGTTTTTATGCACAGACTACAAACACCATTTTCATAATCTCAGCAGGGCATGTTGCCACTAGCAAACTCTTTGGTGATTTCTTATTCCAAATTCAGAGCCGCATCACGATAATTTTCTTCCTGTAGACACTGGTGGATGAGACAGGATATACTCCATTACCAGAGTCCATTTCAGGTCTAATATGAATGAGTCCTGTGCCTGGCACAGAGAGAAGCCAGACATGATTAACACAAACTAGGATTAAGTGTGAAACTTTATGTTGGCCTGGATTTTATTTTGTCTGATCTCTGTAAAGGACAAATAACATGGGCCTGGTGCACAAAAAACGAATAACTGAGCTCACCGGAATGTGCAATCAGGTGGAACGATTAACCCCTACCAAACTCAAAGGAAAGCAATACCTTAGCAAGCCAATGGTGGTATTGTCTACCACCAGAGGAACGCATAAGTAGTCCAGCGGAAGACTTAGCTTTACTTTCTTTCCAATAACTCAGATAGAAATGCATTATACAGGAAAGACACTTGTGTTTATTTTCACTGTACAGCAAGTATAAAAACAATATTACACTGCTGCTGATAACACAGCTTTCTGCCTTTTTCCACCTAACCTGTTGATACAGAGTGACCCTTTATAACTCATATGTTATACAAAACATTCAGCCTATACAACAAGCTAGCCTCTCACTTTATGAAAAACAAAACCCGAAAAATCAATTGCCATAAATGATAGGTCCGTACATGAAAGACATGGCTTTTCTTTGACAAGTATGCACAGCAGTTACTGCTGAACACTTGTCATGGGAAAGACTTCAGCTCCTAAAAAGTCTTTAAAGCTATGTCAGATGTAGGACTCTGTCTCCAATATGTACATGGGATATAAAAAGTCTAAACACCCCTGGTAAAATGTCACATTCTTGTGCTGTAGAAAAATGAGCCAAAGAAAAATCATTTCAGAACTTTTTCCACCTTTAATGTGACCTATAAACTGAAGTGCTCAATTTAAAAACAAACTGAAATCTTTTAGGTGTAGGGAAGAAAAAAAAATGATGTGGTTGTATCTCCTCTTCTAACTGGGGATGTAGCAGTGTTCATAATAAAGTAATCACATTTTAAATAATGTTAAATAGGAGTCAGCATACACTGCCCATCATTTATAGCTCCTCTGATTAATCCCAATTAAAATTCAGCTGCTCTAGTTGGTCTTCCCTGTATTTATTTAGTCGCATCCCACAGCAAAAGCCATGGTCCACAGAGAGCTTCCAAAGCATCAGAGGGATCTCATTGTTAAAAGAGATCAGTCAGGAGAAGGGAACAAAAGAATTTCCAAGGCATTAGATATACCATGGAACACAGTGAAATCATAATCAAGTGGAGAAAAAATGGCACATTACCAAGAACTGGCCATCCCTCCAATATTGAATGAATATATATATATGAAAAGATGAGGAGAAAAACGGCCAGGGAGGCTACCAAGAGGCCTACAGCAACATTAAAGGAACTGCAGGAATATCTGGCAAGCACTGTCTGTGTGGTACATATGACAACAATCTCCCGTATTCTTCATATGTCTGGGTTATGGGTAGAGTGGCTAGACAAAAGCCTTTTCTTACCAAGAAAAACATCCAAGCCAGGCTACATTATGCAAAAACACATCTGAAGTCTCCCAAAAACATGTGGGAAAAGGTGTTATGGTCTGATGAAACCAGGGTTTAACTTTTTGGCCATAATTTCAAAAGATATGTTTGGTGCAAAAACAATACTGCAAAAGAACACCATGCCCATGGTGAAGCATGGTGGTGGCAGCATCATGCTTTGGGGCTGTTTTTCTTCAGCTGGAACAAGGGCCTTAGTTAAAATAGAGGGAATGGACAGTTCCAAATTACAGTCAATATTGGCACAAAACCTTCTGGATTCTGTTAGAAAACTGAACATGAACTTCAGCTTTCAGCATGACAACAACACAAAGCATACATAAACAAAGCAATGGCTTCACCAGAACAAGATTAAAGTTTTGGAATGGCATAGCCAGAGCCCAGACCTGAATCCAATTGAAAATCTGTGGGGTGATCTGAAGAGGGCTGTGCACAGGAGATGCCCTCACGATCTGACAGATTTGGAGTGTTTCTGCAAAGAAGAGTGGGCAAATCTTGCCAAGTCAAAATGTGGCATGCAGATAGACTCATACCCAAAAAGACTGAGTGCTGTAATAAAATCAAAAGGTGCTTAAACAAAGTATTAATTTAAGGGTATGCACATATTATTTTATTTTTATATTTTTTCTTCCCTTTACCTAGATTTCAGTTTGTTTTCAATTGAAATAATTTTTAGACTTTTAATATCCACTGTATATGAACTTGTGCTGCAAGGCTCATTAATTATGTAAATATACAAAGCATTATTTTCTGGTAATTTAAACATTTTATTGCTTTTAAAATGTTACATCAAAAAGCAAAAATAAGCACCTACAGTTCCAATACTTTTATATCGTTTTCGTGCGGCCCCCTAAATCTACAATACAGTACTAAAGGTAGCCATAGACGGGTGGATTCTTTTGCAATTCAATCATATAGTGCAATAAAATGATCACCAGTCGCAGTTAGATCGATTGTACCTCTACAAAGGGTAATCGATTCACAACTGATCCTTTCCTGAGTTTGAAAATGTACAAAAATTTACCAACATGTCTGATCCCCTTTCGATCAACGTAAACAGATGGATATTTTGGTCGATCGAACCGAAATATCGAACCGTGTGTGGCTACCTTAAGTCAGTGCTTGGTCCTCTAACACATCTTGATAAGTCAGTGATGGCTCGGTCGGAAAGCACTGGATTGCTGTACACAAAAAAACTTGTGTCCTAGCTGAAAAAGTCAGCAGTTGCATATTAAGTGGGACTGGTTTGGGGACATAGAAACCACTGTATGGCACCTGCTTTTGCTTCCCAGAGCACAGACTACAGAAACATACTCCAAATCAGGAACACTTAAGGGATTCTCAAGTCATTTGCATTCTTGTTATTTTAATGATATGTCTTGTCATAAGTTCAACCAGCACATTTTTATAGTCTGTCAATTTAAAAGTGAAGAGTGGTACATTTCCTGAAGCTCTTCAGGTTAAACACAAACAATAACAATCAGAACATCTGTAAAAAAGTACCGTTATCAGAAATATTATAATTGTAATATTAATTTTTAAAAAATGTATATAAAATATAGAAGGGTGCTGGGCATGATCTTGAACAAAAAAATAAGTTTGTTTATTTTCAGCGACATTTGTATACCGGTGACAATAGGAAACAACGTGTAAATCATTTTCATTTGGTAAACTTCTCTTTGGGCTGCTTTTTTTTTCTCTGCACTCTGCTGTTTCTATGAAGCTTAGCCGGTCGAAAGTGGAACGAACTCAGCCCAGGGGTATCGATGGAGCTGATAACGCTGTGGAATCATGCCATAAGTGCAAATAAAATTAAAAGATGACCATTTGTGTATGGCCTTAGAGGAGTCTATTATATTCTGTGCCTAGAACAGGGCAAGGTAATAGGTCCTCATAACACCTTTGATACTTACTTTACTGGTCTCCCTGCTGCTCTAGTGGTCCCCTAGTAATTCTGGAAAGGAGGAAACAGCTGGCCATTTTTCCTCCTTGGATGCAGTGCTTTGGGTTTAAGCAAACAATTGGAAAGTTTAAAACATGTCAGTGTAACATGCCAAATAAACAGGCATTAAACTCTGCAAAATAGGGCAGCAGGAAATGAAAGACGATGAAAGATGGATGTATTCATGATGGTGTCAGACATGATGAAAACTTGTAATTTTGCACCTAAATGTATTAAATTTAAGGCTGCTCAGGAGCTGTACTTTCTACCGCAGGAAACTGTAATGTGTTGTCATAAATTGGTCATTTTTATACCACAAGACTGCATTTAGCTGGGATGGAAAAACACCTTAAAACTTTTCCATTTGAAGTCAATTGGATGGTTTCAGTCCCATTCATTCATATTATTCAGATATTGTGAACAGTCACAAAGGCCTTAACTTTTGTATAGATTATCTTTTTCCTGTTTGATTGAGGTGCAGAACTCCATGTATTAACATCTGTGACTTAGAAAGTTCGATATTGCTGTGAATTCAATTATATCAATTTGTTGTAAACAAGAGTGTAAAAAAAACTGTGTTCAGCTGGAGCTCATCGAATCAGTGGTGCAGTATATGAGGTCACTGGAAGAATCCAGACTCTGCATCAGCTGGAATGCCTCCATGCTTAACAAGAGAATGGAAAGTGTTGTGGCACAGATACAACTTTAAGGCTTATGGTGAAGTTCAAAAAAAATAAAGATGTTTAAGTCCTCCAGCTCAAAAATCGGTTCCAGTGGTGGAAAAAAGTCTTGGAATTGCTTAAACCAATGAGAATCAGTACAAACAGGTAGAGTGACATCAAGATAGCAAAGCGGTGGCTTGCAAACCAAGATGGCTGCCTGGATCTGTATAAAGAAAATATAGAAACTGTCAAAATAAAAAAAAAATAACGATCACAAAACTAACAAATATAAGGCTATGTTTCCACGGCGTCCTGCACTGACATGGCGATGAGCCGATCCGCCGAGCAGAGGTTGACGTAGGGCCCTGTGTTTACCTCTCTGGCAGAGGATCCGCTCTAGGCCATGTAAACAGTCAGCGCGGGCTTCGTCTGCATCCCCTTCAAGGAATGCACTTAACTCAGAGGGGGTTGACAGAGCCCTAGATGCCATGGAAACATAGCCTTAGACTTCATCTATTCAGTGAAGTGTGGGGGTATAGTGGTAAGGGGTGTTCAGAACACATATTTCTACATAAAACTACAAACCAAAATTACATTTCTCTATGATTTGTATCAGGGGCGTTGCTAGGGTTGAGAAAGATCGGGGGCACCTCTGGGCACCTCAGTGTGTCCGGCAAGTGGGCGTGTCCGGCAACATTTGTAAGCTTACAAATATGAAAAGTGCAGGAATCCTTTTGGCTATCCAGTGGCTACCCTCTACTGAAACATAGCTGTAACAAGTGTAAATGCATTTAATAACCTGCTGGCAGGACACCTTTCAGAAAAACTGCTGCTGGTAAATCAAGAGTGCAATCAAACTGCTCTCAGTACAGCTGAAATGAGTTGCACGTGGCACCTTAATGGCGGCGGGTGCTGGTGACATGCCGGGTGCCGGTGACCGGCTTGACTGACTCCATCCGGATTCTCCCCCGCTGTGGCAGCGTGCGTGCGTGCATAGCAGGGGGTAGCTCCCCCCCCCTGCCTCTTCCTACAAAACTCAGTCTCACCCGCACCGCCCCTTGGCCAATCAGAACTCTAGCCAGTGACAGGGGGCGGTGCAGAGGGGTGAGTGGATGCTCCGCCAGCGCCGCCCGATACAAAACTCCCGCTGAGATGTGTGAGCGGGCTGCCGGCCCGATCGGGTGCCCACGAGCGCTGCAGTTCGGGGCACCTGCGCTGGGCACTGGCCCTATAAAGATTGGGGGCACTCTCTGATAGGTTCGGGGCACGGGCCCCCGTTTTACAAGCTAACGACGCCACTGATTTGTATTGATAATGAACCAACTTTCAAGTTATGCATCTTTATTAAAAGATCAGCTCGGTTGTGGCCTCTTGACTACACAACTGTCAAACAGCAAAACACAAAATAACTGCCTATTTTATCAGTAGCACAATTGGAGAAAATGAGGATCTCCTTAAAAAAAAAAAAACTACAACACCTGGAGAAGTACTTCCACGATGACAAATTTCGCTCATGCATACAGGGAGTGCAGAATTATTAGGCAAATGAGTATTTTGACCACATCATCCTCTTTATGCATGTTGTCTTAAGCTGGCCATACACTGGCCATCAGATTTCCTTCAGATCAGATCAGATCTACCAACAACTATGTAGTATAGTGACCTCCCT
>CM070034.1:127214894-127228123 GCA_036250615.1 Ptychadena robeensis | reverse complement strand
GTACATGTATGCTTAATATCTACTGTGATGATTTATGCTATATCACGAATCCAAAACGATAACTAACCTACAGAGTTATAACTCTTGTCATGACCATATTTATTCATTTATTAATCGTCATGACCGATTTTACGCGGTTAAACTATATCTTATCTTATGTTATCTCTTTTTGAAATCTTTTAAATAGATGGTTATTGTCCTGAGGAAGCCCGAAATTATGGGCGAAACATGTTGACATTATTAACCACGGACTGAAATCCGAGAAATTACCTAATAAAATAGAAAGTTGGAACCCACATGTAAATGTTTGTCATCATTTATCTTGTCATCGGACTATACAATGTATGTTTTCATCTATATGTCACGATTTTAAAATAACTTGCTATTTGGTTCTTTTTATTGCCATAATTCAATACCAATAGGACGGGCTACCAATTAAAGTCCCCATCGAGGGTACCTCTCAATCTCTGATCTATCTCCTAGGGGGATGGGTGGCCCTACCCTTGAGCACTTTGGTTAAACTCGGCTCCATTTCTCCATCCATCAATTTATAACGTTTCTTACTGTATTTCCATATTGCTAAAAAATTTTGCATTGGGCCTAGTAATTGTGCTCCTAAATCCCCTTCCTTGCTCCCCCATACTAACCCATTCAATGGTCGTGGTGCGATCCATTCTTTCTCTATCTCCATCCACTTGGAGTTTATATTCCCCTCCGACCAATTCTTAATTTGTTTCAATTGTGTCGCTATATAATATCGTTTTATGTCTGGAACATTCAGACCCCCCTTTCTTTCGTGTCACACATTGTCTCATTAGTTATCCGATGGGTTTTATAATCCCATACATATTCCATAATTCCTTGTTGTAATTTCTTTAAAGTGCCATATGTAATTTTAACTGGTAGGGTACAGAAATAATACAATAATTTGTATTAATCCTTCCCATCCAGGAGACCTTATGATTTCTCCATCCCTTTAATGTAACCTCTATTTCCTTAAATAATTGTGGGTAATTACCTTTATACTGCCCCTCATATGTGGATGTTATTTGAATCCCTAGGTATTTAATACTTTTTTCCTTCCATACCCATCTATAGTTGCTTTTCAGTCTCTCAATTTCCTCCTTTTACATATTTAGTGGCATGGCCTCCGTTTTAGTGGTATTATTTCTGTATAAGATATCATATAATGATATCTTATACATTTTCTTATCTACTTCCAAAACTTTGATATCAGTATTATGGCGTATATGAGCTGCTAATGACTCAATTGACAGAACAAACAAGATTGGGGATAAAGGACATCCCTTCCGCGTCCCATTCATTATTTGAAATCCCCTCGAAACGTTATTAGGAAGCTTAACCGATGCTGTAGGGTTTAGGTACAGACTTTTAATGGCCGTGACATATGGCCCCTGCATTCCAAAAATCTTGAGGGTCTCGAACATGAATGGCCAGCTCAGCCTATCGAAGGCTTTTTCAGCATCTAAACTAAGAACCATCTTTTGAGTTCCCTCTCTAGTTTTTCTTTTTGTAAATTCAGTTTTTTTCCGTTTTGCCGATGTTATTGCTATACATTGTCCCCTAATAACTGATTTATGGGCTTCCCAAAGGGTTCCTATAGAAGTGACTGTGCCTGTATTCTCCTTAAAATAACCTTTTAGCCCTTGTTCCAATTGTGTCCTAGTTGATAAATCTTTCATCAAATTTTCATTCAATCTCCACTGCCTACATATTTGTGTTTTTCTATTCAATACCACCTTCATTACTATTGGAGCATGATCTGACTATGTTATTGCTTTTGTGTGTCTTTTAGACCATTTACTACCCTTAGGTTCCCCAACCAATAATCTATTCTTGTGTGTACCTTGTGTGCGTTGGAGTAAAACGTGTACTCTTTATCTGTCGGGTGTTGAATCCTCCACATCATAAACCGTGTGTTGTTTTAACAATTGCTTAAATTTTCTTGCATTTTTAATTGTCTGTATTGGGGATCTTTATTTATCACCTTCGATCTATCCTTTGTGCACGAGTGAATTACATTAAACTCTCCTCCTATTATCAAATATTTGTGCTGTGTTTTATCTATCTGTTCCAGCAAGGACCTAATAAATTTTATTTGATTGCTATTTGGTGCATATACATTAACCAACGTGATCAGGTGTTCACCTTTTTTACCTTTTAAAATTATATACCTGCCTTTGTTATCTACTTCCACCTTTATTACGTCTAGGGGCATATCATTATGAATAAGTATTGCTACTCCTGCCTTTCAGTTACTCGAATTTGCCAGATAAATTCTTGAGCATTTCTTTTGCATGAATATAAAGGATCCTTTTGAATCAAAATGTGTTTCTTGTACAAAAATAATATCGGCTTAAACCTCTTTAAATTCCTGTTGTGCGAGATGCCTCTTCCCAATCAAATTTAAACGTTTTACATTTAATGATACTAATTTATACTCCATCTACATTTCTATTTGTTTCTAGACACTTCCCACTTGTTTTATACTTCTCCTACCTTTACCTCTCCAGCTCTGTCACCATTCTGTCCCCTCCTACTGAACCTCCTTATTTGTGTTGTTTTTTGACCAAGAAAATAGCCTCTACAAGGAATAACCACACATACATTTTGGGCCACAAGGAAGACCTCTATAAAGAAGAATATCATTAACACATGCATAACCCCACTCATACATTTTTAAAATCCCCATTATTTTTGTCTCATTCTGTTTTTCCCCTTTAATATTAATTTTTTTTCCCGCTGCTACAGCAGCGCCTATGACTAACCCAATGGACTACTATCCACCACCCTGTTATCCCATATGGTGCATTCTTCTCCATTCCTGGGGGATTCACCTCGGCCGCCTCCCGAACCGTGACCGCCTTTTTATCAACAATCAATTTCAATCATGCTAATATGCATATATTATAAACTTTAGCAATATCTAATTCTTATTTTTTAAACCATAATATCAGTTTATGTCTCTCTTTTGCTTTAGGGATCTGCCGGTTTTTATGTGTCTTCTTTTTACTTGTTGCCATGTTGTTGCCATGTTGTCCCTGTAGCAATGTCCTATTTTTTAGGGGTTCCCATCCCGGCAGCTACACTTGTGTCAGTTCAAAATCTTTACAAAATGTTGGGATGTCTTCTGAGTACCTAATCACGTGTGTCTTTCCATTTTTGCGGACTATCTATTTTTTTTTGAGTTATCTTTTTTTATTGATTTTGCAATTCACACAATAATACAAAACATAAGTCCAAAATAAATCCAAAACTGGACACATTACTGGGTATATCCTGTGGACAAGTGGTTAAAGTAATTAAAGCCCTCTCCCTCATCTTCCTAATCCCAAGGGAGATGCTGGACCAAAGTAATTGCAATGACATCCAAGATATATTCCATGTCCTAAATTACGCTTTTCACACGGTGTCCTAAAATAATATTACATAAAGTACATCTTCTAACAAATAATAATATCACAGAAAAAATTAAATACCTTTCCTAGCGCAGCCCACGACATCATCATTCCTCCTCCCATTTTGCCCTGTAAACATGTCATTTTATCTTAATTAATCAATCGCACTCTCACGTTGCCCGTATTGTTCATGTCTTTCCCCTACCTTCCGTAGTGGGAGTTTCAAAAATGCCCCCCATTTCTTATCAAATAGTATCAGCTGCCTAACGTTATTAGGTGACATGGCTAGCCTATCTTTTCGCAACAGATCATGCATTAAGGTAGTTACCATAAATAATGTAGGTGGGTTCTCCTGTATCCATGTAGCCATTAACGCCCTCCTGGCCGTCAGAAGACTAATCTGTATCCATAGAGAATTCTGCAACACAGGCCGTGCAGCATATAGCTCAGCAGCATCAACTCGGGGTGTGGACTGATCGGGTGTCCAATCACCTGACCTATCATTCCGGCCACCAAGAGCCAAAATACCTGTATACAAGGGCACGTCCACATACAATGTATCAACGTCGGTTTCTTCATTTGGCACTTGGGACAGATCATCTGCCACTTTTCCCCGTCAATGGGGTGATTTACTAACGTCCCTGGTACCTTGTATGCTCTCTGAATGATTTTGTATTGCGTCTCTCTCCACACCTCTGAGACGACGCACCTCCTCACGGTCAAGTACCCTTGTATAGCCTTTTGCACTACCTCCTCCACCCCTAAATCCTTTCCCCATTGGGAAATATTTGCTTGTAAAGTCGAATTATATGCATACTTCCTCAGCATATTATATAGGTTGGAGGTACTCGATCTCTGGCATTCAACCAGAGCATCCAGCCCATCCTCCACGAACATTATATGTACATTTGTCAAAGATGTGCAGTAAGCCCTCACTTGAAGATAGTGCAAAGGATGTAGATCTCCATCCCTCATATCATATTTGTTGCGAAGGCTTACCATCGATCTAAAACTCCTAGGCATTATTTCATAGAGATCTTTAACATATCTCAATCCCTTGTCTCTCCACTTATGAAAGACTTTATGTTGGCCTCCCTCCGCCAACAGTGGATTCCCTGCAATCGGCAGATATTTTGATATTGTATGTGGGAGCTTTTGTAGTTTCCTGATCTCTCTGTATGCAATGACCGTGTCCCTGATCAGTGTGTTTTTCTTAAGTGCTTGGGGAAGCTTGGATACCTGGCAGTGTAGCAGTGCTCCCATGTCCCACGGGTGAACTATCTCTTTTTCCAATTCAAAATTGGAATAGTGAGATGTCTCCCCCAACCAGTCTACTGCGTGTCTGGCTATACTGGATATATTATACTTTCTTAGATCTGGGAAGTTGACGCCTCCCTCTGATTTGTCTGGGTATAACTTCTTGAGCGATATCCTTGCTCTCTTTCCCTGCCAGATAAACCTAGGAAAGGCCCTGTTAATTTTTTGTGTATCTTCATGTTTAATCAAAATGGGCAGGGTCTGTAGTAGATATAGTATCCTAGAAAAGGATACCATTTTTACTAAGTGACATCGTCCCAAGAAGGAGATCGGTAATTTCTGCCAGGAGTCAAGTTCTGTTACAATTTTACGCACAAGAGGGTCGTAATTTAAGTAGTATAACGATGATGGATTTTTGCCGATTTTTATCCCTAGATATGTTATAGACTGCGCAGCTATCCCAAAGTCCACTGTGGAGATCCAAGGTCGGTTCCTGTCTTTAGACAATAATAGCAGTTCGCTCTTAGCGTCATTCAACTTAAAGCCCGAATGGACCCCAAAAACTTTTAGCATGTTGGACACGATGGGCAGATCTGTCGAGGGGTGTGCCGTATATAATAAAATGTCATCAGCAAACAATGAAATTTTAAGCTGTTGCTTACGTATTTTTATTCCTCCTAGCCTTTCATCTCTCAAAACCCTTCTCACTAGGGGTTCCAAAGCCAAGTTAAACAAATGCAGTGATAAAGGGCAACCCTGCCGTGTACCCTTTCTCAGTTTAAATGGCTGGGAGATTAAACCAGGTGTATATATGCGTGCACACGGCATCTTGTACATTGCCTGAATTACCCCCAAAAAGGGCCCCTCGAACCCAAACCTTTGCCACTCAAGATTTACGTTGTCAAACGCTTTTTCCGCGTCAACAGCTACAAGCGCCACATCCTCATCGGGGTGCTGCATCGAGTATTCCATAGCAAGAATGGTTTTTCTCACGTTGCAAACAGCATTTCGTTCTCTTACAAACCCCACCTGCACCTCATGAATGAGGATCGGCATTATACTTGCTAACCTCTGTGCCAATATTTTAGACAGGATTTTTGCGTCGA
The DNA here is from genome assembly GCA_036250615.1 of Ptychadena robeensis. NCBI lineage: Eukaryota > Metazoa > Chordata > Amphibia > Anura > Ptychadenidae > Ptychadena > Ptychadena robeensis. Next base: position 127,222,341 of record CM070034.1, on the reverse strand, counting down.
CATTTATTAAAGAGATAGGCCTGTAGGAGGCTGGTGACAGTGGATCTTTCCCTTTTTTATATAACAATTTTATGTAAGCCTCATTGGTGGTCGAGAAATACCTTCCCTTCTCCCAGATCCCCCTATACAGTGACAATAGATATGGTAAAAGGTCTGCTTTCAACATTTTTTAAAATTCGGGCGTAAGCCCGTCTGGCCCTGGGGCTTTATTGTTGGATAAGGATTGGATAGTCTCCAGGATCTCCTCAGGGGATATTGGTACATTTAATTGGTGCAATTGCAGCTCTGTCAGCTGTGGTAGTGGCGTCCCATTCAAGTACTCCTGTTGAGCAATCCCATCTGCAAGTTGGTAATCATAGAGTTCGGCGTAGTAGTCCCGCAACACACCATTGATCTCCTTCTGGTCTGTAGTCACCTTCTAATCTTTTCATAGCCGGTATATGGGAACTCGGAAATGTCATCTTAACTATATTGGCCAGTAGTCTCCCTGCCTTGTTCCCATATTTGAAATATTCCAGCTCCCTGTACCTCATTTTAAGTTTTTCCTTAGCTTCTAACCAATGGTCAAAGGTATGTTTGGCAGTCAGTTGTTTCTTTTTGTTATCGTCATTTGGGTAATTGTACAGATTGTCTTGTGCATTTTGTAAGTCCTGTAGTGCCCTTTGAAAACACTCATTTATCTGCCGGCACCTAGTAGTTAAAAATGAAATCACCGCCCCCCTCATGTAGGCTTTAGATGCCTCCCAAAAGAGGGTCGGGTTTTTCTTATGTTGCTCATTATCGCGAGCATAATGGTGAAATTTTTGAGAGAGATACGCCTGAAATTTCGCGATTTAAGTGTCCCAGAAATCTCCACAAAGTATCCATGCCACGTTGGGTATGTTCCTGTACTGTTATTGTGACGGGAGAATGATCCGAGATCACTATATCATGGATGGTAGCATCCAAGCACAGTGTTTGCACGTCTGCCGAGACAAAAATATAATCTAATCTAGAAAGTGAGACGTGGGCATGTGCACTGTGCGTAAAAGCTTCCTCCATCGGGTGTATCTGTCTCCAAAAATCATGGACACTTACAGTCTCAGTGAAATCATTTAAAAAAGTCGGTCTGCTCCCCTCTGTGTTCTTCCTCTGATTGACCTTGATTGATTGGGCCACTGATTTTCTGTCTCTGAGAGGATCCATCGTATCATTAAAATCTCCTCCAACAATCTTATGAGATATAGTGTCTGTCAAAAGTGTCTGGGCCAAAGTAGCAAAGTAACCTCTGCTCGGGGACACTGGAGCATATATATTATAAATACTAAAAGTTTGAGAACCCAATCCTAGTCGCAGGTAGAGGAACCGTCCTTCTTTATCCTGCTCTTGGTGAATTACCTCAAGCTTAAGTTTTTTATGGAGAAGGGTCAGGACTCCCCCCCTTCTACCTTTAGCTGGAGAGGCGTAAACTTTACCCACCCACAGCTTACCCATTCTATTAGAGTCCTCCTGCCCTAGGTGCGATTCTTGTAACAAAGCTATATCTGCCTTAAGCATCTTTAAGTGCCGGAGCACCATGCACCTTTTAGCAGGCGATCGGAGTCCCTGTACGTTCCAAGACACTACCCTAATCGTCATACAAACGGGTCATCCAGAGAGTATCCAGTGTCAGTGACATTTGGTATGGTGGAAACATCGGTTGGCTGCCAGACTGATTCAAAGAGACAAAAATAAAAAAAATCTAATACAATACCTTTAACATAAATAAACAAATTTCCCATGGCCCTGCACGCATACACCCCAAAAGCTGTAATAATCGTTATGGTTGCGTAATACCATGGTCCCTTTTCCCATCTAGTAGGGCTTCCCTTTTTCCCCATGAAGCAAAACACACCCCCCCCCCCCCCTCCCCGCGATGTAAATATGAAAACGAGGCATGACAAAAGGAAAGAAAAAGCTTATATGATAAGATAAAGTTTGGTAAGCAAACAAGCAACCAACTATCCTGTATCGTGAATTGCTTCACGGTTGTCCATCAGTCATTTAGTCATTTGATCTATCCCAAATAATTGAAAAATATAATACTCAAGTGTCTCGTCGTCCCATTTCGCCTTCTCATCCGTTATATAGATACCAGTGTTCAGTCTAGGTCACTTTACTTTCTTCGGCTGGCTCTTGGTGTCTTTCTTTAGTTCCCCTGCTCGCGTGTTCATCCTTTGGCGCTGCTGCTTCGGGGATACCATGATCTTATCTGTATCCTTATTCGGCGTCTGATGGGTGGTCGAGTCATCCTTGGTTGACGGGGTCCCGGTCTCCAAATTTTCTACATATGTTTCTGCTTCCTCCGGATTTTTAAAGGATAGCGTCTTTCCCTGAGAGTCTCTAATATGCTGGACTGCAGGGTATGCCAAAGTAAATTTCACATGTTTCTTGAATAACATTGTGCATGCCATACTGAACGCCTTCCTTTTACGTGACACAATTACTGAATAATCAGTGAACAGCATAAGCTGTTTGTCCCCATAGAGTAGCTTTCGTTTCTCTCTGTATGCCTGCATCATTAAATTCTTTTCAGCATAATTTAGATACCAATTATGCGTATATTGTTTCTCCTAGTACGATTTTCCAAATCATCAATTTTTTTGTTTGCAGCGATTACCTCCTTCTCCAACTAACAGCATCTAACAGCATTTCCAAAAGCTTCGTTTTCCACCGCTACTAGCCTGGTCTCCAGCTCTAAGATTCTCCCCGCCTGATCAACCAGCTCCTGCTTAACATCCTGCAGGGCTTTGGGGATTGCACTGTCTATAGCTGTCTGTATGGTCGGCTTCAAGAGTGCTGCCACCACTCTAGCCATTTTTTCCAGATGGGCATCCTCCCCCCCCCCATCTGAATAGCGAAACGATTTTACCTCTGAATCTTTAGTGCGGCTGTTAGTGTCATTGGTACGATCATCTGCCATCTTGCCATCCGCCATCTTGACAGTTTTATAGTCCTCGTTATGCTCTGCTGCTCTATCTCTAAACGCATGGGAGCTGGATCTAGTTCGCTGGGTAAGCAAGTACTTGTCCATCCAGGGTAATCCCGGATCGTGTGTTCCGAGATTACAGCTTTGCAGTTTTTGGATTTTGCGATGTTGCGATTTTGTGGTGCTGCGGCGTGCGGTGTTGCGGCATGCGGCGTGTGACGTGCAGCGTCGCAGCTGCAGTGTCTACAGCGTTATGGAGTTTGGGGCTGTACCTTATGGGTCCCTGAATGCCCGGATGCCTGGACGCCCACTAACTGCCTGCGATCTGCGGTCTGCGGTGTGCGGTCTGCTGGATGCCTGGGTGCCTGGATGCCCGGTAGCTGCCTGCGGTCTGCGGTTTGACTTTTACCCTCTCTGTAAATAGAGGCTTTATTTGTCTGCCATCGCTGGGAGGTCGGGAGCTCCTCTACCCCTGCTCACCCCATGCGGCGCTGAAACCGTAAGTCCATTGCAGACTATCTAAGAGACTATCTAAGATTCAATATTGGTGGGGCTATCCATTCTCTTAGACCATTTGCCGACTATCTAAGAGAATGGATAGTCCCACCAATATTGAATCTTTTTATCCCTAGAAGAAGTCCCTTCTATGTTGTAAGGTCGCCCAATTAATATCAGGAAATAATTGGATATTTGCATCTTGATATTTAATCTCAGGGATTTTTTTTAGCTTTAAACATGATTTCCTCTTTTAGGGTATAATCGTGAATACAGCATATAATATCTCTTGATGTCACATTTGCATTTCTCACTCTAATTGCTCTATGCACCCGGTCTATTTTTATCTCTTGATCTGCAGGACGATTCAATATATTATTAAATAGCTGTTTAATGGTTTTCAACAGGTCCTCTTCAGTCACTGATTCTGGCAGTCCTCTTATTCTTATATAATTCCGCCTGCCTCTGTTATCCATATGCTCGTTTTGGCGCTATAAATCACGAATCATTTCCGCCTGCTGCCATATTTCTTGTTGCAATATCTGCACTTCAGAGGCCGTGCTCTGCTGTTCAGATTCTAGCTGGTCCACCCATGTATATATTTGGTGTATATCTTCTCTGATACTCGATATTTCTGTACGGCATACCTCTTTCACCTCCTGAATCAGAAGCTGAAAGTCCTGTTTAGTAGGCATAGACTGTGCGTGTTGTTGCCAAATGTGGTCTATCCCCGCCACCGAGGTAGTGTTAGAATCAAAAGATGTGGATGTAGTATTCATACTAGTCCCCACATTTGTGTCCGCATTTATCCACCTCTTTATACACCTCTTTGCTTAAATCTCCTGTTTTCAATCCTGTCGCTCCTTCTACCTGTCTGTGTAGCATATACGTTGGGGATTGTGGGGTTAACTGCTATTGTGTCATGGGAAAATCTTTCTCATAAAATTGTTGTTCAGGAGTTAAATCATGCTTAGGTATGTTTTCATATGTTCTCCCATCCTCTTCATCCCATATCTTATGCATTATGTCCTCCCCCACAACTCCCTTATTCAGGCCAGATACTTGCTGTTTGATGTTATACACGTCCTGCTTGTCCTGCTGTTCGTGATTACTCGCCCTGCCAGATCTCTCCTCCTCATTAGAGCTGCTCGAAATTTTCGACTTGCTAAATTTTACAGCTGATTGCAAAGCCCCTGAACATGGTATCATCACCAAACTTGCTGGAGATATAGAGAAGGGTTAGGAAAAAATTTGACAGAACAAAGTATGTCTCTAACAAAAATAGGTTTTGAATAAATTAAGTTCACAATTAAAGTTGAATTTCCGAATTTTCGACATTTTGACTTGACTTTGAACTTAATTTGTGCAAAATCTATTTGTGTTAGAGACATACTTTTTTCTTTCAAATGTTCCCCCAACCCTTCTCTACATCTTCAGCAAGTTTGGTGATAATACCATGTTCAGGGGCTTTGCAATTAACTCGAAAACGTCAAATATCTGAAAAAAACGTCGATCACCTCTACTCCTCATGTGCGTTCTCCGGTCTCCCTGGTGTCTTAGTGAATAAGTACTGAGCGATGTCCTCTGAGGCTATTGCCTTCTTTCTGCGCCCCAGTTGTTGCTGCCTCAGTGTGTATGCCGGGGTCCCGCTCTCTCTCTGCCGGCGTCTCCCCATAGCCTTAACAGGTTATCTCTGCCAGCATGTCAGCATGCTCGTGCAGTCTCGCGGGCTGCGCGCTCACTCCTCGCGCATCACGTGACCTGCCTCACGTTGCATGCATCACGTTGGTCGGGATGACTTCCTGGTGCGTCCCCCCTGCAGAATCATTATGATAATACAGAATCACGATGATGAAGCACAATACTGATGATGCCAAAGATTCCTGAAGATGCTGAAGAATCATAATGATAATCCTGAAGAATCTCTATGCGGAAGAATAGTGCTGATGCTGAAGAATCATAATGATGATACAGAATCACGATGCTGAAGAACAATGCTGATGCTAAAGATTCACAATGATGATACAGAATCATGAAGATAATGCTAAAGGATCTTGATGCTCTAGAACAGTGCTGATGCTGAAGTTTCATAATAATAATGAAGAATCTTGACAATGATGCCAAAGATTGCTGATGATAAAGAATCATGATAATCATGATGATGACCTTGATAGCTAGATGCTGAAGAATCATAATGAGGATAAGAAGAAGGAAGATGCTGAAGAATCATTATGATGATACAGAATCATGATGATGAAGCACAAAACTGATGATGCCAAATATTCCTAAAGATGCTGAATAATCATAATAATCATGATAATGACCCTGCTGAAAAAACCTGACAATAAAGAAAAGTGATTATAAAACTGCAGAACCGTAATGATGATGCTGAAGAATAAAAATGATGAAGATGATGCTGAAGAACATTGCTAATGAATCAGAATGATGATACACAATCATGATGCTGAAGACTCTTCTTGTTGAAGAATCATAATTATCATGATGATGAAGACGCTTTAGACAAATGCCAATAAACAATAGTGATGATGATGCTGCAGAATTATAATGTTGATAATGAAGAAAGACTCAAGATGCTGAATAATCATAATGATAATCCTGAAAAATCTTGATGCGGAAGATAAATGCTGATGCTCAAAAATCAAAATGATGATACAGAATTACGATGCTGAAGAACAATGCTGATGCAGAAGATTCATAATGATGATACAGGATCATGAAGATTATGCTGAAGGATCTTGATGCTCTAGAACAGTGCTGATGCTGAAGTATAAAAAGAAGGGTGACACTTAGTTTAATATGCTGAGTATGTAGGACTGTTTAGCAGGTGTAGTTGATGCCAGAGGTCAGCCCTCCATTTGCTTGGAGAGGTGACAAGTGGAGGTGGGCTTGTAACCACTGACCATTGCTTAACATGCTCCGGACCCCCACTTGAGACGGCACGGATATTTATTGTATGTAATTGACACCTGTGGTGCAGCCCATATGTTTGTGTCATTTTTATTTTATTTTGTTGTTTTTTCTTTGTTCTGTATTAATATGTTAATGAAAAAATTTCCAATAAAAATGATATACACGAAAAAAAAAAAAAGAAGAAGGAAGATGCTGAAGAATCATAATGATGATACAGAATCATGATGATAAAGCACAATACTGATGATGCCAAAGATTCCTGAAGATGCTGAATAATCCTAATGATATAATCCTGAAGAATCTTGATGCGGAAGAATAATGCTGATGCTGAAGAATCATGATGATGATGCAGAATCACAATGCTGAAGAACAATGCTGATGCTAAGGATTCATAATGATAATACAGAATCATGAACATAATGCTGAAGGATCTTAATGCTCTAGAACAGTGCTGATGCTGAAGTATCATAATAATAATAATAAAGAATCTTGACAATAATGCCAATCATAATAATCATGATGGTAACCCTGCTAGCTAGATCATGAAGAATCATAATGAGGATAAGAAGAAAGAAGATGCTGAATAATCATAATGATGATACAGATTCATGATGATGAAGCACAATACTGATGATGCCTAAGATTCCTAAAGATGCTGAATAATCATAATGATAATCCTGAAGAATCTTCATGCGGAAAAATAATGCTGATGCTGAAGAATCAAAATGATGATACAGGATGACGATGCTGAAGAACAATGCTAATGCTTAAGATTCATAATGATGATACAGAGTCATGAATAAAATGCTGAAGGATCTTGATGCTCTAGAACAGTGCTGATGCTGAAATGTCGTAATAATAATAAAGAATCTTGACGATGATTCCAAAGATTGCTGATGTTGAAGAATCATAATAATCATGATGATGACCTTGATAGCTAGATGCTGAAGAATCATAATGACGATACAGACTGATGATGATGAAGCACAATACTGATGAAGACAAAGAATCCTCAAGATGCTGAATAATCATAATGATAATCCTGAAGAATCTTGATGTGGAAGAATAATGCTG
>CM070034.1:127143963-127163897 GCA_036250615.1 Ptychadena robeensis | reverse complement strand
CTTCTTCCTAACATCACCACCATGCCAGTCCTATCCCCCCCACCTATTGTATACCTTGTTATTCAACCTATTAGATTGTAAGCCCGTCCAGGCAGGGTCCTCTACTCCTCCTTTGTCATTACCTGTACCTGTGTGTTATATTGTGTTGTATCTCCACTTTAATGTATTGTACAGCGCTGCGTAATATGCTGGCGCTATATAAATAAATGTTAATAATAATAATGCCTATAAGCGGCCGATTTTTCCGCTGACCGACGGCGCGAGTGTGCACGCCCGGCTGCTTATCGGCATGTGTATGCTAGGCATAACTTTGAAAAGATTTCAGTTATTATGGAAGGTATAGTTCTAAATTAGGAAAGAGGGAAGTTGGAGTGACTTATTTTTCCAATGTTAATGAATGACAAATCCATGAAGGATTGATTTATCTGTATGGGCATCCGCTACATAAGTTGGTTAGAAATTTAATGTGAGTGTATCTGATGTATGATTATGTATGATGTCCATATTTATGATGATGGATCTCTGACCATGAGTAACTCTCCAGCTGTTACATATTACAGATCCTGCTGAGAGTTGTAGGTCAACAACAGCAAGGGAGCCACAGGCTGCTTAGTCCTGGCACAATCCTTGTAATGTCTTCTTTGGTGACTGGCATGGGAAAAAGAGCAGCCCAGCAGCAGAGGAACGCTGCCTGTAAGGGGCCTGTGTGTGAATGGGTACAGAGGGACGCCGATACATCTGCTCCCAGTTAAACTTTAATAAGAGGAGACATCAAAGGCTTTGAAGCTGAACTTTGACATCCCAGATGAAATGCCTCTGATCTTGTAAAGACCTGGAGGTTGCACAAGTCAAATGACAGCTGTGCCAGGCAAGCACCATTCCCACATTACCAGTGTAAGCTTTGCCAGAATTAACATTAACTGCCTCACTGCCACGGATTAAAATTTCATGCTGGCATGATTATTTATGTGCCGACATTAAGGTGTAAGCAAATTATTATTTTGCTGATCAGATGGATTCTCAGTTTATATATTGTGCATATACATGTACTAGGATCAACCAATGACATTAGGTGTGCATTGTATAACTTTTCTTTTACTATTATCAAAGGACCAGGATTCAAACCTAGTAATGCAAGAGCAGCAAATGCAAACACAACTGGTGTAAAATGATACCGTCTAAGCCTGTTAAGCCCCCCATACACCTTTAGATCACTCCATACAATTCCTATTAGATCTACCAACAACTATGTAGTATAGTGGGCTCCCTAAAAGAATACATAGTGATTGGAAGGTTTAGAAAGGTCCTCATATTACATGGTTTTGGTAGAAGAAAAATTGTATGGTAAGAATGTAAGGTGTATGGGAGGCTTAAGTCTGTCTGAAAAACTGAGCACTGCCTGGGGAAGTCACCTCATCACTAGAGTCAGGGGCAGTGTGACCACACAGATAAACTACTTGCGTGTCTGTTGCCTATGTAGGTGCTGGCTCTCCCTTAAGAGATCTGGAGTCCTCACATGCGATCTTGCAGAACCTATGGGTTTGTGAGGAAGTGCCACCCACTGGTAGGTTGGTACCCAAATAGCACCACAGGAACACATCTTTTATGGAAGCAGTATGCTGTCAGTCTCACTGGTTACTCAACACCTGTATGAATTGTTGAAAGATACAGGTCTCTAGCCCAGTTACCACTGTTCTGGTTTTTATACTCAATACTCCCAGGTGGATTATTTGGCAGAATCGTTAGTATCCCTGGTTGTGCATTACACTATAATACTATTTAAATGTGTTGTGTACCATTTTGCCATTCAAAATTGATTCTTAACACATATTTTGGAACACACATGAGTCACAATGGGTGTAATGTAATGACTTACATTAATCTGTGGCACAGGAGATGCTCCTGCAATTTCTGAGATTTTCTGAGTGTTTCTGCAAAGAAGAGTGGGCAAATCTTGCCAAGTCAAAATGCTTCAACAAAGTATAAGTTTATATAAATATGCAAGCATTATTATTATTTTTGTTTTTTTCCCTCCTTCTAAAAGATTTTATATTGAGTGGTACAGTTACATTAAGGGTGGAAAAAGTTCTGAAATGATTTACCTTGTCTCATTTGTGTACAGCACAGGAACTTGACATTTTACCAGGGGTGAGTGGACTTTTTATACCCACTGTACATTATCACCTTGCTCCTCCAAAAGCTTATCCTACTAAAATAATGACTCTTGTCAGATCACACAGAAAAAGCCCTGGGGGAGTAGGTAAAACATTTAGGAGTTTATGGCCCATTTACAAAAGTAGGACCACAATGTACAGCTAAGCTACGAGGAGTACATTTCCTGCATACAGTATAAGAGGAACACACAATATAGTTTATATAGCTCTATGTGGTATAACATGTGGCCTCCTTTCCTCCCTTCACGAAGTTTTCTTTGCTCAGTGTAGCAGAGAGAGGCCTTTATTTTTTGACAAGTCACATGAATGGTCTTTGTTAATTTTTTAAACTGGTAAGTCAGTTCTAATGTGCTTAGCCAGCTTCAAAGACACAATGTTGGCATGTTAAATCTCTTCCATAGCATCATGGACTGAAATCAAAACCTGGCATAATTTGTAAAACTTGCCAACTTAATCAAATAAAAAAGTTTAGTAAAAAAAAGATAATTTCACATAAAGCCCCACGGTAGTACCTTTTAGTGTGGTTTGACCTGATGTCAAGGGTAACATGTATAATAATGAGCAGCAGGTATCTGTATCAAACATTTAACCCTAGCTAGACCAAAACAACTCTTGCCCAATAGAACAGATGCAAAAAAATCCTACTTGACCGATGCTGAAGCCAGAGACAAGCAGGTGAAATGGGACTATTTTTTACATGGCAGCTCACCTGCAAATGACTATGGCTCTCTAATGATTTATGCTACCCTGCATATTGTGCAGGTAACACATCTCAACAGGATGGTAAATGAAGCCCCTAACCCAAACCCCCTATCAAATTGTATTACTCCGCCATCAATAGAAAAGTGATTGCGGAGATCACTCTTCCCCTATGATTCGGCTTCCAGGAAGCTCATCTTGATGGGCAGGACATCTTGGAACTGGGAACTGAGCAGCTGTAGGTGGCCCAGCACTCCTTCTACCCCCTTAAGCCCCCCATACACCTTTAGACTCCATACAATTTCCATTAAATTTTACCAACAACTATGTACAAACCGGATTCCAAAAAAGTTGGGACACTAAACAAATTGTGAATAAAAACTGAATGCAATGATGTGGAGATGGCAAATGTCAATATTTTATTTGTAATAGAGCGTAGATGACAGATCAAACGTTTAATCCGAGTAAATGTATCATTTTAAAGGAAAAATATGTTGATTCAAAATTTCATGGTGTCAACAAATCCCCAAAAAGTTGGGACAAGTAGCAAGTATCTTGGTACTAATATTTATCTTTATGAATGCGTATTGCTATAAGTTACTATACTTCACTAATTTCCAGTTTTTAATGCTGTAATAAAGGAGGCCAGCTGTGATAATATTCCAGACTAAACGAAACTCAAATAAAGTCTAGATAATCCAAAGCAATACTCAAAACAAGGTCACAACATCAGCCTCTGAATTAAAAAAAAGGCAGTTATCTTAATCTTTAATTAGGAAGTGTAATTCAATTCAAGGTTACACCCTACATCATTAGTACAAGATTAGACAATTACTCAGAATGAAGGATAATGAACTTACAGGTCCACTAAGCCTAAAACATATGTTTGCTTTCACCAAACAGTTGCTAATTACATTCATAAACATATAGCTGGAAGGTTCTAAAGATGAACCAATCGTGTGTGACTTAACAATATATCCTCAGATATTTCACAATTTTTAAGCATTTGTTAAGTATCCACATTAGTTTCATATTTTTTACGTGAATTAAGTCTAAGGCTAATGCTATGTTATCCTAATGGCTTCTAATGCTTTATATTAGGAATAGACTTTGGAATGGGATGAGCACTATACTGAAAGATAAGATTTATTAACATGATTCCAAACAGATTTAATTCTGAAAAGCTCCTGAAAGTCATCAAAGCGGGTATTCACTATATATTGTTTGGCTTAAGTATTTAGCCACTTGCAGGTTTCTGCATAATTTGCTCTATTTTCTGCCTTAAATATATATTTAAATATTCTTGTTCCACCACTGCTGACCATTCCAGGAATCTTTCCTGACCTGTGCACAATTTAATCCCATCTTAAGCAGTTTTAAGTTACCTCTTTGAGAGTGAAACTGCCCCCTTCCATATCATTGCGAGAAGGTGAAATATTCTGTAGACATAACATACTGTTTGTTCTAGACAAACAATGTGTTACAAATATATAAATATAATATACATATTAATATATACCATGTTTCCCTGAAAAAAGACACTGTCCAATATTAATTTTTGCTCCCAAAGATGCGCTACATCTTAATTTTGGGGGGGATGCCTTATCAGGATGGGGGGGATCACTTACAATGACACAGGGGGGATCAGAGGGCGGGAATCAAAATGGTACAGGAGACTCAGATGGGGGGGGGATTACCATTTTAGTAACCCTTTTGATCCTCCTGTGTTATTTTGATTGCCCTCTCTGATCCCCCTGTCTATAGTTACAGTACTGTATCTTGGGGGATGCCTTATATTCATGGGATGCCTTATAGTTCAGCATGAGGCAAAAATGTAAGGATGGCTTATTTTCGGAGGATGCCTAATTTTCGGGGGAAACAGGGTAGTACAAATTAGAAAATGTAACAGTGATAGCACAAATTAATAATAAGCTTAAAATTGCACTTTACTAACTATAGCCATCCAACCTGTCTCATTCATCTGAACAAATAATGCTAGCAAGAATATTGGCAAACAGATATGTAAACCCAAAAAGGCTTTGTTGTAGTAAAAAATTTACCATGTGGGTGAATTATTATGCATTGTTTTACTTTTATCAAAAGTGGATTGTTGTACCGTGTTAGCCATGAATACAGAAAGTTTGGAGTTCAAGTGATACCCTTTATTGGCTAACTGAGGTCATTAGAGAAGCAAGCTTTTGGGATGTCTCAGATCCCTTCTTCATGCTAATACTAATAATTGTATTCTAATGACTTCAGTTAGCCAAGAAAGGGGATCACTTGAACTCCAAACTTTAATTTTTTTACTTTTATAAAGCAATAAATAAAGTGTGAGATTTTCAAAGTGTTACATATGTTACTGTATATAAAAGCTAAACATTTAAGTGTTCAATCACTTTGAATTGCATGTTTGCATGTTTCCATTTAAAAGTTCTAAGCAAAGGAGTCAATTCGCAAATTTCTGCAGTTATTTTCATTAGGATAAATAGTTGGTCCTTTTTCTCATTTGAGTCTGAAAGGCAAGGTCTTCTGATTGTGTTTACAATATGCCATGTCTGGCTACAAACTATACAAATACAGACCTTGGGAACAATCTAGACATAAAAGATAAAATAAATATGGTCTAGCCACTAGACCATAAGTGACATACTTGTGTCCTCACAAAATAAAGTGCTGCACATTTGTAAGGTATCATTTCTCCAATTTATAAAAGATTTTCATTGAACAAAGGAAAATGCTGAAAGACATATACTGACCTGCACTGGAAAAACTGTTAACTGAAACAATTGAATGTTTCTATGTATGCCAGGACGCATGCTAAAATGCTTAAAATGTTGTCAAACTGAAAAATACTTTAAACATTAGCCAAGACAGAATGGTGATACAAATACAGTAATAACTGCTTTGATGACCTTCTGGAACAAAAGAGATACCCAACTGTGGAGCATAAAAAGCTGATGTTATTTTCTTTATATTTGTAACACAGTTGCCCCACACATCTTAGGTCCCTGTAATATAACCCCTATTACAATGTAGGGTAATATTTGTAGGGCACATTGGTATTCTAGATAATTTTTATGTAGTTGTGTTTGATATCTACTTACTCAGTACAACTTTACACATGGAAATTTGCCATTTTTATTGGCTAACTAAAGTAATTAAAGAAGCAAGGGATGTCTTCAGGTTTAATGTATTTGCAAAAAAAAAATATTTTTTTATTATACACATGACTGATGAAGGCTAAAGTATAAGGTTAGTCAGTGGAGCTAAAGAGCTTAGATTTATTAGGGTTAATAGATGAGTCCTTTTGCAGTTAAATGTCCATAGACTAAAGAAGCAATGAAACACCCCTACATTTTATTTCTAGATAGCAAGTAGTATTTTGAATTTCAAAACCTACTAAAAAAAGTATATTATGTAAATTGACTTAAAATTATGTCCATGTGCTATTTTTATTTCAAAGTTGACGACTTTGTTTCTGTAAGGTCAATGATTTATGAAGGACTAAGACCTCTCCTTCTCATTTTTATAACTATGTTATGTGGACTAGAAGCAGGTATAATTTTTCAAGGTTTGTGGAAGAATTAAGAGGGCTTTTTGCGGCATCCTCTATGATCTAATGAGGTAAGATTGTCACTTGGTATCCTTTCCTTCATAGTGTAGTGTAACCTGAAAGAGCAATCACCATACTAGAGCTGCATCGTCCAAAACCCACCACTGGGTGGCAGCAACGTGGCTACTCCCTCCAATAGCAATGTATAATCAATGTCCATGTCTGGCAGCCTTACAGAATGCATCAGCAGCATCCCATCATATGCATTGGAAGACACTGTGTTATGTAGACTAGCTGTGCAATCTGTGCCAAGTCATTGATGAGAAATATAGGAAATTTTATCACCCTACTCAAAAACAATTATGGAATACATGAGTATAACTGACAACACAGAAAACGTTGTAAGGCACTCTGACATTAAACAAAATGTCAAAACAAGAAAATGTATGCTCTTTATTTCCAGTAAAACTACATTTTATAAAAAAAAATCACTGGAATGAGACCTTAAAAAAGATTTGAGTCTTTTTTGTCTAAAGTTTATATAGCAAGTGAAGTACTGGAACATACAATAGAGAATGTTTTTTCTTTATTGCTTTTGTTTTTGAGCTCTTTGTCTTTGAGCAATAAAAGGCCCCATATCAAACAGAAATATAATTCTAAAAGTTGCCTAGGAACAGAAATACCATACAGAATATATTTGTCATTTAACATCGGTTGGGTTATGAATGTTCACTATTTTGGATACAGTTAGTTACACTAAGCCATGACAATATTCTTTATGCAAAGAAATGTGCTGATGGCCAGGTGCATGTCATCGCATTGCTTGAGATGCTTTCTAGATATATATTTTACAATGTCTCCCTATAGAACGCTTCAATTCAATGGGGTTATCTGTATGTTCGTGAGCTCACAAAATAAATCTAGCCCTTAAGCTAGCTTTAGCTGTGAACTGCTTGTTTGCTTCTCCCAACTGACTGGAAATGGCATGTCAATTCTCACCCATGGATGCCTATAGTCATAGAATTGGGGCAGATGGGGGGGATTGAAGGCCAACTTCCTGCACAAAATTTATAATCTGCAGAGCTGTGTGGTTGTAATTATTAGGAAGATACCCTGTAACCACCCATTTGAATTTACCCCTAGCCCCACAATCCATTAATGGAGATCTAATTAACCTGTTTCTCATTTTAAAATCAATGGGTTAAGTCATGTTCCTTTGAAAATTATTTGTGGAAGCTACTATTACATTGTGTAAGAAGATTAAAAACATAACTAAAAGTAGTATAAAACTTTTTTTTTCCAGGGAAACTGAAGATGCACTCTGGATCTGATCACAGCATGCTGTTGGTTTCTTCCTAAAGGACCAGCATGTGTCACTTCTTGGGATTTAAAGGATTGGTCATTTATTCTGGCTGACCAATTGGTGTCCTCCTGCATGCATATAAAGGATCCAGCCTTTCCTATTAACGCCTCAGTATTAAGCTCTCTGTGTCCTGTTAAGGATCATGAATGCTATCTGTGTTCCTGATTCATGCCTGTGTTTTGAGACTCTGTTACCTGTTTAACCCTTGTTTGCCTGCCTAGACTCTCCTGTTGCCAACCCGGACTGCCTGACCTGTACCTGTCCTACCTACCCTGTTCCATTGCCTGTGTGACCACGCCCTGCCTCATCCTTCAGTCCTGCACTGTTGCTCCTGTTTATGACCCGGACGATGCTTGTACCTCTGATACTTGGTATCCCCTGGTCCCCCTGGACCAGGTGCCCTGTGTGCCTATCCTTCCTTAAGAGGTAGCGCCTGGTGTTCCCCTCAGCAAAAGTCTATCCCCACCTTCAGGGGTATTGTGAAGAACGAGTGGGTTCACTTAGACAATGCCCTTAGAAGAGGTAGGACTTGTGGCCCAGTGGGTTCATACCTGCTGGTTTGTGACAAAATCATCTGGCACAGCTACCTTTAACTACAATAACATTTTATAGTTAGTTGTGATGTTCTTATTTCTGCACAAAACCTTTAGAAATGACAAAAATGGTAAACAGATATGTTGTAGTGAACATTAAAAAAACTGCATAAACAATATCCTGAAAAGTTTACCTTTTGTCTTACTAGGTATTTCTATGGTATATCACAAACCTCAAAGATGAATATCATCAGCATAAGATCATCTAAAGCAGGGGATGCTCAAAGTAGACCTGCACTTGCCTATTGTTCTCCATCTAATTTTGGACACCCATTATACACACAATGTTAAAAAAGAAAAACTGAAATCAATAAATCTTGATTCTCTTGTTGTGCTGGCATCCCTTCTCTTCTGGGTGCAGAGACTTGAAAAGAAAGATATTACTGACTTATTGTGTCTCAGGAAATATGTTTTCAGTACTGAAAACAAATATTTATCTTCTAAGCCATCTAGTGACCATTTGTGGTACTGCAGGAAGACAGATACAGGAAGACTAGAAAGAGATGAACTGTATGCCAGTACTACAAATTGGAAATATATAAGCAGAGTCTGGTACTTTGAACATGGTATGTCTAATGCATGTAATTTTAAAAATTATTATAACTTGGTATGTTTATTTTTTATCTGCCTGGAGTTCAGCTGTTAGATAACAGCCATGTAAATAAAGCTTTATGCGAACACACAAGTCTAGGTGTTTATTGATGCTTGGGTGTATTGATTAGAGCATGTTTTTCTAACCATGGTGATGTTCACCGACATTGCGAGAAGTTTATTTATATAAACTCTTCAGAGAAAGGATTTTTTTCTGCCACTATTGCTTTGGCAAGACAAAGTACACCAATTAAAAAAGAACTCCTGGCAGGTGTCTAAAGAGCTTTGCATTCAAGTCAATTACATTATTAAATGTAACGCGACGTGATGAATAAACGACCAGCAAAATGACAGGGCATTTTGTGCTTTTTAAATGCCCTCAAAGACTCCAATGTTAAGTAATGTTTACGTTTTTTTGTAATCTGTATACTATTGAGGAGTTAAAAAATCTTCCAAAGTAAGGGCACATACCCTTTAAGACAGATGTAAAGGACAGCTGGACAGTACTCGTAACTCTCAAGGAGTAAAGCTGGGCATACACATCACGATTTTTAGTTTAATTTTAGTGCGATCGTTTATCAAAATCGATCTCGCGATCGGATTGAATTGAAATTGAAGCATGCCAAAAGTGTCCGAGTGATCGATTTTGTCAAAAACCGGACAGAAAAACGATCGTTCACAGATCCGTTCTGATAAATAATTTTAATAAAAAGCAAAGGAATCGAGTGCTGTTAGTTGTCTCATGCAATCATTTTAGGCGATCCATCTATGATTCTTGTGGAAATTACCTTTGTTTGTGTGCTGTTGGTCACTGGCCAGTTCTTCAGCTAACACCACTCCAAACCCATAAATGTGTGCATTTGACACTTTCAGGATAGAATCGCCCAGAAATTGAATGCATGGTATGGTGCAGTTTGCGATCGTTTTCGCAAATTAAAATCGATTCCGGAATCAGATGGGCGATCGGATTAAAAAGGAATTGCAGGAAAATTGTGACGTGTATGCCCAGCTTTAGTCTTCATTTGGGTTTTTACTTTATTTGACTTAAATATCTAAAGATGCTGAAACTTTTAGTTTTGTATTATATTTTATATGTAAATAAATAAAGGGAGAAAAACAGTTCCAGTCAGTAGATTTATTCCTTATCTATAAAGACATTTCTTTACGTAAAGAGCAGGGTAATCTTATGATCAAAAAACATCAGGGTTGCTGTGATGTGTGACAAGATGAGGACACACTGTAGGTAGCTGTTGCTGTAGTTTGTTGTTGCTGTAGCTTGCTGTTGCTTTTCATAAAGACAGTCTCACTGCAGGAAACATACACCAAAAGTCTATAGCAACTCATTGTTCTACAAGTCTATGGTAGTTGGAAGTCTACAGGTAAATAAATGTAGCTTTGATGTACATCAGTTGCAATCCTCTTCGATGCACAAGCTCACTTGATCATTTTGAGTTTCTAAAATCTGGTCTCAAGCCAAGGACAGACTCCCGTTGTAATAATATAAAACATGATGATAGTGTCTTTCCCACAAAGTACATATCACAGCAGAAAAAGAAGGGCTGGTAAGCACAGATGTCGCACAAACGTTCTGCTGCAGACTACGATTCTGGGTATTTGCATGCAAATGAACAAAGTGAGAATAGTCTACATAGGTACCTTATGTACATAAATTCTTGTCCACAATATTAGCACCGACAAAACAAAGGTACATCAATCCCTTTACCGTGCGGGTGAAGGTCAATAGAGATGTGTTGTCACACTTTTCACATTTTGTGTCTTGTTTTTTCAACCCATTTTGCTGTCCGATGAGATACAGCACCAAGTTTAAAAAAAAGAGTCTTTACAGTAAAAACTTGTAGATATAAAAACGTAGGAATGATTCAGCTCTCAAAGTCAGTTGTCTCCATTGTCATATAATAAACAGACTGGACTCATGCACAGAAATAGCCTTAGAAGAAGTTCTTGTTGCCCATATCAACCAATAACATTGCACTAGGAACATGAATAAGAGATTCTAATGGGCTACTTTAGGAAAGTTCTTCTGTTAGCTGATTTCATGCATGACCCCCACAGATGGGCGGCTTATTTATGGAAACTCAAGCAAAGAAAACTGAAGTAAATTGACATTGCCAGTGACAGCCAATCCTAGTTCCATTGACGATTGGCCTTTGGATTACAGCTCCACATTCGATCCAGTTGTCTTTGCTCATGTAACACATTAGACATAATGTCTTCTTTTGCACTGGAAAGCTTTAAGAGGAAGTATCATATATTTTGAATCTTATTTTTCCATCACACCTTAAATTGGCAGGTGATGTCCTCTAAGGTAAATATTAAAAAGGCACTGCATTCGTTTTGAGTTTGTAATATCTATTCTTTTTTTAAAAAAAACAGTGGCACACAGACAGCACAAATAGAGTTACCCCTCATTTAATAATAATCATTATTTAGGCCGGCCATAGACGTGGCAATTCCCAGCAGTAGTTGCAGACGATTGGCGGCGTGTGCACTCACGCCAAACACATGGTGGTCGGTCGCCCGCAACTACATTTTGGACCCAAATTTCGACCCAAAACTGCAATTTCGACCCAAAATGGGGATCTTCCCCCTCCAAATAAATTTGCTACAATCTGCCGGGAATCCCTGTGTTAGTGGAGCACACAGGATTCCCATGAGTTCTGTAGCCGACTTCTCATAACGCGGTGACGTCACCCCACTGTAATGATTCTGCTACAAGCCGGCCATGGTTCGAGATGTCTATGGCCGGCTTAAGTCTGGTTTCTGAAAGTTGTACTATAGCAGCCTTAGATAAACAAATAGTGTAAGCCTATGTTGGTGGCTTTTATGATAACTTAAACTTTATTTCAAATACAGACACAAACAAGTGTCATAATGATTTCTGTGAAAGGACACTGTTTGCACAATTTGAAGCATTTTGTAAGTTTGTGATGTGAAGATGCCTATTTAAATGCCAATGCATAGAAATGGGTCCTTGTTAATTTCTTCCTCGCAAAGTCCTCACACACAGTAAAGCTCCTCTTAGTAATGCTAGGCTTGTCTTCTTAGTCTCTGTAGACCAATGCTAAATTTACATTGTCTACTCAAAGACAAACACCTTACGTTTTCTACACGTGATTCAATGTTTACTCATTGTATTTATAAAATTATAAAAAGCTATACTATATATTAGGGTTACTGGTCTCTCTTCATTAAATTAGTTACCATCTCACTTGTAAAGTATATTACCAACATGTTTACAGGAGATAAAGTGGACCTACCACCTCACAGGCACTTTATATTATCGGCACCAGTACTGCCGATAACTAGGGCAATCACTGCTTGAAAATAAAAAAAGGAGGAGGGGCAATTTTTCCGGGATCACCCCCCCCCCCCCCCCCCCCCCTCTGTATGAAGTCTGGCCCCGTCAGTGTTTTGTAAATCTGCCTGCCAGAGCACCTGGGATGATGTGCCTTAGTCCATGGGATTTTGATGCCAGCTTCACCTCTGGGGAATGTAATCGAAGCTCCATCCAGTGGCTGTATTATAAAATTACAGCTCCATAGTCAAAATGAAGTATTCCTGATGAATTGGCAGAACCAGCTTCTCTTCGCCAGTACTAAACATGCTGGTGCCAGGAATGAGGATGTGAGGAAGTAAGCACATTTTTTTTTATTCTGTAGCAGTTTTCCCAGATGTAAACTACTGAAAGATGAATATTGTGTCAGTGTAATGTAGTTGTGTTTTATTATTTTGAGTATACAACAGCTTTAATTATAATCATAAGTTCTATATAGGTTGCATAACCTCTTGGTTCTTGGTAGCACCATCTGAATGGCAGCCTGTTTGGAGTAACTCCTATCTGAAATGTCTGTGTTCACCATCAGATTATAAGCAGCTTAAGAAAAAGGGATATTTTTTATGAATTATGTTAAAAGTGATCCCCTTTTTAAACATAAAGTTAACCAAAATCTATTGACAATACTTCCCCCTTAGACTGGTGCCAGAGACAAAGAAGATGACAAAAAATAATGTCACCACCATGATGATTCTCTTCCAATAAACCTCTCACACATTCAATAAAAAACAAAACAAAAAAAAAACAGCAATACACATAGCTCACATTCTACAAAAGCAAAAGAAGTAAAACAAGTTTAAAAAAAAATGAGGTAGCAATTGTGTGTTCAAAGTTTGGAAGTGCATCACATTGGACTTCAAAGTAAATCACTGTAATGAAGGGAATGTTACCTCAAAACAACCTTAATATTAAAGAGCCACGTAAGGAGGAAATAGATAACTCGTCTCTTCTCACCACTGTGCTTTTCAAACAGGATTTTAGTAGTGGGATCCTTGTTCTTTATAGTAGTTCCTGCCATACTTTTCCTTAATTATTTTGGGTACAGTGTGTAAAGTTTTTTCTGCCTTTGTCCCATTTCGGGGCGTGTGCTTTCTAATTTTTTCATTTTATGGTTGTCTTCAATCTGTTCTAGAGGCAGAAGTAAAATGTCCCTCACTCTGGTGAGACTTATTTTTACTTTTGGTTGAAATTCTAATAAAGGAAAATTCTAATATAGGAATGAATCCTTAAATTTTGGTCAGAATGTGTTATAAAAAAAAAAACCTGATAAAAAATAAAATGTACCTGTAAAAAATCTAAAAACAAAGTCACATGGAGATTAGGTGTCCATGTGAATTTAGGAGTCTATGAGATTAGGAGGATCTTCTGAACTCATTCTACCTACTGTGGCCATTTCGAAGAATGCCTCTTCCAAGGCTAAGGTTACATATACACTGGCCATCAGATGTGCTTGCATCAACATGCCTGACCTGACGTGCCAGAGTGCATTTTTCTTTGCCCCTATAATGCAGCCATTTAAGCCTATTTGGCAAACGCAGCCATAAACGAGCCTATGTATACAGACTCTTTAATTTAATGCGGACAATGCTTTTCTATGTTACAGAAGTTGTGTTGATGTTAATGCAATGCATTGCGGTGGATATTCACATTGGATACTGTGTAGTTGTAGCCAATGTGCTGTGCTTCCTGTGTTTTTTATGCACAAAAACAGTAAAGATATAGTAACAGTATTACTATGAAAACAGGCAGTGAGGTCAGAAGATTTTTTGCATTACAATGGAACAAGGATAGGGCATGCCATCAAACTAGAAAGATCCCATGTTGAGGTTGTTGTTGAGTGAAGTTTAGAGGGTAGCCCAAGCTAAACAGGAGTGTATAATACTGAATTAACAAAAATATAATAATATTAATAATTTTACATGTGTATTACACATAATTGTTTTTTTCTTGAGCAATACAACTTGCACAAGCAGTACAGTATGATTAAAATGCTTACAACATGAAAAAATTGGGTTTAGTCTGAAATTCTTTGGGGAAGTTCATGTAAATAGAGATGGTCAAATTAAATTTTTTTTTACCATTACGACGATTTCGAGTTAATTGCAAAGCCCCTGAACATGGTATCATCACTAATCTTGCTGGAGATTTAGAGAAGGGTTGGGGGTATACTACAAAAAAAATATGGCTCTAACCCAAATAGTTTTTGCATTAATGAAGTTCAAAGTCAGGTCAAAATTTCAACTTTGGCTTTGAACTTAATTTATGCAAAACTACACATGCGAGAGCAAACCTTTTTTTTTTCCAATGTTCCCACAGCCATTCTCCAGAAATCCTAGTTAGCTAAAAATTCAACCATCTCTACTTGTAAATATACATAGTCATGTACACTATTTCCCAAACTGAGTATTTAGACAGATATTTCTACTGCATATTCCTCATTAGGTGGCTCTCTTAGACCAAGCTAGTTATGCAAAAAAATCCCTTAAAATACCCAAAATTAAAAGAAAAAAAAAACCTCATTAGAAAACACTCACTGCCGGGAACATATGCGTGTTGGGTATGTATGAAGAAATCAAGAATATTAAATCACACTTGAAAACATAGGTCCCGGTTGAGGTAGGTTTGGTGAATGACCTCTGTGTACGGACTCTTGTTACAGTCTATATCCGTTTCATAACAAATCAACAGAAGAAAACAAAAAAGAATAAAAAGTACAAAAAAAAAAAACAAATCTTAAAAGTCCAACCAGGCTACAAGAGCAGCAGACATCCCTGGGATATTCCCAGGAGCTTTAACAATCATCTGACACAACAATACAAAAGAGCTGATCAGAATTATCAGTGGGTAGTGACATGAAATAAGGAAAGTTCTCCTTATTGGAGAACCTTTATGTCCTGCAGCGAGAGAGCTTCAAGCAGGCATTTCCTTGTAGTGAAAAACAAAAAGATACGGTTGCCCACAGTCTCTGGAGAGTTATAGTCTATAAGTGCCATGTTCTCACACATAATAATAAAAAAGTACAAAATTCTATCAAAAGGATATAAAGGGATCACAGGGTTTGAAAAATGGAAACCTGAGATTGTGTAAAACATGCTCCCCCAGACTAGGCTGAGAGAAGCAGCAAGAAATCAGGACCAGCTTTAGATCAGAGGCTCAGTCCTTGCTTGTGGCTGTAAGGCTCGTTGTAAGGTGCCCCGGAGGGTCTTCTTCAGTAAAGCTGATTTCATCTGGAGTGATGGTAGAAATTAGAGTTTCATCCAAAGGACAGGATGAAGTAGGCTGTTGCTGGAAAAAAAGAAAATAAATAAGTTCCTTGGAGAGGTAGTAAAGCACACCCATTGTGTACCACCGCAACACTGGAAAAAGAGTCTGTATAAAGGAATTGTATTGTGTTCACAATATTCACATGTACAAGTGCCGTGTCGCATGTGGTGATTACACTGCAGCTGCTATTTCACATTCTGCCATTAGATGTCGCCACAACAACCCATTGCGTTCACAATATTTGCATGTACAAGTGCAGATTTTTATAGTAAATAATGAAAGGAGTTCTCGAATCTTCGAATTTTTTGACTTACAATATATGGAGAATAATGCACAAAATGTTGTTAAAGTTGAATATTGCCTATGCTGCTCATCACAAGTACTAACTCTAATATGGTAGTAACAGAAAACAACTTTTTAAGTATATATACTCTATCATAAATATTCTAACAACCTTGTTCTCCCGTGTGGGGTGGCTGCAACCTACGTAGTTCTCTGGCTATACCACATTAGATTACTAAGATCTGGCAGATCTGGTCATTGAGACATCTATGTTTTGATTATATTGTATTACTTTTTGTGTAGGTTCGATGATGTCAATGTATATATTTACTTTTTCTCAGTCCTTAATCATCTCCTAAAGAAGCAGTTTACATATCTGTAAAATGCATTGAGATCTACATTGGGGGACTACTAGAAGAGCTATGTAGGTCATTAGTTGAGCCAATGGAATATATACAGTGGCTTGCAAAAGTATTGAACTTTTCCACATGTTGTCACATTACAGCCACAAACATGAATAAATTTTATTGGAATTCCACGTGAAAGACCAATACAAAGTGGTGTACACGTGAGAAATGGCATGAAAACCATACATGATTCCAAACATTTTTTATAAATAAATAGCTGCAAAGTGGGGTGTGCGTAATTATTCAGCCCCCTAAGTCAATACTTTGTAGAACCACCTTTTGCTGCAATTACAGCTGCCAATCTTTTAGGGTATGTCTCCACCAGCTTTGCACATCTAGAGACTGAAATCCTTGCCCATTCTTCTTTGTAAAACAGCTCCAGCTCAGTCAGATTAGATTAGATTTGTGAACAGCAGTTTTCAGATCTTGCCACAGATTCTCGATTGGATTTAGATCTGGACTTTGACTGGGCCATTCTAACACATGGATATGTTTTGTTTTAAACCATTCCATTGTTGCCCTGGCTTTATGTTTAGGGTCGTTGTCCTGCTGGAAGGTGGACCTCCACCCCAGTCTCAAGTCTTTTGCAGACTCCAAGAGGTTTTCTTCCAAGATTGCCCTGTATTTGGCTCCATCCATCTTCCCATCAACTCTGACCAGCTTCCCTGTCCCTGTTGAAGAGAAGCACCCCCAAAGCATGATGCTGCCACCACCATATTGGACAGTGGGGATGGTGTGTTCAGAGTAATGTGCACTGTTAGTTTTCTGCCACACATAGCATTTAGCATTTTGGCCAAAAAGTTCCATTTTGGTGTCATTTGACCAGAGCACCTTCTTCCACATGTTTGCTGTGTCCCCCACATGGCTTGTGGCAAACTGCAAACGGGACTTCTTATGCTTTTCTGTTAACAATGGCTTTCTTCTTGCCACTGTTCCATAAAGGCCAACTTTGTGCCGTGCAAGACTAATAGTTGTCCTATGGACAGATTCCCCCACCGGAGCTGTAGATCTCTTCAGCTCATCCAGACTCACCATGGGCCTCTTGTCTGCATTTCTGATCAGCGCTCTCCTTGTTCGGCCTGTGAGTTTAGGTGGACGGCCTTGTCTTGGTAGGTTTACAGTTGTGCCATACTCCTTCCATTTCTGAATGATCCCTTGAACAGTGCTCCGTGGGATGTTTAAGGCTTTGGATATCTTTTAGAAGCCTAAGCCTGCTTTACATTTCTCAATAACTTTATCCCTGACCTGTCTTGTGTGTTCTTTGGACTTCATGGTGTTGTTGCTCCCAATATTCTCTTAGACAACCTCTGAGGCCATCACAGAGCAGCTGGATTTGTACTGACATTAGATTACACACAGGTGCACTCTATTTAGTCATTAGCACTCATCAGGCAATGTCTATGGGCAACTGACTGCACTCAGACCAAAGGGGGCTGAATAATTACACACACCCTACTTTGCAGTTATTTATTTGTAAAAAATGTTTGGAATCATGTATGATTTTCGTTTCTCACGTGTACACCACTTTGTATTGGTCTTTCACATGGAATTCCAATAACATTGATTCATGTTTGTGGCTGTAATGTGACAAAATGTGGAAAAGTGCAATACTTTTGCAAGCCACTGTATTATATTATACAATATGAAATGGTTTTGACTTCTGTTTTGTAAATGATAGATCTTTGATTTAAATATTTGTATCTGTTTTTTACAACAATATTGGTGTGATGCATTATAGACTAAAGATACCTTCCCATTCATTATTGACCATAGAGCAAAGTATAATATTTGTGAATTATTACATTTGAATGTTGAAATCAGAACCCTAAAGATAAATAAGCCAAGTCTATTTAAAAAAAACACAATTCCAATTCCAATATTCTTCCATAACATAGCTGCCAATAAATTATTTTACTTGTCTTTCTGAATGGACAGGTAGTGAACCTAGGTCTATGAATTATATACGCCTCATATAGTTTTCAGCTGCATATAAAAGTCTTACCCCATTTTGATGAGAAGGTGAGTGATGAAACAAATGTTCCATCTCACTGAGTTCACTGACTTTGCCCTTGCTTTCTGCAACTTCACTATCTCGCAAAGTATCACCATTGTAAACTGATCGATCGGAAAGTCTGACATTAATACTTCCAGGTCCCTGAGGAGCTGAGATTGGGTCCTGTGAAGCTTTACACTTCATGAGCCTGTAAAGCAAATAGAAGGTTAAACCATATTATGTTGCTGTTTAGTCCTGCCCTACTTCTATAATGCACTAAATTCACCCAGAAACCATAGATATTAGGATTTAAAAAAATACAATTAGGTCTATAAAGGGTCAACTTTTTCTTCAAGCCTCAATAAGATGAAACAACCACATATTGTTTAACCTTGCTAACGATAAAAGTGAATGTAGCTCAGGATATATTTTCTACAATTCATCAATATTTTTTATTAAAAACAACAAAGATTTTAACAAATACACCATGACCAAAAAACTGCGCGGTTTTCCTGCGCGTAGACTGGGGGGAAAACTGTGCAGTGCAGCCGTCCCCTGTAATCCCCTATAGTGAATGATGTGCCAGCCTATACTAGCGCGTCATGCCCGCGGCGCGGGGCAGCACAACTGCTGCCCAGGTGTTGGAGATCCGGGGGTGTCCGCGGCCGCACTGGGGACATGTGCAGCGCCCATTGATAAACAATAGATGTGTATAGGATGCGGCAACACCATGCCATAAACAGTGGGCAAGCGCTATAGGCATGCACACACCAGGATTCCCAGGATAAATTTTTACTGCAAAATGCGGTAACCCCAAGCCACACTTAGGTAGCTTACCTGCTTCAGACAATTTCATGGTGCCCTCCAGTGATGCTGGATGGGGATCGTTCCTATCTCTTTCCGTCGTGATTTAGGTGCCAAAAGTGGTATAAAAAATTTAAGAGATGTGAGGTTTTGAAATGCCTATGCCTGCTAGATTTTACACCTAACTAAACCCAGGGACATGTCCAGGTGCCCGCATCTATGCCTGTATTATCCAACCGGCATAAGTCCTCACATCTCCGGAGACATGCAGGAGGTGCCAAAATAGGCACACTTTTTAAACAGGTTTATTAGGTAATCTATTGGTATCTACATCACTAGTGATGGCCCGAACTGTTCGCCGGCGAACATCGGCTGTTCGCGTTCACCACGTGTCCGCGAACATACGCGAGTTCGACCCGCCCCATATTTTTTTTTTATTGAACAAACTTTGACCCTGGAGTCAGTCAGCAGGCACAATACAGCCAATCAGCACCCACCACCTCACGGACCATCCCACCCCCTATAGCACAGCACAGGAGAGACGCCATTTCACATGCTGATTGAGAGAGTGGAGGAAGTTAGATCAGAGAGCTGCTGCTGCATAGGGAACGATTAGCTAGTCAGTGTTCAGTGTCATCTGCAGTCTACTCCTCTACAGTGCTTCTTAGTCTGCTGTCAGGACAGAGTCCTGAAAAGACCCCAAAAGCCCTTTTTAGGGCTATTTTTTTTGCAACCCTGTTGCCTGCTGTCTGGCATACCACGCTGCTACCAGTGATTTTTCAAGCCGCATATCACACAGCGTGCCCTGCGAAGAGTGCTGGATCAGGCTGTGGATGTGCGTGAAGAGGAAGAGGAA
>CM070034.1:127127294-127143863 GCA_036250615.1 Ptychadena robeensis | reverse complement strand
TTTAAAATTTGCCTCCCATTGAAGTCAATGGCGGGTTCGCGTGTTCGCCGGGTTCGCGAAATTTTACGGAAGTTCGCATTCGCCGTTCGCGAACACCAAATTCCGGGTTCGAGCCATCACTATACATCACGAATAAATTGAAATTTGAGGGGGGGTTCTTTGGAGTTAACTCACATCTCTATACAAGACTTGGAGAGCTGACATTAATTAGAGATGTGCAAACAATAAGGTATTTGTGAATTTGTCCTTGTGAACATATAAATATAAATGATTTAATTATAATTCAACTGCAATAATCCTATTTACATTTTCTCCATATAAAAAGACTTTGATGAAAATATATTTTGGATATATTTTGTGTAGTTCTTCTCATATTTATAATTAGTTTTAATCTCCTGCTTACTTTGATAACACTTGCAGCATTTTCTACCTACATAACTAATCAAAATGCAAATTCAATTTCCTATTATACATTATGGATGTAGAAAAAAGTAAACAAAATAATAATGAATAATGTAATATAATACAGTATACTTTCATTGAGTCTAGCAAAAAATATAAGGAAAATAGAGGCCTGCATCTATTCTGTGGGATATTTTTATGTGATACACATGCAGTATTCATTGGTGTCACTTGGTATTTCATTTCAGAGCTCTTAAATTAACTGCTGTGTATTAATGAGAATATTTGAGAGAGTCCCTTTACTACTGTAAAGCCCTACCTTTTCCTGACCTTCATTAACTTCCTCGGCTGTCCCGCCATACTCAGAACATATGGCGGAGCATATGTGCTCTTTTCATTTTCCCTCAGAACCTGGACTGATCCTCAAGAGATTCCTGGCACATGCTCTACTGTATACAGCCAATGGTATATCATTTTTAAAGTTTTATATTGCATGCAGCTGCTCTTGATACTTTTTTACTATATTAATCTACAGTTGAGTGTTATAACTGATCATGACAACCACCACATTTTTTTCAAGGGTAAGTCTTTACTCAATAACACAATGCGAATGGTCCATATGCTAAAAGAATACTTAAAACGAAAATAGCAAATTAAGTTCGCATGGTGCCCATTGGAAAAATCAAATGTAAAGTATTTTGAATGAAGACCCCTTTAACTGTTCCTTTATAAAAGAAAAAGAGCCAACATGTTTATAATAGCATCCCTCAATTTGACTTCAGCACACCATGCAAGCTTTGTAATGTAGATTGCCAATAACAAGACTAAGTAACAAAGGTCAGGTATTAGGCTGGGCATAGATGTTGCAATGAGCGGACGATTTCGCTGCAGATCGTTCCGAGAATTGGCCATGCAGCATCTGAGTGCTGTCATATACTTTCAATAGGGCCGCTAGTCACCATCCAAAGTAATGAGATTGACCAAAAAGATATGGACATGTCCGATTTAAGGACCGATTTATGGTGGGTGTAGATTTGCTGGCAATTGAGCAAATGATGATTGCCACAAACGTGCGGCGATTAATCATCGTTTAATCTGTGGCAAGTCTAAGCATCTATGGTCAGCTTTAGAAATGAAGACGAAATGTGCAGAGCAGAAGATCTGAGGTCATGAGGCCTCCAAGGTATGTGCTTTATGTGAGAATATAAAGTGTCAGAATATAAGAATCTAAATACCC
Source organism: Ptychadena robeensis (assembly GCA_036250615.1). Taxonomy (NCBI): domain Eukaryota; kingdom Metazoa; phylum Chordata; class Amphibia; order Anura; family Ptychadenidae; genus Ptychadena; species Ptychadena robeensis. The sequence continues at coordinate 127,142,224 of CM070034.1, read as the reverse complement.
ACATTGTCCAACTGACCAACATCAAGCAATGCGTTGTGAAGTCTTACGAATAAAGACAAGAGAATTATTGGGTGTATGGTTCGTTTTTTGTATCCAATCATTTGTCCACCTAACAACAGCTATTTGTATGTGAGCTATGGGATAAGTTACCAACAACAGTCTTATCAGGTCACTATTATGCAATACATATAGGTATCCTTGTTGTGTTTGTTATCATATACCCCCATACTGTGTCTAACTACAATGATAATAATTCAGATTGTCTTGCTGAGCCTTACCTCCCACGGTATCCAAACATGAGAAACAGGACGCAAAATATTATACAGGTCACACCAATATGGATTCCTATGATGATACCGGTGGCTGAGGATTTTGCCCTCTGCTCATCAATCACACAATTGCAGGATGGATTCAGTACTATTTAGAGAAATAAAAGACAGTATTTCAGAACTATATCCAATGACCATAATGGCGTGGTGCCCAAATTGGGGGGCTGGCCCCCCTGGGGGGGAATGGAGGAAGTCCAGGGGGCGCAGCCGAGGTAGCACTTGGAGCCCTCTATGTTAGAATCCCGCTGTCAGCCAAAGAGAGGGGAGAGAGAGATCTGCGAAACTCAGCTACCTATTGGCTCCCTTGCTGTCAGTTTTCTTCTTCCTCTGGGGATTGCACACAGTCCACCCGGTAGAGTGCATGTAATGTGTGTGTCTCTGTGTGTGTCTCTATGTGAATGAGGAATGTTTCTGTATAATTGGAGTGTGTGTATATGATGCATGTCTTTGCATGATTGGTGTGTGTATATATGATGCAAGTTTTTGCATGATTTGTGTGTGTGAAAAAGGGAGTTTTATTTCAAATAAAGTTTAAGGACCATTTCACACTAGCCGCACTGAGCTCAGGGTCTGGCCAATGTAGGCGGCAAAATATGCCCTTATTGAATCAGAAACCTAAGTGACATAATAAAATGTACAATCTGTATATAGAGAAGATATACAGAATTTTCCCTGACTAAAAAAATTTAGTTATCATATATTAATAAAAACTTTGCTATGTTCTCCTGTTTGTATGCATTAATGCTTTCTCTGGGTTTTAGAGGCAACTATGTCTCCATTAGGTTTACTACCATTTATTTTACTCACAGCAGAGAAGAACAGATAGAGGTGGGAGTACAATGTGTTTTAAACAAAGGTTCCCATGAATTTATGATAAAAGTTGCTCCTTATTGAGTCGAATGGACTCGTTCTTTATCAATGAAAAACTGTCCAGTATTCTATTGGACCGGCACTCCAAATTTCTTAAAATTTGGTCACCTTGGATCGACCATGCCCACCCCAATTTGCCATCTGACTATGTGGTCAGGCTGTGACTCAGTAGCCCCCGACCTCACCTACTCAGGACACCGCGCCCCCTGTTTACTGTGTCCAGTCCCCACTTCCCCCATGTCTTCCCCTTGTCATCCCCCTTCCCTCTTTTTTGTTGTGTACGGTTTTTTGTGTGTTGAGTGTTATATGTTTTTTTTTGTAAAAATTTTATGTTTATGTTACTGAGGTTAAGTATAACAGCTTCTTATATCAAGGTTTCGCCGGCCCGGCTGGCGCACTTAAAATAAACTTTGTTATGTAAAATTTCATATGTTTCTTGGTTAACGTAAACTTTTCCTTTCGCCACGACATATTGTCGGTACTTACAGCATATTTCTTTGTACTGTATTTGTTTTGTTAAAATTGAAAACCCTCAATAAAGATTTATTGAAAACGAAAGTTGCTCCTTATTAAATTGAATTCAACAAATACTTTTGGGCTACAGTTTTTCTGTGTTGCTCTGAGGTGTCACTGGCAACGTGGAACCCTATGTTTAAAATTAAGCGGCTCTGGCTTTGTTGGCATTGCAGTGGATCCGATCCCATTCAAGTGAATGGGATGGGATGTGTGTACATAAGCACTTTATGTGAGGGTGAAAGGTCAGCACCACAGATCACATCCTATATATTCTGAAAATACCATGAAATATTTAGGATAAGCAGTTGGCCTTCTAGGATGTGTACCATTGGCCCAAAACATTCTTTATGCTGTTGGCTCCCAAACAAGAAACTTTAAAAAACGACCATTTACCTGCACGGGCAGATGCTTCTTTCAATGATACAAAACGAACAGTGGAGTTCCCATCTCCATGCTGATTGTATGCCAACAACTTCACCTCATACACCACTAGGGGGTCTAGACACAACACAGCAAAAATGATCAGAGGGCAAAAGTACTAGAAATTATATAAACATCATAATTTATTTAATTATTACTTGCCAATGGCAACTAATATTACATTTTGAATTGTCAAACAAAAAGGTCACATGACTTTGACAGTTCATGGAGTGCAGTATTAGAGAAAATGCCCATTAGGTTACCAACTCATAGACTCTTTGTTGTACGATTCATGAATGGGCATAAAATGTAGGCACAGTGTGGAATATTTACTATGCTTCCTATTATAAATGGGCCCTTAAATGTAACATATCCCCCCAAAAATTTTTTTCAGGTTAACGGGTTCTACTTCAGAAGAGTTACATGATAGTTATCACTTATACCTCTTCAATTAGTCCAATCTCTATTTATTGCATTCGTAGTTCTGCCCAGATCTATTTTATGAAGTCAATTCAGGATTTAATGGTGACTCATAGACACATTCTTTTGTGCCTGCACATAATGTTGTACAGTTCATGTTAGGTGTATGAGGTTTTACAAATGAATACTTCTCTTATTATTCCACATTTTGTGTTGCTTTTTCCCAACATATACATTCTGTTTGCATTACAAGAACAATGCAGTGATAAATGACAGCTTTAAATGCCACAGTAGAACACAGCAAGATTAAATCATGCAGTCATTTTGCCACCATGGCATTTAATCTAAAATTACTGCTGTACATGTCAATGTCATTTTAACAAAATAAGGAGAATGAACAGCAGCAGTGAAGGATGTAAACAGATAACACCAGCTCTATGTTTCAAAAATAAGGGTGCTTCTATTTCAAAAATGTAATGGCAAAATCAGCAAAGATGCAAACTTCTGGTACATAGGAGGGCAATAAAATCATATATATGATGATGACTCTTTGCAGTGAAATATATGATTGCATGTGATATTCCCATGTATATGATTGACCAACACTTTTTGCCAGCAGATAAATTAAACTTGATAGTCTGCTCGATTAGACTTATAGGACACAGAGGTGTTGTACATTTCTCCTGTCTGCAATGTCTGTACAAACCGTAATATATATAACTGTGCTGAGGCCAGAGAGAACATCATTAAGCATGACTGAGCATATAGGACAAGTACACTATGCAGTGCTTACCCAGTCTGCAGATGTTGTATGATGTCACATTGCTGGGAAGAAGCATGGGCCCGGTGTAGTTTGGCATTGGTACCTTGCGGTAGTACAGTTTGAAGCCCTCATTCTGACCCAGTTTGATTGAAGGCTCCCAGGCTGCCTGGATAGCTGTGCTATTCAAAACCTTAATGTAGAGTAATGGCACAGCAGGCACTGCAAGGAAAATGGACAAAACTATGAACAATACCATTATGTCGTCATAACACTTAATTTATTCTATAATTTATGTTCATACAAAATTTTGTCAAGAACCCATGGGTCCCACAGTCACTGTACATTGCTCACAAATTAATATTTAATATCCCTATAATACACACTACTAGCAGTCAAGGTGGAAACTGGTTATATACTTACACACCCAAGTGGACAAATTGCCAGCTTTCCCTAACTGCTCTAACATTAGTGTTGAGCTTGAATATTCAAATTGCAAATATTTTTGACAAATATAATTTCTATTCAAGAGTTTAGCAAATATGGCAGCAGATAATCGCAATTTCGAATATTTGAGATATTATGCACTAGCAAGCTTATGGGCATGCATTGCGATAAAATAATCGCAGTGTGATAATAAACACCACAATTAATTTTGAATCTAATTATATTAAATTATCGCAATACATGGCTATACATGTGGATATCGAATATAAGTAGAATTATTCTAAATAATATTAAATATGCCACTCCTCACAATCTAAGATGCCCTGCCAATTTGGCTGCTTTTTATACTGCATATAACATGGCATTTTATGGGAAAGGGGCTTGGTTATCCAGTTCTTCAATTCTTGTGTTTTCGGCTGACCATAAGCAAAGGCTAAATACTTCTGTATAGATCATTTCATATTCACAATTATAGATTAGAGAGGTCACATTTTGGAAATTTTGACTAGCTGATTTTGTAAGGTAGTTGTAAAGCCCCTGTGCATGGTATCATCATAAAAATTACTGGAGATGGAGCAAAGTCAAAATATTTCAAGACAAAAATTTTACTTGACAATTAACTTTTATTTTGTAATGCTTCCACAACCCTTCTCTACATCTGCAGCATTTTGATGATACCTTGTTCAGGGCCTTTGCAATTAACTCCCAAATAAAATAGTCAAAATTTGCAGACCATCTATATTCACAATTCACAAGCTCCTTCCTAAAGAGACCCATGAATTAGTTGTAAGCCAATGGTAGCTGCAAACCAAAACCTGAAATTACGTTATCATACCTTAATTTCAACAACATATCTCAGCAGTGACCACAGATCTGAAATCTCATGTATTGTTCTTTTAAATAGTTTGTGGTATAGCTTTTTGGACACTTAAGTGAAAAGACTTAACCACAATTAAAAGCTATTCATGACCCAAGGATAAGGTCTCTTATGGGGAATAAAGACATTTTATAACAGTATAGTAGTGTAAGACAAAAGATGGGTGGGATGGGCCCAAGGAGAACTGTCGTGAAGGGAACATAATCCTGGGCTAACATACTGAAAATCTGGTCAACTTTTTGCATACATAGTATATTAAGTAACAATAAAGCAAAGATTTTACCGACAGTATTTTCTAAGCCTTATATACTAAACGTAGAGAAGTATTCAGTACCTTCTCCCAGAGTGTTCTGCACCACAGTGGCTGATGCCTTACTGGCTCCTCTTGATGTATATGCTTTAATATAGAAGTTGTAGATCATTGAAGGCTCAAGGTCGGTCACAATCTGCTGAAAAGTATCTTTGCTTACAGCCTCTTGATATTCCATTTGAACAGGATCTAAGAAGAACAATTACTGTTAGATAAAACTGCCATGCAAATATGTAAAATGTTATTGCATTTAAGCATTTCTTAATATGATTAAAAAAACAACTCAACGTCATTTATTAGGTCTGACATTTTGGCAAGGTAAATGTATTTCTGACCTTTTGATGGGGTGGGATTTAACTGCCCACTGGGTCTTTACTCATGTCTATGACCAAACCAAGGCAGACAGGCTGCTGCAATAGCTTAAAGTGTAGTAAAATAAATACATTAAATCTAAACTGGGGTCAGAGCCAACAATTATCCTTGCATTGCACCCCCATCCCATCCAAACTCCTTCTTCACTCCTGCACCAATAACCAACTTCTGCTCTTCAAAGTTATAGGACCTATATAATTAATCATTTAAATACAATAAATATCCACATGATCTCTTAAGTAAACCTTCTCAACTCAATAAATCAGCCTCAAGTGTAATTCAGCTTGCTTTGTAACCGCTGACTTCACCTAATGACTTGGAGCACAAACTAAGAATCACAGCAAATACTGCTAGCAGTGTGAAAGGATGTTGTATTAAAAGGAATATGAACAATAAATCAAATTCTAGATATAATTTATGCTGAAATCCAGATAATTCACATTGTTATCTCTACATATTACCAAGTGTAAAGTATTTGTATTAGATTTTGAGATAACTGTAATGGGATCTAGTTGCAACGAACCTTGACATTTTAAAAAGGAACGGCATAAAACTGGTTAAATACATCCCATAATTTTTAGGGCGATAGTAAATGTAAATTGCCTTAATCTCTGTGGTGATTAGTCCAATTACATGTAAATCAGTCCCATACATATTTATTAGAGATCAGCGTGAAGGCTATGCTCTTATGAACTAAATGGGTGGCGGTACAGCATGTTAACATCTTTGCGATGAATGACCTCCTATAAACTGCCAGGAAAATGATTGCAGATATTTAGGGGAAAAAATCCAGTTCTCACAGACTTCAGTATGACACTGGACAGCATTCTTCCAGGTTTGAAAGGTTCTACTTAGTGGAGGTAGCAATGACAGCCAAGGGGATTTTAGAACTTGGTGAAGGACAAAAAATGAAGCAGTTGCCTTGTTCAACATAAACCCTTTCCCTAAAACAATGGGCATATGGGGGTAGTGGAAGTAAGGATGTTACACCAGATGAGGATTTTTCATGCGATCTAAAAAGATGGTTGATTGCAGATACTAAAAGAATCCTCATTAGCAGATGACTAAATGACCCAAGGGGACATTTGTGCACATTCTAGCTTTTCACTTGAGACCAATGTTTGTGCTATAGAATGGATGACTTCAGTGATGACATTGTAGCATATGTATACATATAGGATACCACTTGCACCTTATACGGGTGTGGCCAACATCCCAAAATATTTATGAGGAGAGGAGGGTTGGATGGGTGGCGGGTACTGTGGGTATAACAGACCAGCAGACCATCCGATTTTTTCTCTCTGCCCAAAAGGGCAAAGACGTGGGGACTTTATACGCGGGCCACCCCAACTCTAGAAATGCAGCCCCGGTGGGGATTTTTGCAGTTTTATGCGTAAATATTGAAGTTGGTAAACACTTATATAGTGCGGCACGGAGGAAACCTTGGGAGCAAACCACATTACCTCTATACCTTTGCCTGGCACCATCCAGGCTACATATATTACTGAGATTACCCAGACTACTAAGACTACCCAGACAGACCTAACCACGCCTCCTTTTATGAACATATGGACTTTTACTTGCTAATGAATATATAGATATTACAATATAAGTGTTTACCAACTTCAATATTTACACATAAAACTGCAAAAATCCCCACCGGGGGTGCATTTCTAGAGTTGGGGTGGCCCGCGTATAAAGTCCCCACGTCTTTGCCCTTTTGGGCAGAGAGAAAAAATCGGATGGTCTGCTGGTCTGTTATACCCACAGTACCCGCCACCCATCCAACCCTCCTCTCCTCATTGTAGCATATGTATTTGTGGCTTAAAAATACCCTCATACTCCCTGAGGATATTACCCTATATTCCCTACAATGTTAATTATAAGAATTCTTATCTGAACAGCATTGTAGAACTGCCCTGTTATAACACCAAAAAGGCCTCCTTTTACTCATTACACAGTAGTACCTACCTTCAGTTTTGCGGATGTGCACTACATATCCAATAATTTCCTGTGTGTTTTCCAATGGCTCACTCCAGGACACCTGGATAGAGGTTGATGATATGGTGGTTGCAGTGACATCTTGAGGAGGCCCTGGCAGACCTTCTGCCCATATAACAGAAAGCCGTGCACTGGCTTGACTGGAACCTGCGCTGTTCTGAGCAATACATTGGTAAATAGCCTCATCCTCCTGACTAATACCAGAGATAGTTAAAGAGCTAGAAATGAAAGAAAAAAATCATTAATGGACCTTCCACACTCCTATGAGAATAATGTAGTGAAGACAATGTCCATGTCGTTTTGGGCCTGGTGTGATTTGAGACATGGATTCTGCTATAAAAAGTGCCTTTATAAGCAGGGGTGCACATAAATGGTACTCAAAAAGGGCCAAAAACTAGCTATGTGTACCTGCATTACAAAATATACGTACTAACAAGTTGGAGGCACTCCACAAAATTATTTCAGTTTTTATTGTTAAATTTATACAATTTATATCACTTGGATAACCTCAGGGAAACAATAATAACTATGAATGATTGCAGTTACGGGTATGAAATTGGGAATATAAATTACTAATCCAAAATAAGAGGTTTTCTAAGGTGTTGGAGATCTGGGGGATAAAAGTCAGAGTAGACATATGTAAGGGTAAAATCTGACAAGAGAAAAGCACTGTGTGACACCTGGAATATGACTATGAAAGGTTGGCATTTGGACTGCAGGTAGTCTCAGGGGTTAGTTACTAACTCAGAAAATCTCAGAGTTGCACTACTAAGATATGAGATCAGGGGTGTCAAACGGTGTTGTACTGTGATAGTTACATTTGACCCAAAGCCAGCTGGTGACTTGTGGATGGAGACAGTTAATCGGAGGATCAATCAAGAACAGGGAGGTCCATCTGCAGCAGAATCTACCATGTAGGAAGCAGAGTACAGTGAGGGAGGCAGGGAGGAAGACCACCCTACATATGGGATGAGTACCAAACACCATCTCCTGGTACTCATCTGAGGAGCTTACTAAAACAGTTATGTGCACCCCTGTTTATAAGGAGAAAGAGCATCTAAAAACTGTGTGTTTACCTACTGAACTACTAAAATTACAGATGGTCATAAAATTTCAACTAGGTAATTTGTGAGTTAATTGCAAGCCCATAAACATGGTATCATCACAATAATTGTTGGAGATGTAGAGATGTCGAAACAGCCTTTAAAAAAAAATAAGTACAGTAAGTAAGTTTTTGCATGAATTAAGTTTAAAGTCAAGTCAAATTATTTACTTTCTTTGACATTAACTTATGCAAAATCTACAGATGCTAAAGCAAAACTTCTCTTTGTTCAACCCTTCCCTGCATCTCCTATAATTTGGCTAAGTACTAGGTGGAAAAGGTTTTTAAAAAGGAATACTAACCAACAGCATGCTCTGGTGATGATGTGCTGTCAGTATAAATGTGTTACTATTTTACAGCCTAATCTTGGTTTGAAATGCAGGTCTAAGCATACACCAGGCTCAGCTAGCTTTTACAAAGCAATTAAAACAGAGTCAAGCAGCTTTCCTAAATCCTTCTAATCACACACCTTAAAGAGAAAGACAGAAGGACATTGAAGTTTATCCATGGAAAGAAAGAAATTGTAACCTTGTGTCATGTCCATTGCAGAATCATTTAGGTACCTGCTCATCATTATTCAGTTCCTGTATCAGGGGTACTGTTATCCAAATAGTAACCAGCTCCCATAAACACAGGTTCTGGTTATCCCATTTACACCCCTGGCACCTTAGTATTAGATGGCAAGGCTTTCAAGAGTGATTAGTCCATAGGAAGGTCCACAAAATGCCATCAAACCCTTCAGAATTGGCAACACCTAAGACTAATACATATGCATTTATTGATTACATATATTTTATAAGAAACGTATACATATAAAACTGATGCCTATAAGTCCCCATTAATCTCAGGTGTTGTCAACACCAAGAGGTTTTTGATGGAATTTTGGATAAGTATATTGGGATGTTGGCATATAAAGAGTAAAATACAAATAAAATATGTGAAAAAGTTTACCCATCCCTGGGCTGCAATAACACTCAAATGTTTGTCAGTACTTATCAAAAATGGCAAGCTTCTCCCCGCCATTTAACGCTATGAGCCAACACATTTTGGGCATCTGGGGTTTTCAGGTGCCCAGGTTTCCACAGCATCGGTGAGTGTGCCAATGTCCCTCCGTCTAAGGCATCATACATCCGTGTACACCCTGTAAGGCATATAGTAAGGCATGCGTTACAGATGGAAGGACCTTTCTGCCCATTCTTCTGCACCTTGTGGTCCTGAAAGTCATGATAGTAAAGGACCGGAAGTGACGTTGCGTTTAGTTTTTGTTTTTTAAAGGAAAGTGGTCCATTAATAGCAGATACCCATCCGTTGGTAGTGGATTCAATTAATTATCTATGCGTGCGTCAGCGCACCCATACTTGCGTTGGGCTATGTTGCTTTAATTGTAGCGTAACTAAGCTCAACGCATTATATCAACGGATGTCAAAACATGCTAATTGATTGTAATGTAATGCGTTGACATTCGTCAAACAGAGGGGTTTTGACGCCGTGGATAGCCTTAGGAATTCCATTTTTCAGTCTCACACCTGAAACAAGTTGGGTGACATCCGGCTGCGCACCTGAGCTTCCTACTCTTTCTAGCTCAGAGTCTTAGAACGACAAGCCAGAGAACTAACAAGGCAAGCACTGAAAGTTTATATAAGTTTGCAGCATGGATCCATTTAACAAAAAACTAGATCAGTGCTGCATATATTATCCCCTAACTGCTGCACTGACTAAGAAAATGTAAAAAAAATTTGGAATGGTCCAGGGGGGAATAGAGAAAGGCTAAAAAGAGGTTGTTAATTGGCCATCAGCAGCAATTTTCATTTCCATGTGTGATTGATGAATGAGTTGATGCTTTAATACGTACTTTAGGTGCATAAATAGTATAAGACAGTGCGCAGAAAGAGACAATCCCACTGGAAGAAGCTGTTGTAGATGCATGACACATTCACCCAGCAGAGGAGGTGGTATGTATTCACAAATCACCAGGCGGAACAGAATGATAGAGTGATTACAAATGACAGCCAGTGATCATATTATCAATTAATAATGAATTTTATACAGAACATTAAGTTCCCTTTGTCTGTCCAGACACTGCATCTGCTTGTTCGCCTCTTTGTGCTGAAATTACAATGATCTGTCTGGTTTTATCCAATGTATTAGGTAATGGTCTTGCTTGATTAATCTTGCAAATGTATGGTAGTCTCTCATTAATCTCAGTTAACCTCTTCCATGCCTGATAGATCAAGCTGCAGACCCCCTGGTTAGTGGGTCACTGAAACCACGCACTATAAAATCATGGCTGCTCTATGTACCAAAGTTGTCATTGGAAAACTCTCGGGAGGCATTTGCTTTAACCTCCTCCTTGCCAGTGATTTGTTCATCATTAGCCAAGAGCTTTTAAAATGATTCAGTCAAGGGGTTAAGTATCTAAAAGTTGAAGTCAGGGACCCTTCTGGCTGGAGGCCTCTTTCTATTGAAATGAAAGACTTTAATTACCATGGAGAGGGTGTGGGGGGGATCAATACAGCTCAGAACCCTAGTTACGGGTTACCATGGTGATGTTTCCTGGATACTTGTACACCCTCCCTATCGTCCAGGATTACAACCACCTCCCTGGCTGGGTGTGACCCCAGAAAGTGAAGCAGCTTAGACCATCAAAAGGCATGATGACAGACCTGAGTGGGGTCTTGCTGTTCAGTAATATTAACATCCCAGCTATTGTAAGATTACTCATATCCCATAATAGCATGGGAGGATCATGGCACAGATACACTTAAACTTCGCAACCTCCTGGTTGTAATTTGGAAAAAGATACGTGTTTAGCAAATTTTGCTACAAGAATTATGGGGGAAATTCCATCACATTCAGTAAGGTTATGTACAGAGCCATGATGATGTGCAAAGAGCAACAGATCGCTTCATATCAAACATCTTCCTTCACTTCATTCTAAAATCAGATGAATCTCATTAGCTGAGTATAACTATGCCTAAAAAAACGGCCATAGGCGTCTCGATGCTGGGCCGATTCCGATGCTAATCGACCACGAGTGGTGATGTCATCACGCATGTCCAGTCGTGCCGAGAATCGTCCGCTCACGCTTTGTGTGCCTGAATTTACTTTGGATCAGGAAGCTGACCTTTCTATCTTCTACAGGAAGCCCCACCCCATGACATTTGTAGTGTTCTAACTGGATTTTGTGGAATTTTTATTCAATTGGTTCTGTACTGTCAAAAAATTAATAAATAAAAACATTATATTTACCTTTCAGCAGTCTAGATCTGGTATTTTTTTTGCATTTATTTACCTCTCTTGCATCCCTACTGAGTCCAGTTCCCCAAGCTTTTAAATCAGGTCAGCAATGGCAACTTTTACATATAACCTCTCAATAATGCAATTTTACTTACCAGTCTCCAGGCTTAGGGCTCATTCAAACCGGTGGCAGAAGCTCCGAAAGCACTCATGTAAATGTAGCCCAAGTGTACTGCTGAGCCTATGTCTACATATTCCAGGCCTGATGTAAATGACTTGCAATTTAAGGTACTTAAAGGCAAAATATAACATTTTGTATACACATTCCACTTCTTTCAACATACCTGTTGTTATTTTTTAGCTTGATATGTCCATTAGGCTCCAACTCCTGCCCATTCTTCAGCCATGTGATTTGAGGTGGTGGCTCTCCCTGGGCCAGGCATGTGAAGATTGCTGTAGTGCCAACAGGCCGGGAAATGGACTGTGGGTGTTGGACAAACTCAGCTGGGGCTGTAAGAGACCAAAGAGTTTTATTACATTTGTCATGAAAGGGCTGACAAAACATGCAAAATAAAGAGGAAGCATAAACAATAAATATTAATTTATAATCCTAACTAAAGAAACGTTATTCCATTATATTGCACATATGAGAGGAGAACATAATTGTATTTGGGTGCCTCCTAGGTCTCCCTTCAGCCTGCAAATTATTTGGGCCTCCATATGATGCACTCCAGTCTCTCCAATGTCTGCTCCTCTCTATGGCCCTCAAAGCTGACCAATCCATAAACTCAGTGTAAACAGATCATCTTCCTTAAAATGGAAGGTAGAAATGGAACTTGTAACAAAAATGTTTTTATATGTTTGAGGGCAAGATATTTTTATGTAAAGTCCACTTAACCCTTCTTGTTAATGATATCTAAATGGGAGCAAGGTCAAAGTATTTGTGCCCCTTTTACTGCCTCCATTCATTTGATTCAGAGATTTTCAGGACTGACATTCAGTCTGGCACACTTCTTCTCTAAGCACACAACTCTGCAGGCAGCTGCTTGTCTGCTAAATCACCAATGACTTGGGGCAGACAACCCATTCTCACTGCCTACAAACCATTAAGTTCCAAATGCAGAAGAATATAATCACTGTATGCCAGGAATATGCAGTGTTATGATCAGAGTAAAACTTACCTTACTCCCATCTAGAAATCTTTAAAAGACTTCCTCTTCAATTAAAATATTGTCAATTTAAAGGAAGCAAAACATAATGTTCAGCAGCTGCCAATTATTCCTCGCAGTGGGAGAAAAATCCTATTTAACAGGCATTGGATTAATCACAACGGTGAGGAATGCTCTCAAAGACACTAGGATATGCCATTACTACCAAGACAAAAAATCCAGTTCTACTAAGAAAAGAATTCACCACCTATTTTATAAATGAATTTCTCTTAGATTACCTTTGTTGTTTTGTGTCACACTCAGACCTACCTCGAGTGCCTGCAAACTTGTGCAGGTGCTCGCGGCTCCTTTTGATAAGGACCCTATGACAGGTATATCATGGGAAATCCTGAAAACTGACCGGCGGATGCCTCATGTTGTGTCTGTCGGACGGTTGCAATTATTGCTCGTTTACCAGGCAGTTAACAACCATCCATATAAATGAACCCTCAATTAGTCTTTCGACCAATGTCGCTGGGATAGAAATCCAAACTGTATCAGTTGCCACTTGGACACCAGAAGTGAAAGTTACTGCCAAGTTATCTTTGAAGATCAGTAGCTGTCAAGCCTGAATAGTGTCACGATGTAATGAAGAGTTCATCAATACTAGTGCTGGGTTGTTACTACTCTCTCAGCTTCAGTAGATTTACAAGGTCTCCTGTTGAGTAATTTAGGGAAATTTACTTTATAAGGCTTTTATGTTTTCTTTTTTATTTTCTCAAATTTAAATTTAACGTTTGAATCAGAGCTATTTTTGAACCAGAGGTTACCCCAAGTTTCTTGACTTATTTGCCATAGCAAATTTCCCACTTGAATGATGCCTCCATATTTTCAGCACAAAGCCAGTGTGCTACCAGTTGATTGTAAGAGAAGTATTTTCTCCCAAAGCTGTGACTGACGTCAATTATAAAACATTGCAGTCCTAGATGGGAATTTGTTTTTGTCAACTGTATATTCACAAGTGTTTAGATTTTGTTTCCGACATGTTTAAGAACATTTTTAATGGTCATATAGTTGATAATTTCTTAATACAACCCAATAATGATGGAAATTGGAATGCATATATCTGTATTGGGTTTTTTATGGCTCCGTTTACTTTCTCATGTACACAAAGGTCGTTCATCTAAGGAAGAACTTGGTATCACATTTACTTTCATACCATGAGGTCTGTGAATGACAATAGAGTATGTTGCTTTAGGAAACTTAAGCTGGGCATACACGGTTCCATTTTTGGTTTGCTTGACTTTAAATATGACTGTATTAATTTTGGATCGTTTTTTTTACCACCACTTGTAATTGATTCCAAAGAGATAGTGCCATTGGAAAGTTATTGATCAAAATACCTAGAAAGTCCGTCAGATTCTTGTACAATCTACTGAAATCTACCAACATTTTAGACCACTGCTTGGTCAATTTAATGTTACATTTTTGTATTCAGTTTAATTTAAAATAGGAATAGAATTTCAAACTATTGACTTAATACACTAATTTTTTGGTAGATTGCATTGAACCATGTATGTCCAGCTTTAACTGTAAAAAATGCCATTTTGATCACAAGCAAAAAGGTGACAAATCTCTTAAAGAACATTTCGTACTGCAGTAAACCAGCTCTACAGAGGACGTATCTAAGGTATCTGTTGAAAACCCTTGGTTGAGTAATAGTTGAGTGGGCCAATTTTTTGCTATTTATGTGATCTTTGCTATTTATGTGATTTTTTTTTGCCAATTTTGAGCTTATCTGATTGGACCCGGCTGCTCTACCACACCACACTCACATCCCAGGCTGCTCTATCACACCTACTCTCACATCCTAATTCTAGCCTCACACATACTGTTATCACCAATCACACTCACATATTCCCAGCTCCTTCTCCACATGCACCAATACCACTAATTCATCCCCACATGCACTAACATCACTAATTACACTCACACTCACACACTCACTAGCTCCATCTCCCCACACACAGACATCACCACTCACACCATACACTACACCCATCCCATTTCCTTCTCACACACACTGATATCCCTTCATCACACTCACGCCCCATCTTTCTC
>CM070034.1:127092244-127127265 GCA_036250615.1 Ptychadena robeensis | reverse complement strand
CCCCCCCCTCACTCCTCCCCTTCCTCACTCCCTTGCACACTACACGTTTGATCTGAGGAACTTTGTTTACTTCACTGCATGATTTTTTCGATCTACTCACTGATAATTCACTTCCCTGTGAATAGTCCTTCCCTGGGATAGTCACTGTTTCACTGTGTCTTTGATGTCTAACTATAATATATGTACACAGGCGTATGCACCCACCACGGCGGGCGAAGCTCGCTATTATGACTAAACTCATGATATTATACCTATGTTTACCATACATCTATTATCCTCGTGCTTAGGTCGGTATGGTTTCAGCTCTCTGTTAGGCGGCTTTACCTGTGGCCTCCTGTTCTCTGCTCATTGTCGCCTTCGCCAGTGTTTGGTTTCATGGTGCTCACACTGTGAGTACAGGTTTACCTGATTCAATTATTCACTTACTTCTTTATTTATATGCGACAACTGAGATGCTAATTGATACCTCTTCTATGTTTTGTGTTGGTCTGTGCTGGTCTTGTATATTGTTGTCGTTGTAGATTTCGTGATCTAGTTTACCTGGATAAAGCTTACCCCCTGAGGAAGTCATTGTACGAAATGGGCTTTGGGGCACGCTCCTGCTCTAGGCAAGTCAATATCCTGACATTTGTGATGCATTTCTATTAATGCCTGAATCTACGTGTACCAAATCATGCTGTAAATATGTGTGCAACATTGACACAATACTGACCAGTCCTGTAAGGTCTAATTGTGTGGTTTTTACTTGTTATTTGTGTTTCTATCAAACTTATGCTTTATTTATCAAATGAGCCGATCATATAACTTGATGCCCAGGCCTTTAAAGTCCCCTCCCCCCTGCGACACTCTCTCAGGGGGAAACCCAATCACTGGGGTGATCCTTATTTGGGCCCCCCTAGTTGATTAGCTTCTAAATATATAATTTAGGATGTTGGCCTAATACACCTGATTAGTGCAACTTTATGTATATGTATTTATGTGATCAGTTACAAAAAAGAATTACTGGCCCATCATTCCATTGATTTCTCAAGGTCCCTGATATTAAGAATAATTTAATAAGAAGAACAAGAACTTATTCGCTAAGTATAGCTGTGTTTAAAAATTTGAAATTATATAGAGTCAGATAGAATGTGAAGCGTTATGTAGTATCCACCATTCTGCACCCGGGCATGGCCAGATGGCCTGCTTCCTCAATGGCGAACAGTAATTTGCGCTTTTATAGGAGGCATGGTGAAAGATGCTGAAGAGGAATGTGGGAGGATACGAACACTGCTGTACATTGAATGCACAGATCTCTTCTTTTGTCAGCCTTTTGTGTCTTTCTCTCTCTACAAGGCAAAGTGGCGCTGGGAAAATTTAGACGTTCAAGGAAGAACTTGAGAGGGTCGATATATTAACACAATCAATGCCACTGAAATGGCCCGGAGTTCAAACTTTTCAGTACATTAAATAGCAGCTGCATTAGTAATTTAATGGAAGAGGAATCAGTAGGGAAATGCATTGAAGTAATCACAGCAGCACTGTGAGACAAGATATTCCCTGCTCACAAGACGAAGATCTATTTCTGTCTTGATTCATCTAAGATATTTCTTTTCCCTAAGCAAAATTCGGTTATGAGAGGACAAGCCTTGATTCAGAAATCTTGCAGTTAGGTCTATGGAATTTTAATGTACACATAGATAGCATAAGCTGAAAACATTCACTTGAAAATCTAAAAGAATTACTTTTAATGTCCACACACGTATGAATGATTACTCATTACTCATTAAACAAGAAAGGGTTGACCTTGAAGGTAAGTTTTCATGTGCTTTGATTGACACATGCCTCTCTTTCCCACGCAGTCAAATATTCCAGGTAAGATGTGGCTCTAAGTGCCTCCTGCAGAGATGTTCCTGCTTAATGTTTCTCTGTAACGGTGACACATAATAAGTACTTGTATTAGGGTTTTGCTACTATGAAATGGCCTTTCAGCTTACAGTACCTGTTTAAATGAGCAAATTTGGCTAACAGAATTGTATACAGTCTCTGCATAGGCATGCACATATGCATGCATTGGATATTGCAACAGGTGCAAGCACACTAATTGTTGAATTTTTGATTATTTAATACAAAAAACTTGCAAGATCCCACTGCTGAAAAACCTTCAACTGTACTCATCCTGTTAACTCGTTGTTTAAGTTGACATGCTCTAACCCTATTTAGAATTTAGTTTTGTACTTATTTTTCTTCTCTTGTAGTGTAATGGGAGTTAATTAAATGAATCAATGAATGTATTCATATATTTTCTATGTTGTTGCATAAGGTTAACACAGCACAGGGGTAGTGCATTGCTCTATTATTAATACACAGGGACTAGAGGTCTTGTCTGCTGATGTTTGCCAGGAAAGCTTGACTCACCAGCCCATCTGCACACTGGTAAATGATCAGCATGGAACAGACCTTACCAAAGACTTGGGGATCTGATGTTTCCACAAAGGACAAGTGAGGGCTATGAGTAGAGCTGGGCAGACTACCCCTATAGACTTAGAGCCCTGGGAAGTCATACCTCCATTTGGACAACAAAGCACCTCTCTGTCTGGGACAGTTTTTTTGTAGTAATTTCCCTAAGTGTGTACCTTACTTCTGGTCTCAGAGACAGAGCTAAAAACTGTACATTAGTAAACCTGCTATAAGAAAACACCCCAGTTAAATAAACCAGTGTAATTCCTTTATTCACAGAGACCTGTGTATGAGCTATAGCAGCCTTAATTAGTCTGGTAGCAAAGAGGAGCTGTATACTGCTGAATAAGTCAGTCAGAATTATAGTAGTTACAGAAAAGAAGGTGAAGTTGAGCTGGTGGCCCAGAATTCGTAAAAGCTTCAGGACCCCCACCCTCAGAACTGTCTCTTTAGTCCTGCACTCATCAAGGTCCTGCTACACCCTCCATCTTAGACCTCACATTCCGCATTGCTTGTCAGAAATTACCCAAGTATCTTTTTTGGCCATCATCCATGCAATGTTTGAAAACCAACAAGAACAGGCTGTAGTGTGAATGAACTTAATGAACTTGAGCAATAAAAAAATCTCCAAATTGGTCAGTATTGACTGAAGCCTACTTTTGACAAAAAGGTGTTTCCAAGTCCCATTCTATTATATATTCCCAAAATAAAAGGCTAATTTCTCATTTCAGCAAAGGGGACAGAACCAGAACATTCTTTTCTACCAAAAGCAAATCCACAGCCGCTACATTTGACAGTATTAAAAAACTGTTCACAGGACTTCAAAAGAACCACAGGAGAACTGTGAACAGTGATTACAAAGCAAATAGTATGTCAACCAACACACCTGACAAAGCACACTGTACTCTGCAAACTTCTTTAACAAAGCAATACATACTGCGGCTCCCTACTTTGACATGCACTAATGGACTTTTGTGGTCAATGAGGATTACTTGATTACTTAAAAATGCTTTGCCGGCAATAAAACCTCAACCAAATAAATTGTATACAGTTCTGTTGAGCTGTAAATATCTGGATTCTGTATAGCTGTTGACCAACCTGTCTGATGCCAACAGAATCGTTTTGGGGAGGATGCAGCTGAGTACAAAGCTACTCAGCTTTGGTCTATGACACCTTCAGATTCTGGAAATTAATGCATTAATATGCACACTTGTATGCAGATTGTCTTTTGTTACCAAGTACAAAGCTATTGCTGCCTTCTAAGTATACCCTTTTGTCTTTGATACTTCTCAAAATGACCACAATGCTCCTCCTTACAATGAGTTCACATTAGAGATACATCAAGGGACATCTACTTTCTGCATTAACATCCTCATAATCATGTAAATCTTTTTTTTATGTTCAAAATGGTACTTAGGATGATCCACTGGTGTAGACTTGCCTTACAATAATATATTGATAGTAATCACAAGGGGTAGGATGGGTGAATGAATTGCTACTCCTGCCTGCAGCAGATTTATGACATCATTCTCCAAGACTGAACCTCTTGGAATCGAAAGGCTTTTTATGAAAAAAAATACAGGCTGTATAATTTTATTACATTTTTATGAGTTATTTGTAGACTCAGTAGAAGTTACTAACAGATATACTTAACTCAATTCATTCCCT
Organism: Ptychadena robeensis; assembly: GCA_036250615.1. Taxonomy (NCBI): domain Eukaryota; kingdom Metazoa; phylum Chordata; class Amphibia; order Anura; family Ptychadenidae; genus Ptychadena; species Ptychadena robeensis. Next base: position 127,123,158 of record CM070034.1, on the reverse strand, counting down.
TTTTTTCTTACCCTGTACTACAAGCCTTCCTTGAGCTGTCCGACGCACCCTGGTTCCAGGCTTGTTGGCAGCACATACGTAGACTCCAGAATGATGTACAGTGAGGTCTGAAATCATCAGATTTCCTGTTCCCAACACCTGAATCCCTTCCACACCAATAGGACGGCCATCTGCAAGAGGCACAAAGTCATATTTATTGAACAGCTACACACTCACTTGATAATCCAAAAGGATAACAGATGTTTACAAACCACCACTGCTACCAGAATATACATTGAATAAAAAAATAAAAACACCCTGCCATTATTGAGAAAACCTTTTGACCTCAACTGAGCAGTACATATAAAGCATTTGAAAGGCTAGGTTTGACTGCCTGTAAAAGCAGATCATAAGCTGCCTTTCCTCGTAAAGTTAATGTTTTAAACCTGTCGAAGGGAGTCTTGTTAACTAATGGGGAAAGGGACATTTGGACAAAGAAATCCCAATTGGCCAATAGTGTAATTACATAATTACATTGGGATGTTGGCAGATATATACAGATATGGTGGATATTCAATTATTTATTATCTCGATTTAGGGTAGAAGATGCCCACTTTTTTGTTAGTTAATCCAGCTTTTAACCTCCCTAGCGCACTGCTGAGGTACAGGTTTCTGTACCAAAAGCACACCATAGACCATAATAACATGTTCAGATGCTTTGTGAATAACTCATTAAATCAGATAATGAAGATTTCAATAATTCACTTTATCAGGTAAATTAGCACTGCAACCACTAGATTGTGCTGCAGATGTGCCAGGTTACATAGGAGAGCATGGGGGGGGGGAAATCCTTTCTCCTGCTACCTCATTAGATCCGAGACACACAGAGCAGTGAGTTTGCTCTCCTGTGGCTCCGATTTCTGCCTGACGAACCCAGCTCGTCCACTGCTGTTCTGAAATGGCAGAGCTGGGCGAGCTGGGACCGTCAGGAATGGCAGGGAGGTTAAGGGTATCATAATTGTCAGTTCCTGATACTGACCCTAGTGACTATATGCACTTTTATACTTGTGACACATGATCATGTTACAATTATGGCAGCCCTTTTACAATTTTTGAGTACTATGGTTACAATTTGGACCGTTCCATGTTTCATATTACTATTCAAGATTATACAACATTTATTTATCAATACCGGCAGGGTCTCCCTTGTGGGAGGTTTCAACTTATAGTGACTTTGGATAACTTTGTGTATGTGAATAGATGGACCAGCAATTATATGGTTAAGGCCTCTATGGTACTCGATCGGCTCATAAATCTATACAAAGCGTGTGCTTTTCAACTTGATAACATGGCCATACTAGGTGGGGAAAGGTTTATGGGAGAACGGGGGAGGTTAAATAGACCCAGACACTCTTGGATCTCCTTTGATGAGATGCGGTCATTGTTTGATACATGCTGACAAGGTAAGAAAGACCTAAGACCCCTTGATAATACATTAAGACCATTCTCATGAGCCTTAAGCCTTATGAGTTTAAATATTTTCAGCCACTATATTACTATTTTATAACATCAGATGTGATTTGGTTTTGGTACTTATGACCAATTACCAGTGCTGTAACAGTTTTGGAGTAAGAGTGTCTATCTTTGATTAGACTTATACACACTGTTTAGCTCAGTGGTGAACAGCTTTACCTGCCATGTGGGAGATTGGGGTTGATTCCCTGATATCACCATTCTTGACTAATATTCCTAATATTTTCTTGTCTTTCTTACCAGCCCCAGGAGAGTGACACATACCAGGGCTTACATGTATTTTTCCTCCTGCTCTCCTGATACAGCAAACGCACCCACAGTCGTTGATTTTATTGCTTTTACCGTTGTTAATACTAAATCCTGACATGGCTAAGATTTCACCAACCTAATGTAAAGTGAGTAAATCTAGTTCTACTTTTGTATTCATTTATGATACATTTTATATATGTGCTGTTTGTTTATTGTTGTCCCATTTATTTGAATCATACAGTGCACACAAGGACCCCTGAAGAGGTGGATACCCACGAAACACAAAAGTTGGGCTAGTGTAATGTTTTCTAAACAATTGTAAATTTTAGCCATACTTGGAATTGTATGTACACACCGCACCTTGACTTTGTACTTGATAATTTGTACATTTTTGTAATTTGAGTTCGCAATTTCACTGTGAATAAATAAATGTTATCTATTTTTGATACGACTGCCTTTAAAGTCACCTTGCTCCTTAGGGAGGATTATTGAAAACGGTAATTCGGAAAATCAGTAACACAACCCTCTTGAATACCCTTCATTTCCAGAATATTACATTTAATTGTACTGATCTTTTAACAAACACAATAGCTGATAACAATGGCACACCAATGAGAAGACAATTTTACGTTGTTACCAAGGGCTTTTGAATGAATTAACCTTCTACCACTTACCAAGACGGCTCCAGGACACAATAGGCCGAGGATTTCCAGTAGCCATGCACTCAAGAATTGCTGTCTGATGAACAGTTTTGGTGAGGTTCTCAGGACCAGCTAGAATCATGGGATCCTTATATCCAGTATAATGAGGACCTGTGGCAGATAATATTATTAGCAACATTACCATATATGCATATACAAAGTTCTTACCCTCCACTATATATTGAATTTTTTTATATCAAACCTGCGACAGTCAGCATGGCTTCAGGACTGTATTTAATTCCAGCCTCATTGCTGGCCACACATCGGAATGTGCCCCCATCTTCACCCTGAAGGGCAGTTATCTGCAACACGCCAGTGGGCAGCAATGTGTATCTGCATATGATAAAATAATTAGGGTTATAATATTCAGCTAAGAAAAAAAACAAAGGAAAGCCTTTAGCATCCCTTCAACAGACTTTTGGATGAATAAATAATTTTACATTGGACATGGATATGTGCTGCCAATCATACTATTCTCTTAATTGGAAATGCCTACTTTTTTAATGTGTTGTATGTGGAAATCATGAAAGCTGCCAAATTACCCTCCCTAGCGCTTTTGCAAGGTCCAGATTTCTGTACCAATTTTTTTTATGTTGTAGGCCTGTAACTTCCCAAACTATGTCCGTACAAGGGTCTAGTAGACATCCTGAATATAATAATGTTTAAAACACACAATTATATTTAAAAAAATGAATAAAAGGTATCATTTGAATGATAACATCTCTAAAATACTTATCTTGTATGAAATATTTCAAAACAGTATTGTATTCATATTTATATTTTGTTTTATAATAAAATGTTTATTATAATTGGAAATGTGTTTTGTGGTTTTTATTTAACTTTGAATTGTATTTGGATACAGTTTTTACTGTATCCAGTACAATTCTCTTTGGCACCCTCTCTCCTCTGGTGTAATGAACACACAAGGGGAGGGAGGGTTAAATTCAAAGGGCACATTTCTTGTGCGATTTATCAGCATGGCACATTTTGATGTGGCAAGATTCTTTTTGTATAATATATTTTTATTGAAAATTTTTCACATAACAGTAATATAGTACAATAATAAAGTAGAAAATGGCATACAAATGTCAAGGAGTCAAGTCAAGGTATCGGGGAAAGGGGCATCAGCCTGCCCATGAGGTATAATGAGAACCAGTCCAACTTCCTTCCACAGGCGACTGTAAGAATAGCCATATCCACAATCGACCCCAAAACACATCCCGGTCCCCGACACCCCCGAACCCCAAAATCAACATAACCCATATTGAAAAAGGACAAAATGCCAAGAGAAAGAAAGGACAGAATAAAGATAAGAAATAGTAAAGAGAGACAGAAAGTGTAAGCTACCACTAGGTGTCGCTACTCAATTGCCATTCTTATATTCTAGTAAGACCAACAGTACCACTAGCCATGATGAGAGCAGCCAGCCAAAGTACCCTGTGTCCAGGATAGAACCTCAACCCCTCGTGCATCTAAGTGGAGCCCTCCGCCCCCGAGGATACAAAGTGAATCCACGTGGCCCAGATGTTATAATGCTGATCATACCTATCATCTCTAGTAGCTATGAACCTCTCCGCCTCGATGACCTCCTTTACACGCCTAATCCACAGATCAACGGAAGGCACAGCCGCCTGCCCCCAATAGAGTGGAATCAATGCCTTGGCTGTATTCAGCAAGTGGGGCAACACCATTTTCTTATAACAAATGATCCGTATGGGGGTATGATGTAACAGACAGTAGGCGGGGTCATCCGGTATAGACTCTCCCACCACCCTGCCAAAAGGGTTTGATGAATGGGCAGTTCCACCAAATGTGCAAGAAGGTACCCCGCTGCCCACAGCCCATTCAACATAGCGGAGAAGCCGCGGGAACAAATCTAGCCACCTTCACTGGGGTTCGATACCATCGACTAAAAAGCTTATACCCCATTTCTTGAATTTTGGCACTAATGGATGAAACATGCTGAAAAGAAGCCAATTAGATTTTTTGCTCATCTGTGAAAGTCTCCTCCAACTCAGATTCCCACTCCGCTATGAAATAAAGGTAATGGGAGGAAGTCGTAGACTGTAACAATTTATAGGCAAGGGAGAGAAGATGGGTCGGCGCCTCAGCAGCGCAACACAGCTTCTCCCAAGGAGTGCAAGAGAGAAAGTCCCTGACGGGGCCCACCTCGCGGTGGAGAAAGGCCATGAGTTGTGTATAACGCCAAGAGTCCATCGGGTGGTGCCCAAATCTCTCCCTGAAAATCCCTAGGGGCAACACAGCAGAGTCCACCAGAAATCGAAAATATCTGGTGTCCCCATCCGTGGACCAAAGATTAAAAAACCCCGGGTGCTCACCTGGAGCAAACCAAGGGAAGCCACCGAGGGGAATCAGAGGAGAAGGAAATGGAGCCAACCGACCCTCTGCATTCATGGAATCCCACAGACGAAGAGTATGCATGGTCAAAGGAGATACTCCAGAAGAGAGTCCTCTATGTATACGTAGCAGCCAAGGGCCTGAGCCAGATTTCTGCCAGCCAAGAACTTCTCCATAGATACCCACAATTTAGAGTCACCATGATAATTCCAATGTAAAATCCTACCAAGTGCCACTGCCTTGTAGTAAGTACCTACGTCTGGCAGGCCTAAGCCCCCAACAGCTTTAGTCCAGGACAATATGCTATACGCTATCCTAGGAGACTTATTATGCCAGATAAATTGCGTAAGGGCCCTACGAACACCGGAGAAGAACGAGCTAGGCAGGCGGATAGGCACCATCTGGAGCAAAAATAAGATCCTAGGGAGAACATTCATCTTTAACAAATTTACCCTCCCTAGCCAAGTGACCGCCAAATTTGACCACGCCTTTAGATCTGAGGTTACACAAGACAGGAGGGGGGGAGGGGGGTAATTGACCTTGTAAACACGATCTAACTTGCAGGGTAAATAGATCCCTAAATACCGGATAGCCACAGGTACCCACACAAAGGGGAAAGATGCACGTAAACTATCCCTGAGGCCAGGGGGCACGGAAAGCGGTAAAATTACAGATTTATGGTAGTTAACCTTGAAACCAGAGAGGGAGCCAAACCGTCGCATCTCCTCCACCAGATTAGGGAGCGGGTTGGAAAGGAAAAACAGGACATCATCAGCATACACTGCCAGCTTATGTTAAGTATGACCCACCTTCACTCCAGTGATATCAGCAGAGGCCCGGACCTTTCGCAGAAAAGCCTCCATCACCAGTGCAAATAGCAGTGGCGACAGAGGACACCCCTGCCTCGTACCGTTTCCTATTGAAAAGGTTTACGATAACACACCATTAACCTTAACCCTAGCCTCCGGTGCGGAGTATAAGGCCATCACCCACGCCAACATACGGGGACCCAGACCCACACAAGTCAAAACTGCACGCAGAAACGCCCAATCCACCCGATTTCTCAGTGTCAGTGGAGAGAAGCAATGAGGGAGGGGAGGAGGGATCCGCCTGAAGTTTGTGCATGAGAAGGAGTGCCCGTATAGAGTAATATTTCGCCTCCCTGCCCATAATGAAGCCTGTCTGGTCCAAGTGGACCAGGTCTGGCACATGAGACTGCAGTCTGTTAGTCAGAATCAGAGTAAATCTTTAAATTTAAATTTAGAAGGGAAATAGGCTGATAGCTCTGCACCAGCTCAGGATCCTTGCCCTCCTTGTGGAGGACTGAAATATGAGCTAGCAAGGCCTCCCGCGGGAAACGGGCCCCCTCCGAGATCAAGTTAAAGTAGGTACAAAGGGGTCCCACCAAATGTTCCATATACTAAAGAAAATACAACTTAGAAAACCCATCAGGACTCGGACTCTTGCCATTAGGGAGCCCCTTGATCATTGACTCCCCCTCCAGAGGGGAGATGGGACGCTCCAAAGACTCCAGGACCTCAGGAGCCAAAGAGGGAAACTGAACCCCCTCCAAATAGGAGTGGATGGCCTGACTATGAGGGAGGCATAATAGGCCCAAAAATCAGAAGCAATGCAGTCCGAATGAACCACAGAGGAGTCAAGTGTGGCCTGTATTTTATGGACATGCATCTGCGCCTTGAAACTGCGCGTGCCAGTAGGCGTCCGCATTTGTTGCCAAATTCGTAAAATTTGTGTGACATGTACGTCAAACGCCTCCGCTCGTGGGCATCCAACAGTGCCGCCAACAGCAAAAGACACCGAACATTTGCCTGAGGAAGTATACAGGGAAGCATTAGGGCATAGATTAAAGTCACCCCCCAGTATCAAGCAGCCCTCCCTGAATTCCAAGAGCCTGGTCAGGAGCCAGTGCAGGAAAGTAATTTGGTGAGAATTAAGTGCATACAGGGAAGCAAAAGCAAACAATTTGGCCTGTATGGTCCCCTTCACAAAAACCACCCTACCCTCGGGGTCCGAGTACACATTGGTGCAGATAAATGGACAAGACTTGGAAAAAGCAAAGGACACCCCCCTTGAACTGGCTAATAGGGGAGCACTGAGGGAAGAGATGACTAGGTAACATAGGGAGGGAGTCAGACCTGAAGTGGGTTTCCTGCAGAAATGCAACCGAGGATCCCAAGCGTTTAAGCTCCCACCACGGTTTACTTCTCTTATGGGGGGAGTTCAAACCCCGCACATTATAACTCACAACCCTGAGAGCCATGACACCTGATCAAAGGCCATGAAATCTGCAAAAGCGGGCCAAAGAGTGCGACACCAGAAACTAAGACAGAGAAGAGAGAAAAAGGAGAAAAAGAGGAAAACAGGAGAAAACTTGACAGTCAAAACATATGTACAAAGATCCGGAATGAACCGGAAACTAAACAAGGGTGAAGCCGTGCAGGCGAAATCAGCAGGCACATAGTGGTAGAAGGGGAAAAGGGGCCGGGGCTCCAAATCAGGGCGTGGGCGCCGGTCTCGGAGAGGAAAGGTCTGGGGCAGATCGCCGTCCATGTCGCACAACCTGCCAAAAAGGGGGCCTTGGTGGTAAAACGATATCCTCCGTGGATCTCCAGTCGGGGACGACCACATCTGGAAGGTTGAAAGTGTGAAGCATCTTTGGTAGGTCATCCATGGTGCGTAAGACTTGGCGTCCTTCCTGGCGATCAGGGCAAAGGGAAAACCCCAGTGGTAACGAATCTCAGCCTGGCGAAGAGCGGCCAAAAGGGGGCACAGAGCCCATCGTTGATCCAAAGTGCGGCGGGACAGGTCAGGATAGAAGAAAAAGTGAGCGCCATCAAAATCATAGTACACACGACCCCCCAATTTCTTGACAAATACTGTAATTTGCAGATGACGTCACGGGGGTGATCCGGATCTGAACAAGGTGAACGCAAGGAGCGATGTGTACGATCAATTTTGATGGGTACAGTATCCTTCACTCCCAAGATGGCCCTGAATACGCCCTGCAACACATGTAATAAGTCGTCGGGGCCGGTGGCCTCAGGCAAACCTTTAATGCGGATGTTAGAGTGCCTGTCCCGATTCTCTGCATCGTCAAGTTGGGAGACCAAGGCGTCAATGCATGCATCCTGGCGCGCTGTTTTAGCTAGTAATCGCTCCAGGACGTCGGCCTCCGCGTCTGCGGATGTTTCTTGGGCTTCCACCCTGTCACCGAGCTGTTTCACATCAGATTTAACCGTGGCCAACTCCTGTTTGATAGAGGATTCCACCCTAGTAATTATGGTGTCCATCTCCTGTCTGGTGGGAAGTGCAGCCAAATCCTTTTTAGTAGGGAGATCAGCCAAGAGCCTCCTTAAGTCCCTAGTGAGGAACTCAGCCTCCTGTGGAGAACTTCTGCCTGCCGAGCTGGGAGATGAGGGGGGTCCATCGAGGGACAGCTCAGAGTCAGCCATCAGGGAAACAGCTGCAGCCTGTGAGGTCTGCTCGCCTGCGCCTACGCGCGCGGATGTTCCGGCGGGCGTCATTTTGGCAGCACGTGGAGTGCCTGAAGTCTCCATCCTCGTCCTCAGGAAGCCTTCCAAGGCTCCCTGGCGGGTCCGGTGCGCTGGGCTGCATTGGGGTCACCCCTCTTCCCCATGGAGGGCTACAGCCTGCCTGGGAGCTGCAGAGTCCTACGGTGTGATGAGCCGTGCGGGAGCTCACTAGCCCTGCTTCCTCACACGGCCATGCCAAGCCATGCCCCGATGTGGCAAGATTTGCCTACTCTTCTTTGCAGCAACACTTCAAATCTGTCAGATGGCGAGGGCCCCAGTTCAGATCACCCCACAGATTTTCAATCGGATTCAGGTCTGGGCTCTGGCTGGGCCATTCCAAAACTTGAATCTTCTTCTGGTGAAGCCATTGCTTCGTTGATTTGGATGTATGCTTTGGGTCGTTGTCATGCTGAAAGATTTTCAGCTTTCTAGCAGAAGCCTGAAGGTTTTGTGCCAATGTTGACTAGTATCTGGAACTGTTAATCATTTCCATTTATTTTAACAAAGGCCCCAGTTACAGCTGAAGAAAAACAGCGTCAGAGCATGACACTGCCACTGCCATGCTTCACTATGGGTATGGTGTTCTTTTGGTGATGTGCAGTATTATTTTTGCACCAAACATATCTTTTGGAATTATGGCCAAAAAGTTCAACCTTGGTTTCATCAGACCATATTACCTTTTCCCGCATGCTTTTGGAAGACTTGTGTTTTTGCAAAATGTAGCCTGGCTTGAAAATGTTTCTTCGTTAGTAAAGGCTTTCCTCTTGCCACTATACTATACAATCCTGCACATCACCAAAAGAACACCATACCCACATGGTATGAGGGTATGAAATTATTTATCTTTGTCTCGTTTTTGTACAGCACAGGAACCTGATATTTTACATGGGGTGTGTAGACTTTTAATATCCACTGTATGTCACAAGGACTACTTGCTGTCATGTTTACCTTGGGTGCTCCGTGTCTATCTTTTCTCCATTTCGTTCCCAAATAATCTGTGGTTCTGGCACCCCTCGAATCTGACACTGAAATCGTGCCACACCACCTTCTTCTAGCGTTGTGTCTCGGGGGAAGATGTGAAAATCTAAAATGGCTGTTGGAGAGAAGAAATGTTACACAAATCAGTCACAAGTTCACAATGTGAAATTTTAACAAAATAGTTAAAATAAGTAGAAGTAATTTGTTTATGTCACAAAGTTTTAAAAAACATATTTATTTGGTTAATGATCTCAGCAAGTTCAATAGCCTAGCCAATCTTAAAAGATTGGTAAAGCTGACTATTGTTCAAGCATTATTTTTCTTTCTTAATCAAAAAAAGTCTGAACATGTAAAGTTTAGCTGTAAGTAAAAGCCTTAAGTCCCCCCGAAGGTTGAATATTTCCATGATCCTTTGGATTTGTCCTTCGTTCATCTTCACCTACAGAGTCTGCGCATTTTGTTACTGGTAAAGGAGAATGTATTTTCTTTTGGCCTGGGACTCTATAGTAGAGTCAGTACGTAACCTATCAACAAACTGGGAGAAAGGTTTGGAACTTGCAAGGTTGAAGGTATCTTCATATATGGGGTCATGTCAACCCATATCTTGGTTCCATCTAATTTCTAGTTACTAGTTCTACTATATTTCTCATACTAAATGCTCCCCACAATAGCAAAACATCTTGACTGAAGCAATGTGTTGGGTCTGGGGAGGTATTATGCAAATACCAAAATACATTCAGCAGTGTATGGTGGAAGTAAAACTCTGTCTACATAATTGTCACCCAAAAACATTTCATGGCATCTCAAGCAACAACCTAAATTCTGTACAGCTTTTCAAAATTTTCCACCAACCAGAACAACTAACGCGATTTCCCTCACCTGATTATGGAACACAACCTTTCCTTCTACTATCACTGAGAGTTATCACAATATATCACTCCCATGTTCATCAATCAAAGCTTACTATTGGAGGGGTGGGTGTTTCTAGATGGCAAGATTAAGGTAGCTAAAAAATGTACAGCTATAACACCCTCATATTATGATGAGGATAATTCTCCATAAATGAAAGGACTATATCCAGTGAATGGAAGGTGTGGTTTAGGGGCAGCAACACTTGGAGGAAAGGGCTACAAGATGCTGGAAGTTCATAAGCCAAGAAAAAGGTAAGATCTGTCTGAATTCTGAAGCTTCTAATCCACATTATAAGAAATTGAGTGTATGCAGTAAAATCAGAGAATGCAATACAAAGAGTAAGGGTAAAGTTCAGATTTAACTGCAGTTACACATTGCTAAATAAAAATGTACACTTATCAGAAATAAGCCACACTTATTGGCAGCCAATGCCATGCAAATCCAAAGAAGACACTGTCATGCTTTGTGATTCACACCTAACCAACTCTTCTCAGTGTCACACTACAGCAGATGGGGGGCAATGTGCTAACCTCCATAAAATGCCCCGGGGGTTAGAAGTTCTCAGTTCAGGTATTGTGCGGAAGTGAGAAACTGAGGTTCCTGTTTGTTGCTCCTCACACTTCAGTCTAGAGGTTCGAAATGTGAAAATGTCTGTTATATCATGGATACTTAAGGCATGGCAGTTGCTGAAAGGGACTTTTCTATAGCAATTTTCTTGTGAGATAAGATGTCAAAGACAATCAGTATGAGTCCAGACGTGTCCAATGAATATTCATTTTTGGGTGTCCTTGTATAGAATTACTCAGCACACATGATAGCACCTAATTTACACAGCATGCAAATATATCTATATAATAAGCAGATTTTACTGTTTTATGCACTTATTATAGAGAATGCAATTTGTAAGTTGGAATTAGGAAGGTGCTAAATACATTAAAAAAGAGGTGAAGCCTTAACTGAATGACATTTCATTGCTAAAGCACCATGCAACATATTTTTCACAATTAACCTTTTCACTTCCTGTGTACAAGCATGCATTCTAACTAATATATATGTAATTCTTTGAAAATTCAGAAAGATCTGAATTGGAAAAAACATAATGCTGAATATACATATTATATATATTATATATATAATAAACATATTATATATATATTCATATGGAATGGTTAATGTTTTAGAAACAAAATGGCACCACATAGTTTGATAAAAATGATTAACCTACAGAGCTTAATACAAAGTCACTGATTTAAACAGAAAAATCATGAAGCAGGCTGGTCTAATTGGCTAAAATGTCATAATGGTATGTAGTAGTTTGTATGGTTCCCACATACATGCCTGACAACCTTGGGGCATGCTCCTTATGGGATAATGAATGGTGTCCTGATGTATCTCCTCCTAAATCCTAACCAGGGCATCATTGAGCTTCATTCAGAGGTTGGCAATGTCAGATGATATAATGTCACATTTAGGTGTTGATGATGATGTTGCATTAAGGGGACCCAAGCATCTGTGTTTAATGTGTTTCATTGGTGGGGAAGTGTGATGTCTGAGTTGAGTTGTCTACATGAATCCCAGCGCTACTCCTATTTACACTCATTTTCCTGAAGAAGCCCAGGGATATGGTGAAATGTGTCAAAAGCATGCGTTTGGTAAGAGTGTCAATTAAGATACCTTTAAAAATGTATTCAGTGTTACTTCCCTATGGGATGATGGTCAATGTAAGCCTTCTTTCTAAGATTACTTAAATCTAACTTATATTATTTATTCTACTGGCACCTGGGGAGCTAGTTGTTATACAATTTATAATTTAAAGATTTGAAACCCATTAAGCCACATGACCCTTTAAACGGCAATTATTATTATTTAAAGCACTGTCTACGGATTATATTTTGGTTCCTTTTTAATATTCCTACAGTCTAATCTTTGCCATGACTCTTTCCCACCTGGAGGATGTGAGTGTCCCTACCCATATTTTAGTTAATGTGTAGTGATGTATAAAGAATATATATGGAAAGCTGGTATCACTTTATTACGGCCAAGTAACAGAAAAATAATCCCGAATTAAGAGATTTAGTATATAGAAAACATTCAGTTGTTGTACTCTCCAGTATCTACCAAAAATTGCCTTTGTGTTGTCTGACCTATCTATGTAGGTATGAATGTATGTATGTATTTATGTATGGGAGACTTTATAAAACTGAGTTGAAGTATAAGCTCCCAATTTTATGTAAGGTTGTTAGGAAACCATACATGCATTAGTATTACATCAAAATCTGATCTGAATGTAGCCCTTCAGAATCCAATGAGATGTGTTTAGAATCCTAGGAATATAAAGACCTGGTAACTATACAGCATAGTGACAGTAGGGCCAATGGACAGTTTTAGTTGATGCCCTAGTGACAAGAGGGCAAGCTCTGATCTCTGCCCAGTTACAGGGTTTTGTTTGACAACCCTGCCAAGAAGATGAGTTTCCAGTATGACTGTGAAGCTGCCTGGGGATTTGACCTACATTTCACTGGAGCAGGATTAATGCAGCTTTTGCAGAAAATCCAGAGGAACCAGTGCCACTCGCAACCTCTGCCCAGTGGATATTAGGAGAGGAGGGGTTAACCTCTCTTCTGCCAAAACAAATCATGGAATTGTCTTATTGAGGGGACACAATGCTATAACCATACCCTAGCCATTGGTGTGACCTGTTTTTTTTTTGCTGTTTGTAACTGGTCTTGTAGCTACTTTCTCAATTGAAATTTGCTTCTTGTTCTATAAAAAATATAATGATTTACTAGGAGTACCTTTATGGAAAGAGTCTGAAATAACCTACTAAAAACCGCTAAGCAAGGCTGACAAGGTAAATTATTGAAAACTTTGCCATTTCAAAAGAATAATAGTACTATGTGTTAGGTTATGTCAACCTCAAGGGCTGTATTTATGACCAATTTAACAAGCTATTTGTTGTATTTGCTTACTCATTTTATGAAATTTGGTTGCACAATATTTGAAGCTGAAGTTGGGTGTTTTCTCTGTTCTGGTTTAATATTATTAGGGTTTTTTATTTGTAAAAAAAATTACACATAGTGTATGATGGTAAGTATCCCCAAAGCATATTTGCAAGCCGCAAACATGTGTCTCGTCCTGCTCTGATGAGTGGGGGTATCCTTTGATTAGGGTTTCTCCAAAAAGCAGGGCCTCACTCAAATACCCTGGCTCAATGTTTACTGGCTGTTACTTTTGAGAAGTGCCTATAAACCAAGACAATATTATTTAAAATAATTGCAGAATATACTGTAAATTGCAACATAATATTTGCATGGTGTAATTATTGACAGAACCCAAACTAAGCCAAAAGCTGTCATACACATTGCAGTAGAGGAGGAAAGATCTGCTAACATTAACTGGTTTTGCTGACTAGAGATGGTCACACAATTTTTAATAGTTCGTGATTTGCAAAGCTACTGAACAACCTCACCAATCTATGTAAATGTTTGCCCTAGGCTGTGTGAAGAAGGCTTTCTCACACACCTCTCTGCATTTCTTATATTAGCAGGGCTCTGCTAATATAAGCAATACAGTTCAGATTAGAGATCTGGCTGTGTGCAGATCTGCCGGGAGAGCGAGGATGCTGGCGGGGAGCCAAGTGGCCGCGGCTGGTCACACATTCGGACCATATGAACCAGGCACTTTTTCCACTGATTTTGGGGGTGAAAAGCGCATCTTATAGTCTGAAAAATACGATAAGTTGACATTTTTACGTAAAACATGTAAAAACTACATAATACTTTTTATGTTCCTACAACTCTTCTCTATATCTCCAAAATGTTGGTAATGAAACCATGTCCAGGGGCCTTGCAATCAATAAGCAAATCAGATGAAATGTTATAAAATAGTTTTGACTCTTTCTAGCTCTAGACTCTGATCTGCTTTAAAATGTTGGGACCAAGCAGTTTTTGATCTATTGGAATAATGGGTGTTCAAATAGTAATTAAAATAAACAACATAAGTAGCTATACTTACTACAACCCACCATACAATTAATGTGTACAGAGTGAACCTTCAACGTATCTTGAAGTTATCAGACTCAAAACGTAAACAGACTCAATAATAAAAAACAGAGACACAGCCATTCAGATATTAAGTGAATATACAGAATGTTCCAGCAAAGTATGCAGGACTGGACCATGCAGTATTCACTCTATATTCCTCCAGCCAAAAGCCCAGTGCCAGGAGGGAGGTCTTCACTAAAGTGTCAGGGCTGAAACTTTAGCATGCGTCTATACACTAGCAGTACCCATTCTCTGAATATGCTGATCAGCTTATGAAGAGACACATTTAACAATCTGGCACTGAACAACTTACCCATGAGCAGCTACTTACATATGGAAGGAGATATAAATCTTTGTAACACAATGTATTTCTTGAAATGCAGAATGTTAATACACAACTCATGTTATCTAATTTTAAAATGTGTCTCTCCATAAGTTTTTCAGTGTGTTCAGAGAATGGGTACTATTAGTAGCTATTACTCCCAGGATTGTTGGGACTAAAACAAAATACATATACGAACAATAAGACACAGGTGCACTATTCCATTTATTTTAATGGTAAAAATGTGTGTCTTATAGTTCAGAAAAAAAACACCTTATTCTGTAAACTACTTGGCCAATAACAATTTCTTCTAAGCAGCGAAAAGTATTGAATATATAATATGTTTGCTAATGTTGTTGGCATGTTTACCTGGAGAAGAGTTTGTTTCTTCCTCATTAAAGAGAAGTGCCCGTGAAGGTTATGGTGAGAAGGGATGAAAGGAATCAAAAAGCCCTCAACTCGAGCAGTGCATAGCACAAATCAAGCCTTCTTAAAACAGAAGGTATTTACACAGCCCAATCCAGCACAAATCCCAAAACTTTAGGTGGAAGCCTTTGTTCCACCTAAAGTTTTGGGATTTGTGCTGGATTGGGCTGTGTAAATACCTTCTGTTTTAAGAAGGCTTGATTTGTGCTATTTCTTCCTCATTAAAACTGAAATTACTTTGTGGAGCTCCAGTCATTGAGAACTACAGGTCTCAGAATGTCATGTGTATATTCCTGGCAAACAACTGCAAGCCCCCAGATGTTTGACAGCTGGAACTGCATTGCCTTCTACATTTCTTTAATAAATCAGACCCATTGTACCTTCAAAAATGTGCCACTGAGGGACTCACCAACGTCAACAGCTAATCAGTTATGGTAATTGTTATGACAACCTTCTTGTGCGGTTTAGCTGAAACTTCTCAGAAACCTTTTAAGAAATGTTATGTAAAAGACATCAAAGACCCGACAAGGCAGCTGCATAGTGGAGTATGACAGAGTTAATGCCACTACCGGCTGGCACAGTCCCAGCTGAAGCTGTCTCCCTTCATTAGAAAAGTAGGCCAGATTCTCACATGACTGTCACTGCTTTCCAGCAACTCTGGCTCGTTTAGGGAGAAAGAGCTGAAAATAGCTCCTGTGGGAACTGTAACAGGACAGACCAGCCTAGGGGTGTTCCACTACGCCACCCAAATCAGCAGGCCTTGTTGTATGCAAACACAGTTATATCTAGTTGAACATGTCCTTAATTAGAGGCTAATGTGGCCAAATATATGTCCTGGTTGTCTGGGTCAGCCGGCTTGTTATACAATACTGAATGTTTCATGGATGCTATGACATTGGAACCATATTTTGGCCAGAACTTGGTCGTAGTAAATGCTGACTATAATAAGACAAGTAACAGAATATAGCATTTGATTAAATATGATTTATCATTTTGTAGTAAAGCTATAATGCTTGATCAGCTTTAAAAGGTCTACTCGTATACATGGACTCATATTCATGGGATGGATGGTTTTAAATATCCTGTAATGCAAAGACCAAAACAGAAGACAAATATTCAACCTGCCAATGTAAAATGTATGCAACTTTTATCATGGAAGTACAGCATATGGAGATATTCAATGAAATGCACATTCTCACATTGAAAGTAAAGAGGTTGGAAGAGATATTTTATTAACACCTATTTATTTATGTGTGAGACCAAAGATCGACTGCTTTTTTTTCTTTGGATTACTTCCAATTTACCATCAGTCTGCTTCCTACAGGGCTACCATGTAGCATGAATACTGTGATGTTCATTCATGTCATTATATAAGGTGAGGGATAAATATTCATAATAAAGATTTTCCATCCGTTACAATAGGCATGCTTGGAACACACTGTTGGGGCACATTGATGACAGTGATGCTGAAATCATTTGTGCCTTCAGGAAGAGAGGTGAGAGGCTTTTTTGGGGGTAGGGGGGCTTTAATGTACACAAATGCAGTCCAGCATTTAAAAATGTACCTTTAAGTCTTGATTCCAAATTTACCAAATATTTGATGTACCATGCGCTATAATCTATTGGGATTACAATTGTTTTTATCATTATAACCAGTGGTTCCTAAGCTTTATTCCTTAAGGGCCCCCTGTGTCCAAGACAAGCCAGGCCCTCCAACTCCTACCAAAAAAACAAAAACATTGTGATGCTTAATTCACCATTCAGCCTCAATGTAAGTAAAAATAGGATCTGTATGATCAATTCCTGCTGATCAAATCAATCTTATATTTATGGCAATGGGGTGAGATCAGGTGATGTTCCTGTATTCCTCACTGCTCTCAGTTGTGTAACTTAGTGGTTCCCAAACTAGGGGGGCGTGAAGGTATTCCAGGGGAGCGCTAGCCCTCATTCTTAAGCTGTGTTTGAATAGGAAGGGGGTGCTTGATAATGTTCCTAAATAGAAAAGGGGGGCCCTGCAAGGAAAGTTTGGGAACCACTGCTGTAACTAAAGGTATCATATTTTTTGAACCATAAGACGCACTTTTTCACCCCCAAAGTTGGGGGCAAAAAGTGCCTGCGTCTTATGGTCTGAATGTGTGACCTCTGCGGCCACTCGGCCGCCGGTGGTCACACCTTCGCTTCCTGCCAGCTCTCCCGGCACGGAGATTTGCCGGGGGAGCTGGAGGAGCTGTCAGATGTGAGATGCCGGACGATACCGGCTCTCCCATCTGAACTGTGTAATTGCCTATGCCAGCCCTGAACTGGCATAGGCAACGAAGAGAGAAGTATAGATGAACTTGCATCTATACCTCACTCCTGTCCGTGGGAACAGCAATCACTCTGCTGCCCCACTGACACAGAATCAGTAACATTGGGAGAGGAAGGGGAGAGCAGAGCAGAAGGCAGCTCAGCCCCCCCCCCCCCCTTCCTCCTGCCTATCAGTGTGAAGTATGAAGTTCTGCTAAGAGTGTACTGCTACTAGTGACACCTTCTGGCTGAATTGAATATTGCATCCATGAAATTCATTGCATTAACCCAATTGATGTGATAACGTATTAAATCTTTATTTTCTGGTTTTCCTGCCCTAAAAATTGGGTGCGTCTTATGGTCCGGTGTGTCTCATAGTCCGAGAAATACGGTAAGTAAAAGGATCAGTTATGTATCATTCATTCTATGGATTTGTGCATTCTCAGCTTTTCCAGTTGCTGTTTCATCTAATTTGTCTTCATCTGTCTTATTTGTTACTCATTAGGGAGGTTTTTTCCCAAAATGGCTACCTCCACATACGGAATTGAATGTGGTAAAAATGCCTAAGTGCCCTTTTACGCTTTATGCATTGCGTTTTTTTACAGCAGGTGTTTTTTTACTGTTCACGTTTTTACATAGACAACCAATGTTACCATTCACACTGTTTGCGTTGCGTTTTTAAAACCACTGTGTTTCCTCATGCATTTCTTAAAATGCCTGGTTGTATGCATTTTTGATCCATTTTTCGTGCATTTTTCATTGATTTGTTTCAAAATTCAAATGCAAAACACAAACGCAGATGTAATGTGAAAAACGCATGTGTTTTTGTATATATGCAGAAACGCATACCTTTAAAAAATGCATGCCTTTAAAAAAAGCATAGTGTGAGAGGACCCTCAAAAGCCATTTTCGGATACACTTTATGTCCTGTTGAATATGTGTTAAATTGTAGCCAAAGAGACACTCTATAGGCTAGGATGCTATAAGGAATGCTTCTTGGGCACCCACATTGCATACACAGTTTTCTATTCCACTGTGAATAGTAGTACGTATCTCCTTTTTTGTTTTTTACAAACATGTTTTAGTATGCAGTTTTCTCATTGCTTAATAATGATTTCTTCATTGCTTGATAATCGCAAAACAAAGTTGATAATCACAAACAAAGATATCTGCTATTTCCTAAAAATAGGGGTGCTAGTGGCAAAATTGTCAGGGGGGTGCTATTGAAGAAGACGTGAAGGAACACGCTGCACCTTCTTCCTCTTCTTTCCTCCCCCCTACACACACACACACCTCCACAACCCCCTGTACCTCACCCCAACAGCAGCTCACACTGGATGGGTCGGGGAGGATGCCCGTGTCGAGAGGGCCTCCTGGGGCCTTATAGGCAGGCATATTCTGCATAGCAGGAGAAACCACCCTGGTTATTAGCAGACCTTAAGACCAGGGGTCTATGCCTTAAGAGCCAGTACCAGGAAACACCTTTGCTCAATGGTATGATCTAGTCACATAGGAAAAAATAAGACATAAACTAAAAATGCATCCTTATTCAGTAAAATGTATGGATTTTACTGTAGAATAAGGAAACACTGTGTGTCTCTGCCCTTAAAATCTGAATTTTTTATATAACAGTTTTGTTTGTATACCATGAAACTCTGATATTTGTTTTACTATAAATTAAGCAAAACCACGTACAAAAGATTTTTCCGTCAACAAATAGCACGTTATATTCAGGAAGACAATAGATATAAATAATGCTACTCGCATTTTCATATTCTTTCTTTTGGAAGAGTCTCTGTGGAGAAGGTTGCACACGCCCTTTTGCATATAATGATAGAGCCTATTATTCTGTATGCAAACCAAAAATCATTCCATATGTCTAAAATGACAACGTAATGAGCACAACTGGGAGTGAGAACAATAAAAAATTTTAAAAGTCCAGTACCTGTATTACTTATAAAATGTGTGTATAACATAAGTCATTGTTAGAATTCATGCTGATGCTATGGCAGTTAAACTCTTTGCTGCTGCTAAAAAAATAGAAAAGATAACAAAATAGCACAACCAACACAATTCAATACATTAAAAATACCACTGTGATCTAAAGGGACCCATGTCTATCCTCCAAACGCACTGCAACTCAAATTACCCATCTTCCTTTTCTACCTCGATGCTCATTTTACCTGTAAAGCTAGACATACACAGGTTGACTTTTGCACAATCGATCTTAGATTCGATAGGCTTGTGCGATTTAACCCTCTGGGCGTTACGAGCTTTTTGCGCCATTTTTTATGGCACGAAAAGCCATTTCTCCCGCAATCACGGCGGTGTACATTGTACTCCGCCGTGATTGCCGGCTCTCTGCCCAGCCCTCTACACACCGCCGGTGGCAAATAGACACCGGTGGTGTTTGGGTAGGAGAGCGGCGCCCCTTCCATTAACATGGAGGTCTATGGCGTCGCCCCCCCCCGCCCCCTTTGGCGTCACAGATGACACCGAAGACACGAGGCCGGAAAGGCTCCGTGTGTCTGCGGCTCTTCTACAGGGCCGCAGGCACACGGAGAGGCGTCGTTTGTGCCCGATCCCAGAACTAAGTTCGGGCATAGTGCCCAGGAGGTTGAGATTGTTTCTTTTCCTTAGATTGGTGCGCATGCTCCATTGTATAGATTCAAATTGATTGCAATACCTAGAAAATAAGTCAGATACTTGTACGATCAACTAACATGTCCGATCACAGTTTAAAAAAAAAAAAAAATTTCTATCACACCAGGTGTGCATGAAATGATTTCCATTTGATCGACTTAAATTAATTAATTTTTCGGTTGAGCAAACAAAATATGGAAACATGTATGGCTGCCTTAAGAGCCCCAAGGAAAACAGTGTACTTCAAAGAATAGGGGGCCTTGTGCTTCAATCTGTTCTTATATACTTTCTGTGTTTCTTCTTGGACTTCCACAGTTCAGTTGGTGGCCACAAGAGGTCCTTAACAAGGTGGGACTGAGAAGCACAGATAGGCAAGTACCAGATGAATTTACCAGATATCCTTACTGTCACTCTATATCAGACATGGTTAAACTAAGGCCAGATCCGTCCCACTTAGCTTTTAAAGCCCGCCCCTTGTCACCCTTATGAAAAGATGCTCAGAGTCCCCTCTGCTTGTTCCCTGCAATGAGTGTGCATAATGCCAAAAGACAAGTCCACCTTATTTCTGCTCATTGCAGGGGAGTTCACGCCCTCAGTATCATTAATGAAACTGAGCTATTACAAGCTTTTGGTCCGGCCCCTCTGTCAAATTTAGAAACCTATTCTGGCCCACCCAACATTTGCCTACCCTTGCTCTATGTAATGTTTATACAATAGAGCTCTAGGTCTCTGTAGGTCTCTATAAAGAAGATGCTGGTTCCTAGCATACATAACTATAAGCCATCAGGACACAACTGAAGGATTGATGGATCAAACTATTGATCAACCCAGCAATCCTGGAAGCATATCCAATACTCCAATTTAACATATTGTATACATATTAATTACCTATTAACATCTGCCATGTATAGACATTCCTGAATAAGATGCTGGGTACCATCTTGGATATGAAACTTTAAGAAGAGAAAAGTGTGTAGATGTAGGATGGGACTGTTCTAGCAAGATGTAAAATAAAATTTATATATTTAATAAATAACAAGACATTTATTGAACATAAGAATCACTGCAAGTAAGCGTTAGAAATACTTGAGTCGTTTTGTGCTTTGAAACCAACAAGTTCTGAGCACATCAGTTGGTGTATACAAGCAAGAAACAAGACTACCTTGACTGATGAAAGCTGAATCCCATCTGGTTGTCATGGCTTACCACACATTGTTGATCTTAAATAAATATACTGATATTCTGAAGTGCTGACAGATTATGGACTCTTGTTCTAGATTCATATCAACCTTTGTCCCAATAGAGTATATTTCTGTCACATGTACACACATACACATATTATAGGGCCAATTTAATCAGAAGCCAGTTGGCCTCTTGGAATGTCTTTGGATTGTGGGAGGAAACCCATACACACACCATGGGATCATTCATCAGTGTCCCTTGTGAAATCTAAATACCTTATGTCTGAAAGTTGTTGCTACAAACCACTTGCCATAAGACGACTTTAAAGTATTGCTCTTTATACCAAATGTCTGGCAGAAAATTCCAAATTAATTTTGGAAAAAACTCTAATTTGTAGAATTCTTGTTTGTATATTTAAAGGATAAAATGTAATTATGTGTGAGTGCACACAGTCACAATCCCATATTTCTAAATAGGGCCAGCCTTTCACAGTATAATTGTATAGCTGTATTGTTTTAGGTTAAAGAGGAGGAGGTCCTGCTACCCATACCTCCGACACCCCCTCCCCCCTTACAATCTGGCAGCTTTAGCACTGTGGCAAGGATATAAATCTTATATAACATTTATATTGTTCCTTTACTGGCCACAGTGTGCTCACAGGAGCCAGTAAAGCAGCTCATAACCCTGTATAAAAGAATCCAGCTATGATATGGAGGCTGAAAATGAGCCAGTAAAATATTTAAAAACCTTGTAAAACAGTTTGTTTTTACAGGCAGTATGAGTGGAGCGATGGAGAGCCGCTCCTGTTCCCGTATAGAGAAGAAATGGGGAAGGAGAAAGCGAGTGTCACTTCAGATAATATTACTGTGTTTAAAGCCTAGGAAATTTAAGGGACACATAACTAGCCTCTGAGATGTTCACATTAAGTGAGTCTAACAAGAGAAAGGATTCTAAGAGGCCAGACTTTAAGTATATTTTACAAATGAGAAATCACAGTATCATCCATAAAACTTTTTTAGTTAACCTTTTATTTCCAAAATTATTAATTGTTTTGTTACTATCTTCAAGATATAAAATGTACCTATGGAGAATTCAGAATTTTACATTAATTTCTTATATATTAGGTTCCCAGTACATCTCAAGATAGCTACTTACATATCTTTTCCTATATTTTCCTATGATAATGGTATTATTTTCATAGTAATTAAAAAAACATATATTTTGATAGCAAGAGCCCATTTATCCCAATAGGATGCTCTGCTGGGACATGGTTCCCAAGCGGAAGATTGCAAAGTGCTGGTCAGTGCATGTGCAGGAGTTGCTTCTCTTACACCAGTGGTTCCCAAACTTTCCTTGCAGGGCCCCCCTTTTCTTTTTCAAAAAAATTCAAACACAGGTTCAGAATGAGGGCCCACACCCCCCTGGAATACCTTCCTGCCCCCCCCCCAGGGGGGGCCCGGCCTGAAGTTTCTCATGGCTCTTCATTGGACTGTCCTTGGAAAGTTTGATGTGTCTTGTATGTTGATGGCAATAGTGTGTTCTGAAATTGGGCATTGATGTTTCTGGAAACCCCCAAACCATTGAAATTGTATGGTCTTGATTAATGGTGTCCCTAGTGGAAATGGGCCCATGTTTACAATGGCATGGAGAACAACATTGCAGAGACCAACACTTTACAACAACCCCAAAATCAGGTTCAGTTCACGATGTTCATGATTCCACTTTAATAAGATACAGTAAAAGTCACAAGGATATGATTTTTGTTACATGCTCTTGCAGTGATATTTTATACATAACAGTACATAACAATACCCTGCAGAGAGTAGCAGTGCACAGAATTTCAAGGTTCCCCAGCTAACAGACAAAATATTGAAATCTGGTGCCTAATTGGTTGTTGATCGTCTACTGCACTCTTTAATCTTTGAACTATTCAACAAAGACATTAACCCTTCTGACAATTGTGGTATGCTCTCATTGTCACATTCTCCTTCCTTCCAGAATTATCTGTCATGCTTCCCAAACACATCTCTGGCATTCCCCTAAATCCCAGCAGTCACGCCCTTTGACCCCAGCAGTCAATTCTAAAAACAACTCATTTTTCATCAGTGTTAACCCCACCAGCGGTTCACTGTACTGACATGATTTGTTTGTCTTCCTGTAATGTTCTCCCTTTTTCATCTGTAACTATAATTTTGTCATTTGACAACCATCACTTCCAAGCAGCACAGTCTGCAAAGGGCAAAGAAACGTAATTTGTATTTTTATCGTATTTTTATTGTAATACTATACACAAATAACAGACTCTTCATTTTCTATCTAATCCTATATTTTGATTTATTATATTTAATCCAATGGCTCTCTACACTGCACAGATAATGCAGGATTATTAAACCCATGGACTTAAATATAATATATTCTAGCTATTCAATCATTAGATGTGGGGTATCCACTTTTTTTGAAGGGGGGGCCTTTTTTTTCATTTCTTTTCACCGGGTGATCAAGCCCATAACACAAACACTGTATCTGTGAAGGCCAAATGCTGCTTGTTGGCTGGATCTGCATATAATACAACTATGTTAAGGATGGGACTTAGGAAAACAAATAATATTAATAAAAGTTATAACTTGTAGCTTCTTTGTAATTCCTATCACTTAAGTCAGTTTCATGGTCTGTAATTCAGTGGCAACAGGTGTCACTTACCTCCTGAAAGAGATCTATGGGGGTACGACCACTAGAAGATAAAATTCCAGTGGAGAGTGATGATACAGGGTGCAGAATGATTTTGATAGATGTAATAGGTAGACTAGGTTAGTGCAAATGTATGCTGAGAGTTAAAACATCAGGCAACTTGTTACTAATGTAATGACAGATCCTTTGACTTGGAATCTGATATACCCACTATAATGTCAGATATAAAGCTATGTACCATAATAGTACAGTGTTCCTACTATAGCCAGTGATCCACTATGCTGTATAGCTAAACTTCCAACACTTAACAAGGAGCACTGCATTAGTGATTAGTGATGAGCAGCATAGGCAATATTCAAATTTGCGTTATTTTGCAAATAATTCTACTAATATTCGTTTCGATATTCGTAAATACGCAACCTATGCACTGCCATAATGGAATCGCATTGCATTGCAATTATCTTGACAGTTATTGGTCACATATTACTCGTATTGGTCGTATTAATTATCGCATTGCCATAAGCTTGCCAGTGCATTCTACATTATTTAAAAATGCAAATATCCTCCACCATATTTGCTCACTTTCATGTAACTTTTATTAAGCTACTCTTATCACAAGCTGTTTCTTAAGCTGTAGAAGTTAGCCATCAATAGTTTAAGTTTGGAATGAGTGATTGGGTGGTCTATTACTAAATTAAAAACAGACTCCCTTGTCTTACCATCTGTGATTTCTGTATACATTTCAAGATTTAATTTTAAGTTTTTGACTGAAGAATTACTGTAATAAACACTGGTGCCCCAAACATAGCATGAAGCATGAACAGAAAGAAATTCTGTAGGGAACACAACCAGTTGGGCATCAGTTAACAATTCTTATGTACCAATGAAAGCATGACTATGATATGTTTATCATTACTTTCCAGTTTTTATAATGTGGGACTTACTTGAGATTATCAAAGGCTTTTTGTTCTATAAAAAAATCATTACAGAATCCAGATTGAAAAGCGTGCAAATAGTTAACCTGAGTTTTTTGTAAAACAAATCTATAATGAAGTAAATGAAGATCATTTTACAAATGCATCACATTAAAAGAGAATGACATGTTTTGGCATTTGGGTGTTCTTTGTGATGCTGTAAGTTGACAGGTTGTGATTATATTAAGAAAGAATACATCTCTGCAGAGCCATTGTGTTCATCACATGTACGGCTGCACCCCGATCAATTAGCACTCTACTCTCTGAGTTTTAATGGAGATGCCATACCATATGGTGCTGGCTTTTTGCTAACAAAGAGTTAAAGTGAATGCTTTCATTTCCTAGGCCTGCTTGCAGTTTTTTTTCCCCTGTCCTCTGCATTTCATTAGCAGAGCGTCTCCCCAGGG
The DNA here is from genome assembly GCA_036250615.1 of Ptychadena robeensis. Taxonomy (NCBI): domain Eukaryota; kingdom Metazoa; phylum Chordata; class Amphibia; order Anura; family Ptychadenidae; genus Ptychadena; species Ptychadena robeensis. The sequence goes on along the minus strand of CM070034.1, from coordinate 127,097,923 downwards.
GGGATCAGAGGGGCCAGCCTGCCGGCCAGCTTAATACAAGGTCACTGATTCCTCTAACCCCCATGACCCTTGAACTTAACCGTGATGTGTGGAGACAAGAGCGGGAGGGGATTTTATGAAGGAATACTGAGGGTCGGCTACAGGACACTATGTACAGTCAGGTTCATAAATATTGGGACATTGACACAGTTCTAAAATTTTTGGATCTATACAGCACCACAATGGATTTGGAATGAAACAAACACAATGTGTTTTAACTGCAGACTGTCAGCTTGAATTTGAGGGTATTTACATGCAAATCAGGTGAACATAAAAATTCGACAAAGCAATAATATTGCCATGATTAATAATCACACACCATAAAATAAAATTAAGATTACATTATAACAAATGATTAAATGGCATCCATCATATGACTTATGAATAGTAAAACTATTCCACCTAAACTATTTCTAATTCCTAGAGATAAACATCAACCAAAAAGTATGATTAGGAACTGTCCAGTGAGATGGTTGCACCCTCTTAATAAGTTAAAGTTCACTACTGAGAAGATGTGATGCTGCCATTGCTTACCTTCCTCCTTTTTTCTCTTCCCTTCTGAATAAACAATTGCTCTGGCTTATTGATGAATCAATGGTTGAAGTATTTTTGAGTCACTACCCCAAAACATAAACTTCACATTGATTTCCTAATTTGAATCCTTTCAAGTCAATAACGAGTAAGTTTAATTCAAGAAGCCAGCATGATGACCAGCCAACTAGTAGTACATATTCCTTTAATTATGACCTTTAACATTCACAATGCTCGTTTTCTGGTCTACACACTATTACTCCAGGTTGTGTTTTTAGAAGACCCATGACCAATCAACACATTTCTGATGCAAAGCTATCACAGCCTACTGGAACCAAATGTTTATGTATAATAATTTTTAATACACCATTATTTAGGGACACTGAACCCCAAAGCCAGAAGGAGGAGAGAGTTGGTTGTGGGGAACATAAATGAAGGTAAATAAGCATCCAAAGATCTAAACAAGCATTAGCCTTTGCAGTTCGGACTTAGCGTCATTACAAGGGTATTTTAAATAATAGGGCCAATTATGTTTCTTTTACAAAATAACACCTGATTTCACTTAAAGCCACATTTTTCACAGGACTTCTAAATTACCAAAAGTGGATATTCCAAGATTTACACTAACAGTCTCACTGACCTCTAGAAAACGGTGAACGGAAAATAATTTCTCATACTAAATCATCAGAATGAGACTACATTTGCACAATCCTAGACCTACTCCTTTCTTTTTCTTTTTTTTCAGCTATATCTTATAGGAAAGTTCATGTAGCATTTAGAATATCCTGTAATCATACCAGAAGACACTCCTTAAAAATACCTGGATTATGATTTTGGGGTTCTTTGAGCAGTATCCGTTTATCTTAAGAAGAAATAAAGCACAAACCTATGATATATTTACTGGGAACGGAAAGCTATAATTTCTGTTTCTGATTAAGAGGTCAGCTGAGCCGCTCCATGTGACTGGATCAGCCCAAGATAAAAGACATTTGTCAGGTACTAAAAGGAAACCTGCATTAAAGTATCAAACCCAGGCAGTGGAGCAGGCCATAACTCACACATCACCCCGGGCAACAGGGACCTAGTAAAATATGAGGCCAATGAAGCCAGGAACTGATCGGGTGTGACCAATACTCAGGGCCCCAAGAGACAACACTTTGAAAGCTCCCTCCGGTTAAACAGCTTCATAGTGGAAATGTTCAGGAAACCATATTGCCACAAATGATCTCGAATGGCAAACTTGTACAACTAGAGATTTGTAACCACCCATAGGTTGCCGTATGTTCTACAAAGGCACGAAAGACTGGACTGCCATGTCTTCTTTTTTGTCTTCTGCTAAGTGATCCATTCATCAAGATTTTTTGTGAGTTTAGATCAGTGGTGGCCAACTGAGTTGATATGTAGGGCCACAAGTGCAGCCCTCTGGATCACTAAAGGGCCGCACATAACATTTTTAACTTATACTGACTTGTAGAAGCATTTTTAATGAAATATTACAACAGGCAGAGCTAGAAGAGAATTTTTTCAAAAAAAAAAAAAAAAACTAGTTTTAAATTATACTTCAAGCATTAGGGAAGGCTGTAGTATGGTGATGTGCATTTTGTGCCATATACCATAATTTTTTTGCCATATCATCATAGGTTATGTGCCTCATAGATATCATCAAAGCCTCTGATGATATATATGGGGCACATAGCCTTTGCTTCAAAGGGTATGTGCCGCAATATGTGACACCTAAAGCTGTAGACCTAGATTTGGCTTCGTCCTCCAAATTTATTCTGCCTGAAAAGGTTCTATATGAATAAAGTTTATACATTATATTTGTCCATATAAGTCTTTCTTTATAATAACAACCAGCCGGTTTGTCCCTTGATGACCTGGTATGCAGTGACCTTGGCAGACTGTCAAAGAATGATAATTGTCTCTGTGAATCTCAGTGTTAGGGAATTTGTCTAGTCAGCATTGCATCTTGTTTCTGCCATAATGGCATAAGAAAAGCGGAAGGTTTGGTGTGGATGTCCAGCTGTGAATAGAGGACACTGTGCTGCCACATACCTTGGCACGATCAGCAGTGAATACCATATAAAGGACTTCTGTGAACATGTATTTAACATCTAACTCACGTCTAACGTAACGTCTAACGTCACAGAGGGGGACATTAAAAATGTCATAATGAACAGTCTCAGATAATGGTCTTCTTAATAGTAATTATAGAAGATAATGGTGAGAAGATTTGAAGTGATGAGACAATTTAAAGTAAAAAAGGTAGAACATGCAAGAGAAATGCATGCAAAACATTAGTAAATGTTCTCTTGAATCTACCATTCTGTTATGCTGATTTAATTTGAGTGGAAGTCCTCTTCCATGAGCACATCTTTTTGATCATCTTGTCTTCTCATTTGTCCTTCTTTTTGATCTGATGTACACAATATTTAGAGCACTGTAAATTTTTACTAACCTCTAGAAACTAGCCATATGCAGAACAATCAATATTTTATTAGACAAAATCTTTTCTATCAGGACATTAAACAGCAGGGAATTGATTGTTCCTCTTCTTCATGAATAGTGCAAGGGCCCTTTCACACTATACATTTGCTTTAATTTGGGGTGCTTTACAGCTTTGATCCCTTACATCATTAGTACTACAGTCCTGAACTAACTTCTAAGACTACTTTAGTCCAAATTTCAAACCCTTAGATGTAACCCTTCATATTTTAAGATAATCAGATAATGCTTCCCTTGTGTGCGGATTCAGTCTCAAACAGGAGCTCTCACTCACGGCAAACCATACAACAGGTTCTCTTTAGGGCTCCTGCCCATATTTATTCATATAGTCCAAAACAGAAATGACATAAACCAGAGGCTGGGACCGACGGATCTGGACCTCTGATGGGCTGTGACAGCCATGTCAAAGCTCCATTGCCGTATATGGGCAGCTCATGAACTCCATTAAAATGCAGTTCACGCATAGTGGAGCCCTAGCCTTAGTATTTCACTTAGCATTTCTCTTTAGTTATTTTCTCAATAAAACACTTATCTGAGTTTCCAGCTAAACATGGTCCAACAAAATGCCCACCTTTACATGTTGTGATCATGTTTTTACCCTTTATGTAATAATAATAATACCTGTAGCAGATGTGAATATATAAGAGCTTTAGGCATATATATAGCTCTTTTACATAAACATAATAACATGTGTTTATCACAAACTCAACCCCTTTTGTCATTGTCCATCTATCCTGACCTGTGAAAATGAGCCACTTACAGGAGAGCGAACACAGTCCTGCTTCAAAGGGACATAAAGGGCCTCTGCACAGGAAAAGAAGGGGCCCCATTAATCTTAAAGGTATAAAGTGTAACAGGGGGATGGGAGCAGTGCTTGGAGCATAAAAGTCATAACACCGATCTTGTGTTTCCTAAAATTTGTGTAGCTGGCAAGACAGAATCGTGTTCACATCCTACACACATGTAAATGTAGATATTTCCAAATAAAATTTTGTCAATGCCACACAATCAGTAGAAGGGTCAGATAACTTACACTTTTTTTTGTTGGTCCTATGTAATTATAGATAAACGTCTGAAGTTGTGCCTGGTATTTGCAGAATGAATAGCTATACAATGAAATCATAACTTTCCTTGGTTGAAAATTGACTGATAAACTGTACAGAGATCCTACCTGTACATCAAGAATAAAAGATGATTTTGCCTAATGTGTGATATGGCTATTGTTTATCAGAAACATTTAATAATATTAATATCAAGATATCAAATAAATATACAGAATGTTCCAGCAAAGTAGGCATGCATGGACCATGCAGCATTCACTCTGTATTTCTCCAGCCAAAAGGCCTGTGCCAGGAGGGTGGTCTTTGCTGCAGTAGAGTGTGCCGGGCTGAAACTTCAGCATGTGTCTATACACTAGAAGTACCTATTCTCTGAACACACTGACCAACTTATGAAGAGACACATTTTACAATATGGCACTAACAACTTACCCATGAGTAGCTATTTACATATGGGAGGAGGTTTGAGTCTTTGTCACAAAATGTATTTATTGCAATCCAGAATATTAATGTAAATACACAACTCATGCTTTCTAATTGAAAAAAGTCTCTCCATAAGAGTGTGTTCAAAGAATGGATACTGCTAGTGCTAATACAGATAATATCTCATTTTTGGGCTTTTTGGCTTGGCTGGAGGGAATGGAACAAATTTCAGCTTCCTGGGATGCAAAGCTATTGCTCCCAGGATGGTTGGGACTAAAAAAATTTTTTTTTCTTTTTACGTATTCAGACTATAAGACACAGGGACACTTTCCCATTGATTCTAATTGTAAAAAAAAGTGCTAAAATGTAATATGATGACCTTTCTAAACCTTCCAATCACTATGTATTCTATCAGGGAGGACCCGGCACTACATAGTTGTTGGTAGATCTAATGGAAATTGTATGGAATGATCTATAGGTCTATGGGGGGCTTAACTACTACTGGCTAACCAACTTGTACGATTTAAGGTTCTGTTAAGAAAATGGAATGACCATGCAAGATGATGACCCAAAAGGAAACTAATCTAGACGATGTGTTCAATTTAGGATCATTGGTTCATTAGAGAGAAATTAAAGGTTTAAAATTTTACTCCAGCAAAAAATGTATATTACCCTTTGAGTGGGTCTCAATACCCCACCCCACAAACAGTTTGTGTATTTAGGTCTTGATGTGTCGGAATAGCAATAATAGCTTGGAGCAAATCATTTGGAGAGTTTATCTTCTTTTCTGTGCCCTTCAACACCTTAACTATAAACTAGCGCTTGCAGTGGGGTAGGGGACTTTAGCTTTAATATTACACTGGGAACTAATACCTAATGTAGTGCTGCTAGAACACAGTCAACCACAGTATTGTGAACTTATATCTATCCCAGAAGTTCAGATTTATGCTTCTTTTTATACTTCTGTTCCAGGAATCAACAGGTTTCAAGGCTGTCTTGAAGAGTTTCATAAACATGTGTGGGGGCAGAGAAATGGGGCTTTTTAGGCACATAAATGTCTCAGAACACTTTTTAAGATACTTAAAAAATATAATACATCTTTATTCACATTATTTCTACATTA
>CM070034.1:127065588-127092144 GCA_036250615.1 Ptychadena robeensis | reverse complement strand
TTTGACTTTCTGTTTATCATAGGGGTGTCGGCACACTAAAAAACCTACCGTTTAGGGAGTTAGCCCTTACTAGAGCTTTTTTGTTCTGGTAGATGCTTCTATTGAAGAGTTTCATGTCAACAAGTCTCCATGTGCCGTGGTCTTGTTTACAGGAACCTGACCTAATGATTGATAATTAGCTCTTAATGAAATAATGAATCATAAATCATGACCAGGTGCAATTAATGAATCAACCTTCATTAGAGACATTGATAAACTAAGGAATACAAATAAATGCTATGTTTTGGCTCTTCTGTACAAATTTTATGTAATGTAATTCATTCTAATCCAGAGCACTTGCTGATAAGCTACTATGTGGAAGTTAAAAATGATGGGATCTCAAATGTCTCTTATGCCACATTCTGGACACATTAATTAATTATGAAGGTCCATTCATAAGTGTAGGTAAAGATATTACTGTTCCAACGGCAGCTATGATAAAGACAATTAAGTAGTAACCAATCCACTATATACTATTAATATTATACTCTACAAACTTTACATATAATAATGTTATTGTTAGTACCACAAGGTAGAGTTTTTAAAAGGGATTCTTTTAGATTAGTCAGTTTAGGATATTTTGTGCTTGAAAGCATATTTTACCTATTACTGTTGTTTATTAGCAGCATATGCTCCTTTTATTTTTTGTTTGCATACAAAATGTATCCCATATGTCCCTTTTAAACACAAAACCCACCAAATGATTTATATACTGAAGGTGATGATGTATTCTCTAGAGTTCTCTAGAGTTCTCTAGAGTGTTCTCCTTTAAGTATCATCAGAAATGACAAGGGATTCACATCTCTATGGATCCTATTAGCACCTAAAACTCCTACTTTCTTTTCTCTATTATTCAGAGGGGAAATAATTTCCTGCATACTCTTCTTAAAAAAGCTATTACGCTGGATGTAAAGGCTGAGAAGGTAGACATGGTCTTGTTTGTCCTCATGGAGGTCCTGTCTAAGCATCATTTCCACTCAATAATCCTGCTAACCCAAAAGAATATATTTAGTGGTGATTTGACAGCTTTATTATAGTTAGGAAATGTTTCAGTTGCTGAAGTGCTGCCCTTTTCCTAAATTTTTCGTAACCTGTTGTTGGGTCATCTATGTATCATCAATTGTAGTAACACAACATTAAATGGAGGGTTACAGGACAAAAGAAATATCAGCTCTGCAGGTCTGTTGATAATTCCCACAGGCTTGTTCCACAGAATTTATGTGCTGTAACATAGACATGCACCAAACACTTTATTATCAGTTCACATAGACTAATCTTGTAATTGCCTTGGCATGAGATCAACTATGCATTTGCTTACTCTTGTAATAGCCCTAGAGGGTGACAATTCATTGGCCATAATATAGCTTGCTTTTCCATGGCCTTTCTATAACATAATGTCCTTTAAAGACCTGGTAGATGAGATTATTTGCCCGAATTGGCACCAAATTGTGGAATGATAATTATAGAACTACTCTGTGTTCCAGAATTGTGGAATTTGTTTAGTCAGCACTTTATCTCATTTATACCAAGCTGGCACATTGAAAAATGAACAGAAACTTTGGTGTTGATCTCCTGCTGTGAACAGAGGATCCTCCGCTGCCACATACCACTGGCGCAACAGACAGTGGCACCCGTACAAAGGGCTGGACTGAATTTCCACCTCTGTGAACTTTTCTTCACAAGAACAAATAACTGAGGTCCACATTAAAATCCTTCCTAATGAGCAGCCTCAGATAATGGTGGGATGTTTTTAGCTGGGTGCCAGCATGATGCTTGGGTCCCTTTGCCTGTAATTACATTCCTTTGTTGTCGTAGACTAATAATGCCTTGCATGGTGACCCATAAAATCATGCATCCTCTTTGTCTCGCACTAATCCTTTTAGATTTCATCCTGCCTATAAATGGTGCCATTATTTGATGTCAGCAGCTCATGATCAAGACCCTGACAGGTTAAATCTGCTCTATATGCCCCAACCCGTGGATGCAAATAAGCAAGATGAAAGGGGACCTGTGCCCTGAGTTCATCCTTAGCCAATTTAACCAGTATGCTGAGCAACTCACTTAAACCTGAGAAAACACAGATATATTTAGAAACAGACATTCATTCGGAATTCACTTATGTGTACAATGAAAGGTATATATTTATACCTGAACACCTTTCATTCTTTAGTTTGGCCATGCAATAAAGCAATTTTAAGCCATTGGTCACATCAGCAAGGAATACATTTTACCCTTACCTGCTACATACGGTACCTTTCCTTTTCTTTTTTTCCACTTTTACTATTGAAAGGGTTGAGAAATTGCAAATATTTCCAGCATGGGAGTTTACAAATCAAATCTAAGCATATGAACATGCAGAATAGACAAATAAAGGTGTATGTATGGAAAGAGAACCTTAATTATATTGGACATAATATCCATTAATAAAAACAAAATGGATTTATAACTATTGTTTTACAGAAAAGGATGACAACCCTACCTCCAATTCCTGTATTATTGGTATTGGGATCACCCTCATGTCACCTGCACTTAACTTGCACTTAAAACTGAAGGAGAACATTATACTCGAATGTTAAATGCATCGGAGGCACACTGCTGAGTATTAAAAAGAGGTGTATATACATTGGCCCTATGGAAGCATATCTGTAAATGCATAGTGGGGTACAGATTAACCTAAGCGTTGGATTTTACGTTTCTGCTTAAAATTATTATTTCTTGTGGCTCCAGCAATGGGATCTTAAAATAGAAAAAATGTAAAAAGCACACTATTGTGTATTTGCATGAGGAAATCTCTAAAATCTTTTTATTTTATATTGTTCTAATGTTGTGAGCATATCTGAACAGGGTATGCATATGTAAAATTACTGAAATCCCAAAGGCAGTTTACCTGCCTAACATCTGCATAGTATATACCAAAAATAAAACAAGTTATACACTTTCTGATTAAAATATTTCATATTTTATAGAAAAAAACTTTGAAGTATCTTAAATAAAAGGCCATGCTTCATAACACAATATATTTTTTGAAAAGAACAATTGAGCACCCTGTGCATATCAATGTCTTAGACAGTCTACAAAACACATATTTTGCTTCATTCTCCAAGCTATCATGGATAGCTGGAGGTTTTTCATTTTCCTTCCTTTGTATATAAATAACTAATCTCTGTCCATGACATTTGTTTTCTGCAACTATAGCACATTTATGGTGTCATCCTGACCTCCTCAAGGTGAGAGAGCAGCCTTCTCCTGTGCCAGTTCCCTAATGAATAGATACCAAAGACATGTAATACTAGTAATGGCAGAAAAAGTTAAAATAATTCTGTATTCACCAATATAAATGTACATGTGCAGACTTGTTCTAGTTAAATATTACCTGTCACTTACAGAAGAATGCACATTACATCCATGAATTTCCGAATTGTAACAATCAAACATAAGCTATGAATAGCTAGGGCACACAACAATGAAGAAGCTGGCTAAGAAAGAGCAGAGGGCACAAAACAAATGTATACAATAAAACTGTGCAATTATAGTAACCTGTGCCATCCTATCCAGTCCAATTGTACTCCAGATAGAAGATGATGAGTTGATTGATTGTACTACAATTTACTGCTTATTTTTGACTGATTAAAGTGGTTGAACAAAGTACAACTTAAACTTTTCAAGGCCTTTGTAATACTCCTCTTCTAGGATCCAACTTACATTATGACACCCTTACTATGTATAAGCTGTTCCGCCTGTGTGTACGGTAATTATATCGGCCAATATGCCTATAATTATGAGCTATTTCAGACAGTATATATTGCTGTATATACAGAGCAACCTGTGCAGACCACCAAACATAGAAAGGGAAAGGTAGTATTGTGAACTAGTGAGTCTTCTGACTTTCAACAACCCCCCCCCCCCCATTCTTGATGAATTTTGTCACAATTGTCCAATGATGACCAGGAGGGATCCAAAATAAGGAAACTGTTATCATAAAAGTGGCCACTTACTTTTATGTATGCTTTAAAGATTATTTTTTCATTTATTTAATTGTGCAGTAAACCTTGCTATCGTTTGTTGTGTGCTACTTTTACCCAATATAGTGTTGGACACACATTGATGCCTTTTTAAGTTTTGGTGTATATGTAAGGCAGATTATAAGGCAGATTCAAAATATTTAGTGATTTCAGTTGTTCAGTACTGCTCACCTGCTGCCTGCACTCTTGCCTTACGGCTCACCACAGATCCAAAGCGGTTCTGTGCTACACAGTCATAATCTCCCTGGTCAGACAACCCGTTGTCCTTACTGTTGGTGAAAAAGGGAAGATAAAGGGAGCCGTTGGGAAGTGGGAATGCATTGGGACCCGTCCGGAGGGGTACGCCATTCTTCCTCCATGTTATAGTGATTGGCTGGACACCATCTGCAAAGCACAGCAGAGTTACAGACTGCTCCAGGATGGCAACTTCATCGCTTGGCTCCACCGTAAATGCCAGCTCCACTGAATGACCCAGACCTGAAAACAAAGAACATTGTATTCGTTAGATTGTCTGCACAAACAACTAGAAGTTGTCACATATGGTGTTAAATTTACAGTAAGGTGCCATATAACACAAGTTAATTACTCAGCATGTTATAAAGTGGGATTATTTACAGTATCACAAATGTGAGCTAAAAACTCTAGGTATACACTCAGTTCCACGTTCTTTTAAGACATGCAAGTCTTGTGAACAGTTATACCTGTTGAGGCTGCCTATAGTAAACCTTTGTGGAATCTCATACCCTATGCCTCTCGAAACGTAAAAGTCCATCTCTGGGCAAAGCCTGCTGACAAATGTAACAAAATCAACAGGCAGCAAATTCATCAAAAGCACAATTTACTTAAGCATAGTCTTAAGCATAGTCTCCACCATGTGACAACTCCTGGTCCTACAGATATGTAGCATTGCATTGTGTTATATGTGTTAATTTCAGATTCATCATTACGTTTTCTTTGAACATGTATTATCAGCAGAGCATTATTTGCTTTTCTTTGCATTTTATTAGAACTTCAGTGGCCATACTGGAGACAAGTTGTAGGGAAACTGTGCTGCACCATTAGTGTAGCTTCCTAGGATGCTGTGTGATTGCTCAGAGGAAGTTTAGGACTAGATATAGACATGGTAACATGGGCATAGCAGTGAATAAATCCTAAATCACAAAGCATAAGGCCATGACATTACATGCAATGTATGATGTGCCAACTTGAACATTATGGCAGAAGCTAACCCACACTTAAAAGACTTCAATAACTTTAATAAATGAAAACAGAGCTGCAATAGTTCAATTATTTTTTATTTGTTAAAAAAAATATTTCCCGAATAGAGATGATCAATGAAGTGAAAACAATTCCACATTAGCAAACATGCAAACTGCAACTAAGCCAATCAAACACTACATCTGCTGAGTATGATTTTCTCAGTTTAGTTTACATGTTAATGTTGATTCTGTTCGCATCTAATGGATCATCTCTATTGCTGAATAAGATAGATAAATAGGCTCACTATATGTCAGCTGGGAGAAGGAAATGCTACAGACAGATATTAGGGAAACATATACACCTCTACAGTATTTTATTGGGATAGGATAAGTCAATGTAAAGATCCTGATGAACATTAAAGCACTTTCCCAATCTCTTTTTTTTTTCTTTTCTAGAAAAGGACTGCTCTATCTTCTCCTATATACCTAAAAACTTATGTAGGATGTTCATGATCCTCTAGCGTTGCTTACTATACAATATTATGTGTACATATATCAGTCATTCCACTAACTGAACTTATTATACCATGTGATTAAGATGTATGACTATCTACAAGTGTTTGTTAATGATGTATTTGGTAGGTAAACCACTTTGTTGCTAAACCCCCCCCCCATTGGCCATCGGTCAAGTTTTTGTAGCCAAGATTGCCATAAAAATATGTACAGAGATACATAAGTTAAGAGGGTCGGTTAAAGACCAATTTTATTTACCAATCAACCAGGGTGGATTTGATTTAAATCAAACTGATTTAAATCACTAGTCAGTAAGGCTCGATTTAAATCAAACTGATTTAAAAATCATTCTTGCTGGTGTTACTTTAAAATTCAAGTAGATGAAAATTTTTAGAATAACAACTTTTCATATTAGTTTTTTTATCCCCAGTTTAGGTTAATCATTCATATTTGGACAACTTTTCTTAGTTTTCAGAACTGCAAAAGTAAACCCAGCATCTGTGTTACTATCTTGTAGGCAGAGAAACTGCTCAATAATCTTACAAAAATAGACAGGCGTTGATTATGGTATTAGCACATCACCCAAATTTGCATTTGAATAGACATGGGTGAGTGGACACAAAAGTAACACATTTATTATACACGGTGCCAGTAATGAAGTAATGACCATTATATAAATCAAAAACAATGCGCAATGTTGCAGATGTACACATCTATACAGGTGCTTAGACAATTAAAATAGTCCAAATGGTGCAAATTTCACCCCAACGTGCGTTTCGTTGAAGACTTCTTCAGGGGGTACAATACGTACATTTGGCCTATGAAATTACATAACACACACAGTCAACACAAGGGGATCAGTCATATTGAATAACCAAATCGACATAAAAGTGGACACAGACCCTCAGGGGTTACACACGTCCAGAGATTAATATAGAGTGGAAAGACATGATTTATGAAGATGGCGTCCCCACTGGTGATCTGCGTAACAAGACCGACCCAAACCATCAACTGATCATGTTTACCAAAGTAAATGTATTAAAAATTGGTCTTGTACGCAGATCACCACGGCATTTATGTGGTTAAAGTTTGTCTGTCTCTCAGTTCCCCACTGGTGTCGGTGCAGTGGGGACACCATCTTGAGAAATCATGTCTTTCCCCCTATATTGATCTATGGATGTGAGTAACCCGAGGGTCTGTGTCCGCTTTTATGTTGATTTGGGTATTCAGTATGACTAATCCCCTTGTGCTGGCAGTTTGTGTTATGTAGATTTGGCCGATGAAATTACATATTGTACCCCCTGAAGAAGTCTTCAACGAAACGTGCATTGGGGTGCGCCATTTAGACTATTTTTATTGTCTAACAGCACGTGTACAGATGTGTTCATCTGCAGCATTGTGCATGGTGTTTGATTGATATGATGGTCATTACTTCATTCTTTGCACTGTGTATAATAAATGTATTGCTTTTACATAGTGAGTGGCCCGTCCCCTCTTCCTTGTCTATTCAAGAGGAAATTTGGGGTGATGTGTTTATGCCATCATCAACTTCTGTCTATTGTTTTGAGGATGTTGGCCACTATACATCTGAGAGTATTTGTGAGTTTTATTGATTATAAAATCTTACAAACACCTCTGGAGGAGCATGACATTGTGAATGGATTCGTGGAATTTATTTACACAAAAATTAAACATATACAGCCTTATTCTTCATCATTAAAAACTAATCTTTATTTCATCATGGAATAACCTTGGGATGAAAATATATTTTCCTCAAAAAGCTATGTGTTTTTTAAAAATTTTATTTAAATCAAAAAAATCTGATTTTGATCTTGATTTTTATCCACCCTACAGTCAACAGTAGCTATCAGCCAAACATCTCTAAAGCATCTGAATGAAATACACAAAAACAAGGAGTATTTAGTTGGTATTGAACCATCTTTCTTCGTGTCAAGAAAAGCCTAATCATTGTCAAACCTACAAGGTTGCCATTGGAGTTTTCACCTTAACTGAAAAATATTACATTGTAAATGCAAGTCAAAGCCTTTTAAAAAGATAAGTCAAGGCATTTAGAGACACAAGTGGTTTCCGGATACATTTGAGATTGGACTTTTTGCCAAGGGCATTGCCTGTCTTTCAGGTTACAGCTGTTCTATGCATTGTTTATTGCAGTAAATAAGCTTTTTTCTATGGTAGAGTATTCTGAAACTGTAGAAAAGTGGTCTCCAACAAGTGTCTAATAAGACCATTGATGTTGTCATGGGGATCTCTTTAAAGATGCTCAGATTATTTTACACCTCCCTGTCTGAACATCTGCATGTTCACACCTTATTTTTTTGGTTAGTAATTTGCTTTATGTGGTCACTTGCTACATGTGGTCCACATCCTAACAAAAGTGTTAAGTAGACCACAAATGGGAGCTTTTTACCATGACCAGTTCTGGAACATAGTTAATTATCAATGCAACCCCATGAGTGAGGATTGTGTTACAATTAACTTTTGTAAGAACATTGCAATATCAAAAGCAACAGATGTATCAAACCAAACCCACACTATTGCATTCCAATGTCATTTTTCTCCTGCATGTACCATCTTACTAAATTTGAATTATTCATTAACAGATGTGCATAATGTTTTTGTTCCTGTACTATAAGGATAGGTTCATTGTTGATTGGGAATAGCCTGTTTGCCACTCCCAAGCGCCTACAAACTTTAACTGTGGTTACCCATGGGTATAAAATGGGGGTAAGTCTAGGTGACACCCAAGTGCTACCCACTTACCAAAATAGGTGAAGAACAATTCCAAATTTGGAGGTATATTAATGACAACTAGATCATGTGGACAGATGCACTATAATTTGTGTAATTAGTGTACAGTAAAGTTGATGCAACAATTGTCTATAACATTTCCATTGCAATGACCACTACATATTAACAAGTATTTTAAAAAGTATTAAGTATGCTTCTTAGAGTCTTGCTTGGGCAGTAATTTCCAACCAATCTCTCTTGAGATTAATTATTATGATTTACAGTTGACAATTGTCTGTCATTTCAAAAGACAACTCGACAAAATTGATTGCATTACATTAAATATATAAATATATGTTCAGAATTATATTTCCAAAGCTGAAGCAGTGAAATGTGTACAGTTTAATTTATAATTAATACATTGTTTACAGTTTACTTCCAAGGTTAGGCCGTTCTAACACATATTGCAGTATTCTTTTAGATGACAATTAAATTTGATATGTTCTTTCTTGCTAATTTCAAAACAAAATTAAAGCACAGCCTTTTGATAGTTCATAGCTAAGTATAATTATACACATATAAATAATTATCATGAGACATTTTACACATAGAGCCTTCTAAAGCTGGCCATAGACCTCTTGATCCATGGCCGGCTTGTAGCAGACTCATTACAGCGAGGTGACGTCACCACGCTGTGACAAGTTGGCTACAGAACATAACTCCTGTGTGCGCCACTAACACAAGGATTCCCGGCAGATTGTAGCCAATTAACTTTGAGGAGGAAGAGACTCCGCCTCCACATCAATTATCTACAACAGGATTGGCCATTGACCTGCGGGCTTTTTGGGTCGAAACTTCAAGGTGGGCACCCCTGTAGTTGCAGACAAGGTCAGGAATCAATGTGTCTATGTCCGGTTTAATGAAGATTTTAAATAAATAAAATTTTATTACTTAAGCTGGCCATACACCTTTAGATTTCTCTGTCAGATATCCTTTAGATCTACCAACAACTACGTAGTATAGGGTCCTCTGCGATTGAACAACTTGATTGTTTAGAAAGTCCCACATATTACATGGTTTTGGTAAAACAAAAGGAGATCTAAAGGAAATCTGACAGAGAAATCTAAAGGTGTATTGGCCATGTGGCTATACACAGTTTGGTTTTTACGTTTGATCGACTTAAAACAATCGATTTTTAGGTCGATCGGATGGAAATCGATTCCTGTCCACCTGGTGAGATCGACCTAAAGTGATCGTCATCAAACAAAAAATCGATCGAAAAGTGATCAGACATGTTGGTAAATTTTGGTCAATCTTACAAATAGAATTGATTCCTATGAAGAAATATATTTTACAGGGATCGATTTCTTTGCATAAATCGATTCCTTAAAATGAATCTATTTATTTAAAATCGGATCGAGGTTTGCAGGATAATCACATTGATGATCGAAACGCAAAATAATCAACCAGTGTATAGCTAGCTTAAGGGTCTGGTAGCAGGCTTTAGCCAATTGAGATAATCTATATTGGATGTTTTGAAGTAATAATCTACTTTACTCTTCTCCATCCAATAGGATGAGGTGTGTGGCCTACAACATAGTCTTGTAAAAGTGTTCACAGATTTGTATTTAGTTGCTAGTTTTCAGTTTAGCTATAATTCATTAAATCATGACAGATTCATAATGTTACTGTTAAGTCTTTTCCCTTATATTTAAATCCCTTCTCACAATTACCTTCAGGTTGTTTTCCTTATTCTTCCGCCATTTAGCTTGGACATGCTTAGCTTAGCTCTAAAATATGACCTTTAAAGTCCATCGTAGATCAGCCCCCTCTTCCTTCACCTATTTAACAGTTTTTGTTAAAAATACTCTTATAATCATGTTTTTACACTCCTATTCCCACTGTCATGTCCCTCATGGGTGACAACCAATTATCTAGTAATTCAATATGTGACTGAATATGGTTGACATCTCTTTGTGGTATCAAAGTACCAGAAGTTTTCTGAAGACCATTGGACATTCAAAAGAAGGCCCATGTCACCCCAAGAAAATTGTGGACACCTAAAGATGATGAAGAACCTGGCACATCAAGTGATTATGGATAAGTAAATGGGATAGTGTTTATTGCTCGGAGCTCTGGAATCTGAATTTTCTGGAAATGTTGCTTAGTTTGTAGAATAAGAACACAACTAAAGCTCAAGTTAATGTAAAGATAGAAACAATAAACAATACATACCATTAGATATAAAGCTTTTTACCAAATAATTTTTTTTACAGCTAAACAAGATAAATCTAAGTTTAAAAAAGGATATTTAGCTATTAATATTTGCATTATTTGTTTGTTTGTTTATTTGGTTTAGTATGGTATGTAGACCATAAATTAAAGTCATATGAAGGTTGGATCCCATTCACACAGAGGAAGAGATGAGATTTGGTTTCACTACTTATGGCCCCCATACATGCACAGATATTAGCGGCCGACAGATTAAAAACGATAAATTTTTAGATCGGTCGACTGAAAATTGGTGCAAGCCCACATGGTCCGATCAATTTAATAAATAAATTTAATAAATTTAATAAATAAAAAAAACCCCCCAAAAAATCTATCAAAAATTGGTTATTCCATGTGGAGTATATTCTATTTTCATCAATCAATCTCCAATTGTACGATTGATCGTTTTTAGTCTGTCGGACACTAAAATCTGTGTATGTATGGGGGGCAATAGTCAACTTCTAAACCATTATCATGTCTTTCTGCTCTTCAGAAACCACTTATCTATCTGAACGTGTGGATGTGTGTGGAGACCAACGGAGCTTCTTGTCATCACAAAGTTCTGTATTAGTCAGCACGAGGATTCCCAGTAGCTGACACAGTTGCGAGTTATTGTATTACACAGATAATTCAGGGATGGAATTCCAAGATTTTTCTCACCAATGTTTTGACTTTTTCCAGCTGTGGCTCACGGACACTCCACCTGTTTTAATAAATTAATGACTTTCATCATTTCTTACAGTTTCCTTTGTTTTTAAATATGTTAACCCTTTGCTGATGCAAAAACTAGTCCATAGTTGGTCACTAGTTGGTAGTAAAAAAAGCAATATAGATTTTTATTGAAACATCATTTTGTCGTTTGTAAATGGTAATATATGACCAAACATACATACATATATTGTAACACAGTGACCCCAAGATCACATGTGTCACTGGGTAGAGCGCTGGATTATAGGTACATTGGACTACGGTATCTCAAATTTCCTTTCTGAGGTGAAACCAGCAGTGTTTTTTTGCAGAGACCTTTCAGGCTTTCATAAACATTTTTATCGCTTGTTTTCACTACTTTCCACCGCTACCCATGCAGCTTTGCACAAAGGGCAAATAGGGGAAATAGGGGGGTGTGTTTACATTTTACTTCCTGATCGGCGCCCAACTGTGCCCATAGGAAATGAATGGATGTCAATGGACGCGGATTTTCACTCGCAGTTAAAAACAGGGAAGAGAGGCGTTCAAAAACACCTCCAAATCCGCGCCCATCTGCATTAGTGCAGCCTTTGAGACATGCTCCAAGATCTTATTTTGGCCAAGGCAATGTCCATCCCTTTAGTTAACTCCACCCAAGAGGCAACTTAGATGAACTACAGTAAGTTGGATCCAGATGGTTTTGTCTCATTAGCTGTAAAACAGTGAAATGGTCATACAAATGTGCTAAAGCCACAATGATGGAATGGAAGATGGGTGACTACTATGGACAAAAGTGATGAAGATAGAAAAATAATGATAACTAGAAACCAGTAAAACTTACAGAAATGACGGGCATTTGTGATATGAGAACTGTAGCAACCTGCATTCAGTATACAATTTAAAGGATTTAATGATCATGTTGGGACAAAAGAGAAAAAATAGGCAAAAGAGGCAGCTGACACTTAGCTTTGGCAGAAGGGGTCCATAAAATGTGCTGGACTAACTGCAGAAGTAGCTCACAGGTCAAAAGGGGGGGGGGGGCGGGTAGAGGTCAATGGCCTTTAGTGCTAAAGGACCCTGTCTTGGCACAGCATGACTGGGAAATCATTAGCGTATTCATTACGTTAATAAACAAAATAACAAGCAGTGTCATTTGTTTAAGAAATTGATATTTTAATTAGTTTTTTTTAAAAGCAGGATTGATTAACTGACGTCTTAACTTGTCTAGCTCAGCCTTATTTCAAGCTATGCAGTCATGCATCCCATTATGGAGTCTACAGAGGAATAAATGCTGAACTCAGTACAAGATACACGAACACATTACTCAATGGGAAAAGCAGAGCCAACAAAGAATAAAGATTCCCACTGGAGTTATAAAATGCCAAAAGGCAATTAAGCATGTCTTCTTCTCCCTATTTTAGGATAACCATATATAAAGGTAGGCTTTTCTAGTTTATGCCTAATTTTTACATGATTGTTCTATACACCTTTAGATCTCTCTGTCAGATATCCTTTAGATCTACCAACAACTATCTAGTGCCGGGTCCTCTGCGATTGAACACAGGTAGACTTGATTGTTTAGAAATTCCCTCATATTACATGGTTTTGGTAAAACAAAAGGAGATCTAAAGAAAATCTGACAGAGAAATGTAAAGGTGTATGGGGACCGTTAATGATCACTTGGAATGGGACACAGGGTTGTGAGATATCCACCAAACATTCATGGAATGTTAATTACTTTGTGCATGTGTATTAATTTACATGTATGCCCTATAATACAAAAATCACATAATCAGAATTTATATTTTCAAATGAGATGATACAATCTAAAAGTTATATAAAGCAGGTAACCCCCCATATATTTAGATCACTCCATACAATTTCCATTAGATCTATCAACAACTTTGTAGTGCCGGGTCCTCCTTTTGCATTATTAGATTATGTAAATGGGGCCTTTAGACCTGACAGTGGTCCGTGAACAGCGGCTCTGCTGATATAAAATTTGAAGTCATCTTGCCCAGATCACAGCATTTTAGACATATCCAGTTCAGTCAAAAGTAACATGGAATATGTAGGGTAAGTGTTAATAAAGAACAAAACAAGCCAGGAAAAAAATATCTCCCTTTAGAATAGAAGCCCAAGGTCCTTGATGGGCTGCATCACTATGGACTAGTAGTGTAGCCAAAATAGTTACATTTGAGATTAATTACAGACAATTTCTCAACTGTTTGTGATTTTACAATCATTTGTTGATTCGTGTAGCCTGAGCTGTAAATCTGCTATTCAGCAACCTCATCAAAAATAAGTCAGAGTTTATGGAAGAATTTCCTTTCTAAACAGTTTTGCATCTAAAAGCAGAGACGCAGGAGTTCATTTAAAATGACATGTACAATGTAGACACTTTCATTGGGTACAGTACATGCAGGGTTAATTCACCTCTAGAATCTGGAGTTCAGTTGCCAGCTGCCTTCATACTTGGATTTAATTTGACTAACAGGGGAAAGTTAACTGGTTAGTCGCTCTTCTAATTGTTAACATTAAAAAAGCGGTTCAGGTTCACAGCCAATAGAAAATGTTAAAGTACGGGTTGTTTCATAGTTCATTTCGAACAAATGAGATGTTATTAAGAACACCATGGGATTATCATCTTTGAAAATTCTATCTATAAGATACTTTGATCTGCTGAAACTGTAAAGCCTTTTAGGTATTTAATTCTTGCTCACAGTAATATATTCAAACATTGTTAGATATTGTGAACTAAACACAAGCCAGGCCACAAAATAAAGCTTGCGCTTGGCACAGTCTAGTGATAGAGAACCGCCATTCCTTCCATTCAAGCTGTCTGTATAGATACCATACAGGTAAACTTTATTTTCCATTAGGTAAATATTTGTGAGTCTAGTAATGAATGGTATTTAATTAATATATTTTCTGTGCTGCCTTAAAGTGCCAGATGTAGAGATGGGTGTTAACCCTCAGCCCTGGTTCACAATTTTACAAGTTTTTGTAAATACATTTGAGCATTATATCCAAATGCCTGTTCACATCAAAATGCAAATGCCTGTTCACATCAAAATGCATTTCAATGGACATGTGGATCAAGTGGATAGATGTGTACCAAGCATCAAAGCTAGTTCACACAAGAGATGTTTAGAACTCAAAATACTCTATGTCCCTGGGAGATCTGTCCACTGAATGCCTGGGAGATGGCAGGTAGGGCCTTATATTTGGCCGCATGTGCTCAGGTGTAAAGGGGGCACATTCGCTGTTCAATAGACGAACGCGAGTTAATCGATTGAATGGGTATCGACCCCTGTATGCCCACCTTTACTTACATGTGAGCAGTCCCACTGGAGTCATTGGAGGCATTTTACCACAAAATCACAGTAAAGCCTGCTAAATGCAACATGCTGCGTCCATGGGTATTAGAGAAGACTCTTGCAGACACCTGCAAAAGTGTGAAAATGGTTTTCCAAATGCCTTGGTGTTTTTGTAGCCTTAAAATGGTGGAAACAAATATATAAATTTTCCACTTTAGAATGCTGTTTTCTTTCTTTCCTGGACATTCTGCCAGTAACCCAGGGTTATAAATAATATGTGGATTATGTACACTTAAAACACACAGCTCACAAAACTCTTGCCTGATAATAAAATATTGTATGACGTAATACAGATTTTAGGATTATAGGGGAATAGACTATAGAGGCATATAATGTAACTGGTGACCACTGAATGTCTGTACTTAATTTACCTCTATATATTGTTCATCTGCATTGTTTGTTGGAAAAAGCAAGTGACAAGCTGAACCTGGTGTGTCAGAAAAGCTGAATACAAGCATGAATCATGTCAATCAGAGAAAGTTTATGGAACAGCAAGGTGCTGCTGGGATCAGTTCCCTAAAAATATGTAATAATACAACAAATACCATAACTAAGCATCACTATTAACTGTTATGTTTCATGGAATGATTTTCCTGCAATGTAAAAGTGACTTTGTAATCAAAAAAAGAGTCCCTGGACATGCATCAGTTCACTAATTAGACAGCGTAGGATGCTTGCCAAGAGGCCAAGGTCCTTCATAGGCTGAAGCACCATGGAGTAAACACGTAAGATGCCTCCACTAAGTCTATTCATTTCAATGTTAACGATGAAGTGCTTGATTGTTTGTGGTCATGATGATAGTGAATAATTACCTCCAGACACGGAGCTCTGTTAAATGTCCCAGCTCTGCACAGCTTTAAAAGGAATCTGTCACCAAGAATATGGAGACTAAACACGCAGCGCTGCAATAATTAGATAAAGTAACATGTTTTTGCTGAGTCTGCCAGCATACAGATAATGTTACGACATAATACTTAATTCATATTGGCCTCAACCATTTAAAATAATTATCTGCAAAACTCAGGCTCCAAATAGTGTCAAGAGTTCCCTACTTTATACCGTTTTTTGCTATATTTAACCAGGAAGCATCCATTCCACTAATGGAGGTATGAATATGAAAAGTAATTTCTACATTCCGTCAAGCTCTTTTCTTTTGTACTCTTGTTTTCTTTGTGATGGGTATTTGCACCGATTTCATTGCAAGACTGGGGAAAAGAAGCAGAAGAATCTTGAATGTTACAGCCCACATTAAAAGACAGCTGGGTTGGTCGGAATGGACATAGCTATTTTTCTTCCACAGATATTTTTTAAAACCTATTCACAAAGATACATAATGCAAAGCTTCAGGACCAAATGCTTGAAGTCAATGAAGAAGAATACGCACACAATCTTATATATTACAACAGTATATATGTATTCAAAAACAAGGGGTCAGGCGCAGAGGTAGGCAGAAAAACATAATTTGAACACCTTTTAGTGCATTTCTCAATGCTGCAGGACATAGATTAAAAAAAACTGATAAACTGATATTATATTGTTGTAAACCCAAGATTAAGAATAACATTGTATAATTAGTCTTTAGTGGAAAGCTTGAATTAAGCACTATTTGTATTAAAAATCTTGAAGGAATTTAAATTTGAAAAAAAAAAACTAGTCACTGCTATGTGAGTAGAGTTGGGTGACTAACGCCATCAAAATTGGAAATGGCTGAAGTTGTAAATAAATAACCAGGAGCATGGATACAGAAAAAAACATTAGTGGCTCCTTCCATAAATGTATTTCCCCATACAACACCTTTTAGTGATCTGTCCTTGTTCTTCAAATACACTTGTGAATTGCCACATGAGCTTCCAGCAGAAACTACTTTATGAAGTCTGCTAATAGTTCATTCCCAGGCACGTTCCCTCACTGTCACCACCAGAAAGGTTGTTTTGAGAAATTTCGCTCAGCTGCCTATAGGGTGCATGGATGTAGTAACAAAGTGGCTACATGAGGTCCAAAGCATTGAGATGCAACAACACGTATAAAGGTAGGGAAAAAAGTTTTTGTTTACGACACAGGGGGTGTTAGCAAACTAAAGCTAGCCATACACGGTTTGACTTTTGCTCAATTGATCTTAGATTCGATGGACATTTACAATTTAAATATTGATCATCTACAAATCCATCGAAATACCTAGAAAACTCGACAGATACTTGTACTAGGATTTTTTGACATGTCTGATCACTTTTCGAATGATTTTATGTTCGATTTCACTTTTGGTGGATTGAACCAGGTGGCCAGGAATGGATTTCCATTTGATCGACTGAAAGGAAGTATCGAACCATATACAGTATGTGCACCTTAAATGTCATCTAGTTACAGATCTACTATACAGAGCTAACGAGTGAACCAAGAACCTAACTGTGAACTTGGTTCTGGCAGGAATATCACAGATAGGACAACTTGTCCCACAATGTGTCATCTTCATGTGCCACAATCATGTCATCTTTTCATTAACACTTATTTTCTATGCTCTTTTCCGTCGCCATTTGAGTTTCTAATAGATCCAATGCTAAGAATTGGCCACAAACGGGTCCTTGTAAGAGCTTTGCTTTAGCACCTTTGACATTAAAATGTATATCACCTTATTGTTTTATAATAATTTAAACTAAGTTATCTATGTTACTGGATAACATAGACATGGATAAAAAAAAGGGTTAGGGAGTTGCTCTTAGTCTTATTATTTTAATTATACTTATTCTTTATTCTATTTTATTCTTATTCTTTATTATATACTTATTATTATACTCTGTGCCTATATTAGTCACAGGTTTATATTTTCTCATCCCCCATCAGCACACACCTCGTCAACTCTTGTCTTTTTATTGGAGGTTTCTCCATGTACTAGGTGCTCTCCCACAGTAAACATATCTGTACACCCCAATAGGAGGAATTCTGAAAAAGAGTCCCTCTGGTCAAGGTCAATCTCCTTGTCTTTGCATTTAAATGGCAAAGAGGGACACAAAGCCAGCTTCTGCCAGGACAATAGCAAGCAGGAAATTACAGAGAGAGGAAGCAAGTCCCAGCAGAGCAGTCACATTATCTGTTACAGGAGAAGGGGGCTATTATGCCATGGGGCCCACAGGGGAAATGATCTTCTTCATCCCTCTGATCTCACACTGGAGAGGAATGGGTTAATGCAGATAATGATGTTGGCTTCCTATGGACCATTGACTGGGCTCCGTTGTTTTCAGTTCCTGCAGGTGCACAGTTCTGTCTTCTCAATAAACTTCTTCAGCTTTTCTCCTGAAGTACAACAGGGCATTTGTTGAAATGTATTTTATGCCAGTAAATCCAGTCTCTTAGCTAGAACATACTTCAGAAAATGATGGTTCACTGTTGTCAGCAAATTGTTAAGGAAATCGCAGTTGCTTAAAAGCTGTATAGAACAAGAAGATGCTCTGAGAAATTTTACTATTCTCATACAGAAGAACAAAGCTCCCCATTCAGTGGTTTATAGCCATTTATGGTAAGTACATTCCACCCATATTCCACCTACAAAACCACCAGAACCTGCTCACACCTCTCTTTATTCTGATGCAATGATATCCTAATTAACATCCTCTCCTTAAGATTACAATCTTAAATAGATTAAATTAAGTTTGTTAAAGTACTTTGTATCACCAACAATCGCCATATTAGTGGGTATGAAAATGGCGTTATTACTTTCTTTATTGGTATTCAGTATTGAATATATTGCCATATGTATTGGGAACCCCCTCTATATCATTGAATTCAGTTCCAACCACATCCATGATCACTGGTATATACAATCAAGCACTTAGACATGCAGGTGGCTCCTTTTACATTTGTAAAAGAATGGGTCATTGTCTGCAGCTCATGGTGAAACCATAATAGGATGCCATTTTGGCAATAGGTCCAATTTTATTGTTAGTAAATATTCAATGGCCAATTGATAGTGGTATTATAACAAAGAATTACCAAAATGGTAGACAAGAGCTACAAACCTCCTAACTTTGCATGGCCTTCAGATTGGTTCCAGAATAGTGTGTAGAGGGCTTCACTGAGACTAAATGTACACTGTTGTTTGCAAGGTAATTTTCTGGTCTTTTAAGCCACCAGAAAACTAGCTTGCTTTAAGCTTAAAAGTCAATGAGGTTGTTTAAAGAACAGAAAATGGTGTTAATCAAGCAGTACATTTTCTATTTTTTTTAATGCCTTCTGTCGCATTCAGAGGGAAGTTTGGGCATTAAACGACCTCATTGACTTTAATGGTAAAGCTCTGAAAGCGACTTCAGCACTTTGCAAAGCTTTTTACAGTCATTTTTTAGTCAATAAAAAACAACCTGGGAGTGGCTATCCCAACTTTCCAGGCACCCTGCAGGGTCAGGTGACCTTTGTAGCCCCCGCTGTGGCTGCTTGTCGTTTTTCAGGCTTTAGAGCTAGAGTATATTGTGTAGAAACGTCTTTGCTTTAAATCGTCATTAACTCTTTCTGCTACTGGAGGGCATCTGGGAAGCTTGTACGTGTTCATTAACGTGTTGTAAATGAACCCTTAATATTGTTTCATAGGCAAGTAGCTGCATCCAAGCCTCATATTACCAAGTACAATGCAATGCATTGGATGCAGTGTTTAAAGAACACCACTACTGGCCTCTGGAGCAGTGGATATCTGTTCTCTGGAGTGATAAATTACCCTCTGGGTTTAGCAATGTCAGGAGAATGGTATCTGACATAATTGTGACAAGTGAAATTGTGGTGAAGGGGGCACCTTATAACAGGAATATCCCTGTATGGTAGCATCACATGATATTATATTAATAAAAGCAGCAGGTTAGATTAAGTGATTGAATTTAGACAAGAATATGGTCCCATATCTAATCTATGGTGATGGTGGTGGGGGGAACCTGAGACAGCTGCTCTAGGATTGCCTTACTCTGTTGGTTAAGGCCATGGTATATGAGTGAAATGCAATGGGAGTCCAAAGACAGAAGTCCTAGAGTGGCAGACAGATTTACCAGCAGAAACATGGATAGGTTGGCCTATCCATGTCCGGATAAATGCATTGTGAAATTTGAATGGGCTAACCTTCAAACTAATGCCTAAAACAAACATAAAACATAAAGGTCTCTTGGGCACTTGCTCCCTTGAAAGTCATTTCCATTAAATTGGTTATGTTTTTCTCTTATTATAGTTCAAGGTTCTTACTGTTTAGCTTTAAATTTCATACAATGTCTTCATTCCTTCTTAAATGTATATTTTCCACCAGAACATCATGAAGGTCAACATGCCAGTTTTAATGGATTCGTTTCTGTATACATTCAGGCGGAGTAGTTATTGTGCAGTCTATTGGCTAGTCTGTAAATATCATTTGGGCACTATATTCTGATAAAAATTCATTTTCCCATTTTATAAAGAATAGAAAAGTAAACATATAAATACAGTATTGAGCAATCCTAATGAAGAGGCGTTGTCCTAAGTATACCCCTGCTTGTTATTCATTGAGAAGGCATCTGCATAGGTAGCTGTAAGTCACCAGATGTTTCCCTTCCTGATAAGGCTAACTGGATAACAGCAGACATCTGCTCCACACACCTATGCCTTGATATAGAAGTTACTTGTTGACAAACACAGCTGTCATTGAGGTAGACCTGTGCAAAGAGCAAGTGTAACATACACCTGTCCTCATTAAAAAGAAACCTATTTACACTCTAAAGACACAAAGACTACGAAGAGGAAGCTCTTGCCTATAACGTCCTTAACCTCACAATCCTTCCCATCATATAGTAATTTCATATAAGATTGTTTTACACTCTCTCAGTATTTAAAACCAGTTGAGAAATGTTCTGCATATAAGGGATGCAAGAAAACAGTTATTCTTTGGATGCTTGAATAGTGGACATCGCCCCCAAATTATCATAGCTCCAACACTCTATAAATATCTACCCAATGATTTGAAAAGTAAATAACTCTATATGTCCATGGTTTGGTAAAATTAATAATGTAATATTTATTAAATATTACAATAAAATTATTGTAATTTTTAATAATACAAGTTCTACATTCAGATTTATTAGATTTATCATCTTACATTTTAATCGAAGACCAGAAATGGCAGCAGAAATTGTATCAGTACCCTTTTTTTTTTTTTTCACTCTCAGGGACATTGCTGGTAAAACCTCCTGCTCTTGTTTTAGCAATTTTTTTTCATGGGAGAGCATAAGGAAAAGTAGAAACATCATTAATGTAGCACAGAGGTCCAAGATAAGGGTTAGATACACAAAATATCAAGGTAATATATATTGACGTATTATTATGGCTGCAAAAGTTAAACTTCGAAATGGCCATGATACTCTGTAAAAAGTGTCTAAATTATGCAACATTACATTATAATAAAATTTTTACCTTTTTTATAACATAAAGATTTGTTTAATGTTGAATTGTTGAATCAACAAGTTTACTGTTGATTAACCTCCCTAGCGCACTGCTGAGGTCCAGATTTCTATACCAAAAGCGCACCATAGACTTCAATGGTACATTTTTCTTTATGTTGTAGGCATGTAACTTCCCAAAATATGTCCGTACAAGGGTCTAATAGACATCCTGATTATAATAATGTTTGAAACAAACAATTATGTAAAATAAACATTTTTTTTTAATAAATTTAATGAAAAAACACAAAAATCAGGGCACAAAGCTATGCTGCTATGTACTAAATCTCGCCCAAATAAAGTCTCTGGTGCCCCAGATGTGCCCATTTGCAAACTAACCCTCTCTATCCTGGTGTGATGGATGTGGTAAAATCACACCAGGTTAGAGAGGGTTACTGCATATGGGCACATCTGGGGTACCAGAGACTTTTTATTCTGGCGAAATTTAGTACATAGAAGCACATTGAAATCAGTTTTCTACATAGAATACTGATTTAATGCAATGTACTTTTGAATTTCCCGCCTCCCTGATGTGACGTCATCACGTCACTCGGAGGGGGGGGGGGGGAGAAGAGACGGAGGATATGCTGCCAGCCAGCATGTCACTTTGGGGACACCGGGACAGCGCACAACAGTAAGTATGCGCTGCCGGTGCCCCGATGTGTACTGGACGGCAGCATCTCATCCAGTGCTATAGTAGCAGTTCCAGCGCTGGACGAGATGCTGCCGTCCTGACCGCTAGGGCGGTTAATATCGACATGTTGTTCTCTATTTGGATATTATATGTGATTACATTACATAAAAATAAGTATTCTGATAGCTTTTTGTATAAATGTTATCTTAAACAAATTATGTCTGTAAACAAAATATATGTAAATAAATACAGTGATATTTAAAGCTGAGTACACACAGGTAGTTATGACCTGCCTGTTCTCCCCTCTCAACAATAGCTTTAATTGTATCATCTATAGGGTGGCTTGAAGTGTTTTATCACAGGAACCCTTCCCAATGGGACTGTAGATCAAAATGTAAACCTCATACATTATATTTCCACAAAACTGAAAACACATGTTTGGCAAAAGTGAAGCTTTTCAAAATAAGACACCTATGAATATATAAAAAAAATATGTCAATTCAATTAAGTCCAGATCGTTTTTTTTTTCAGCACAGCTCATTTTCTGAAAATCTTCTTTTAACAAGTGGTTACAATGCAGGGTAACAAATTGAGGTATTTCAGGGCTCCATGCAGATGTATCCTGGAATTGAAGTAGTTTGTACTAGGGTGCAACACTTAAGATTAACCACCCTAGCGCACTGCTGAGGTCCAGATTTCTGTACCAAAAGTGCACCATAGACTTCAATGGTAAATTTTTCTTTATGTTGTAGGCCTGTAACTTCCCAAAATCTGTCTGTACAAGGGTCTAATAGACATCCTGAATATAATAATGTTTGAAACAAACAATTATGTAAAATATTTTTTTTTTTATAAAATTTATGAGAAAACACAAAAATTAGGGCACAAAACTATGCTGCTATGTACTTAATCTCGCCCAAATAAAAAGTCTCTAACCTGGTCACATGACCT
Source organism: Ptychadena robeensis (assembly GCA_036250615.1). NCBI lineage: Eukaryota > Metazoa > Chordata > Amphibia > Anura > Ptychadenidae > Ptychadena > Ptychadena robeensis. The sequence goes on along the minus strand of CM070034.1, from coordinate 127,069,266 downwards.
AATATTCTGTCTTCTGGTTACCTGATACAGAACCAAAACATAGCTCTATGGGGAACAATATAGAATATGAAGTCTATGTAAAGGCAAAACTATTTTAGAAAGAGAAGCATCGTTTTTTTCAGATAGGGTATTACCAATCACATCTACCAGATAGGGTCTAAACATTTCATATTACCAATCATATCTACCAGATAGGCTATAAACATGTTATATTACCAATCAGATCTACCAGATAGGGTCTAAACATTTCATATTACCAATTAAATATACCAGATAGGGTCTAAACATTTTATGTTACCAATGATATCTACCAGATAGGGTCTAACATTTCATATTACCAATCATAACTACCAGATAGGGTCTAAACATTTCATATTGCCAATGATATCTACCAGATAGGGTCTAACATTTCATATTACCAATCATAACTACCAGATAGAGTCTAAACATTTCATGTTACCAATCATATCTACCAGATGGGGTCTAAACATTACATTTTGCCAATTATATCTACCAAATAGTGTCTAAACATTTCATATTACCAATCATATCTACCAGATAGGATCTAAACATTTCATATTACCAACCATATCTACCAGATAGGGTCTAAACATTTATTATTTACTATTACCTCTACCTGGATATGATCCAGGGGTGTCAAACTCCTCATCAACTGACACTCCTGGTCTAAAATTGCTGTTATCAGCTAACAGGTAACATTTATATTTCAGCATTATATAAAGATATTAAGGGCAAAATATTGGTAATAAAAATAAACAACCATGGGAATATTAAGTCCAAGGGGAAGGGGTGGTTTAAACAGTTTAAACAAAGTTAGAAATCTTATGGATGTAAATGAAAATTAGACAATATCACATTAGGTGTCTGTAAGAGGTATCCATAGTAGGGTGAGCATATTGTACCCAGAGAGACCATATTCATTGAAGAGGAATGGCAGGCTGTTGCTGGCACATCCCATTGCTGTTGTGTCATGAGTTATCCTGAATAGTTATTCTTATAATAAACATTTATAAGGTGAACCCTGATCTGCAACATGTTGGTTTATGTATCAAATCAAGTGATTTTTTCAGAAAAAGCATTTCCTCTGAGAGATCTACCCTCACTTTCAGTTCTGGGGATAACCTTGAGAAGAAAGGAATCCCCATGCATGGTATGATGTCTGGACTCCTTATCTTGTAGCTTTAATAATTTACTATGCACATTGGTATCTAGGTTTCTTCAAAACAGCTGTATTAGTAGTATTTCATGGCATCTTTAGTCAATTTACATTTTAATGGTTAAGGGAGGTGAATAATATGCCTGGACCTCTTATGTCTATTGCCCCAAATACGTCTTCCTAACTCTGATCACTATCTCCACCAACCATCCACTCTCACCTCTATCAGTCATGTGTGTCAAGAGAAAACTGTTGTTTTTGTTGTCCTTGTAACTTCCTGTATAAATGTGAGCTTCTCAAACCAGAATTGCATACCCCTGAAGAAGGGATCTGAGACATCCCGAAAGCTTGTTTCTCTAATGACTTCAGTTAGCCAATAAAGGGGATCTCTTAAACTTCGAAACTCTCTATATTGATATGAATGGTAAATACCAGTACACTACTGCAAGCCCCCCTATGTAAATGACTTCTAACCCATTATCCCACAGATTCATTGCAAGGCTGTTTTGAAAAAAGGAATTAAATACATTGGCTGAAATGAATAATGTTTAAGAAATATAAGCAGTGTATAGTATCCAGAGGTCTTCTTTAAGTTTTCTGTATTCTAATATTTCCTGAACATGGTCCTGATATTTGAATATTTACTTTCTTTGTCTAGCAGTCTGAGAAGATCATTGGTCCTCATAGCCCACAGCACATCTCTGCTTGTTAGTAAACAGCTATTTCATAATATTCAGATGTTTCTATTTCTTGGCAATACCATAAAGTTGATGAACCCCAGGAGCAAATATTCTTTCCTATATAATAAAATATTAGGGTTCTCCCCTTTTCTCTAGTAGGTGTTTACGAGAATCTCGTACATCTGCAGCACAAGTCACAAGGACTTTTCTTTGTCTGTACCAAATCACTGCAGGTATTAATCACCAGTGCTCACAATAAAATGTGTTTGCACACACAAAAAAAGAAATATTTTTTCCCCAATACATCAGAATAACAAGTTGTATAAATAATATGAGGATGATATACACATATTTAAGGAAAGGGGATAGATGATGATCAAAGTGCAGCAATCCCTGGCAGGTTTTAGTTTTTTTCAAGTTAGCTCTGTGGAATATCTGTTCTGATTGGCTGCTAAAAGCAACTGTGTCTTGCTCTGTGCAAAGCCTGCATTACTTTGAAGCATCTATTAAAATCTCCATTAATGGAGCCCCCTGTGAATCGTATGCATTGTAGCAGCCTTCCCCATCCACTATAAATTCTGGGTGTCATCAGCCACCATCCATCACATTAGGAATCCAATGCAGTGGTCCTCTGAGCAGGTGTGCTTGAATGGGCAGAATAAAGCTTTTGTGCTCTTGTAGTGCAGAAAGTACCCGCTGGAGGCAGCACACAGGGTGGATCTGTCACTGCTTTCTAAAATTCCACCCAGCTCTGGCTGCTATTAACCCTAAAAATGACAACCCATCCAGGGACACATTACACTAAAAATCACAACTGAAATAGAAAAGCTCCCTGTGTAGGCAATCTGTAAAATGTCATCAAACACCTTCCATCTGGAAATCTTGCTGCTCATCTCATCTCATTAGGCATAGGTGACCCATCCCCATACACTGGGTTCCTTTAAGATGCCCCAGTAATTATTCTGCACGTGTAATAACATGAAAATGAACCCTTAGACAGCATCCTCTTTCTAAAATAAATCAAGAAACTTAATAAAAAGCAAAATGAGGTGTCTTCCCCAAATTCCATCCCATCTCCAAAACAGAGAAGCCATGTATACAGTAAAATCTTTTCAAAACATAAGCTTTCCTCCTTTTCTTAAAAAAAATAGAGTAGCCTTATAAAAAGCATCCTCTTTGTAAAACAATTAGTAGTCTTAAAAATTACACCCCATCACCCTAAAAAATAGTATCTTAATATACAACCTCCCGCCCCCCAAGTAAAATGCAACATCCCCCCCCCCCAAGTACATGATAAGCCTTACATAGAGCATCCTCTCCCCTTAATAAATGATCAGCCTCACATAGAGCATTCTCTCCCCCGAATAAATGATCAGCCATGTATACAGCATCATCTCCCCCCAAATATATGATCAGCTTTCTATATAGGATTCTCTTCCCCTAAATATATGATCACTCTTATATACAACATCCTTTCAACCCAAATAGATAATCAGCCTTATATACAGCATCCTCTCCACCCAAATATATCTGATCAGCTTTCTACATAGCATTCTCTTCCCTTAAATATATGATCCCTCTTATATATAGCATCCTCTCCACCCACATAGATAATCAGCCTTATATACAGCATCCTTTCTCCCAAATGTATGATCAGACTTATATACAGCATGCTCTTCACCCAAATATATGATCAGCCTTATATACAGCATCCTCTCCCCAAAACATATGATCAGCCTTATATACAGCACCCTCTCCCCAAAATATATGATCAGCCTTATATACAGCATCCTCTTTCCCAAATATATGATCAGCCTTATA
>CM070034.1:127023407-127047476 GCA_036250615.1 Ptychadena robeensis | reverse complement strand
TCAAAAAAGCTCTAAAAACCCACCTCTTCAGCCTCTCCTACCCATCTTCTTCCTAAAATCCCAACCATGCCAGTCCCATCCCCCCCACCTATTGTATACCTTGCTCCCCAACCTATTAGACTGTAAGCCCAACTGGGCAGGGTCCTCTATTCCTCTTGTGTCATTACCTGTACCTGTGTGTTATACTGTGTTGTATCTCCACTCTAATGTATTGTACAGCGCTGCGTAATATGCTGGCGCTATATAAATAAATGTTAATAATAATAATAATAATAATACTGAAAAGGGGCAAAAAACTAGATATGCGTACCTGCATTATTGTTACAAAGCTCATATGCGTACTAACAACTTGGAGGCACAGCTAAATGTTAAATGTATACAATTTATGTCACTTGGATAACCGCAGGGAAACATAATTAACTATGAAAGGTTGCAGTGAGGGGTGTGAAATTGGGAATGTAAATTAATAATCCAAAAAAAGATTGGACTTTTAAGCATGTTGGAGATCTGGGGGATGAAAGTCAGAGTAGACATATGTAAGGGTAAAAGCTGACAAGAGAAAAGCACTGTATGACAATGAAAGAATGACATTTGGGCTGCAGGTTGTCTCATTGATTAGTCACTAACCCAGAAAATCTCAGGACTGCACTACTGAGGTATGAGATCTGAGGGTTCAAACAGTGTTGTACTGTGAGAGTTACATTTGACCCAAAGCCAGCTGGTGACCTGTGGATGGAGACAGCTAATCAGAGGCTCAGGAACATGGATGTCCATCTGCAGCAGAATCTACCATGCAGGTAACAGATGCAGTGAGGAAGACCACCCTACATATGGGGTGAGTGCCAAACACCATCTCCTGGTACTCATCTGAGGAGCTCACTAAAAATGGTATGTGCACCCCTGTATAATATCTGGACATGTATAGAGTTTTGGAGTTGTCCAAGGGTCGCACTCATGTAGCCTCAGGGTGACCAAGGGATTTTGTGGTTGCTCAGACCTTCCCTCGGTAGTAGTATTGGTTCTGCGCTGTAGTCCCAAGGAAAAAAGGCTCAAAAATAGGAGCCCGTTTTAAGTAAGGTACTTTTTTATTTTTAGGCAGGTAGTATAGCAAGTATCAAGCAGTGGCACATTTCATGATACTCAGGCCACTTATTTAGGATGTATGGTTATAAAAGTCTCTGTCCGATTTGTTTTTTTGGCATCTGGGGGACTGATTTGCCTAGGCATGAAACTTGTCAATGCTAACTGTTATTTTATATGCCTAAAAAAAGTACTTTATTTAAGACGGACATTTCCTTTTGAGTCTTTTTTCCCAGGGAGCCAATCCAGAATCATTATTTTTCCAATTGTACTCTCCTTAATTTCTGCTGCAACCTGCAACACATTATCAGGCATGAGGCTGCCAGATGTGACTGATGTGGATTATGGACTAGAAGAAGTATAGCTCATTAGAAATCCACTTACAAGCACCAATGTAGCCCTTACGTAATTTAACTTGCCACCGAAGTGTGTGGTATCAAAATAGATAAGCTTTAAGATATGCATACATGGTCGATACCCGTTCAATCGATGAACCCTCAAGCAAATGTGATGAAGTCACCATGCTGGGCTCAAGCGTTCGCCGATTGAACAGCAAATTGATGCACACCACTTTGTGCAATCAAGCCCTGTCCGATTGGCAATCAAACAGGGATTTACCAACATGTTGGTTCTCTGTCAAGTCAAGCTTTCTTTGAGCGTGATTGATTGATCCCTCTCGAAGAAAGGGTGGCCATGTTTGCTTCACAAACAATGGATCACTGCAAACATGCATGACGGTCGATTGTTCAGGAATCGATTGAAAAATTGACCTCTGTATGCCCACCTTTACAATTGCCTTTGGGTTAAAAGCAGGGGCTGTTTCTACCACTATTCATAATATTCCTGCAATATGCAGCCCTCTGCTGGCTCCCTCCATCCCTGAACAGCATGTACTTCCAACCAGGGGAGGGGGGGGGTCCAACAGGGATTTACTATAATGTTGGTTTCCTGTTCTATCGACATTTCTTCGAGTGGGAATGATCTAAGAAGGGTTTCAATTCTTGAACGACTGCTCGACGATGAATGTGATGAAGTCACCATGCTGGGCTCAAGCGTTCGCCGACTGAACAGCAAATTGATGCATACCACTTTGTTCAATCAAGCCCTGTCCGATTGGCAATCAAACAGGGATTTACCAACATGTGTCAAGTCAAGCTTTCTTTGAGCGTTGATTGATTGATCCCTCTCGAAGAAAAGGGTTGGCCTGTTTCTTCACAAACAATGGATCACTGCAAACATTGCACTGACGGTCGATTGTTCAGGAATCGATTGAAAAAAATGACTCTGTCACCAGCAACACAACCTTTACAATTGCTTTGGGTTAAAAGCAGGGGCGGTTTCTACCACGATTCATAATATTCCTGCAATATGCAGCCCATCTGCGGGCTCCCTCCATCCCTGAACAGCATGGGGGGGGGGGGGGGTCCAACAGGGATTTACCATAATGTTGGTTTCCTGTTCTATCGACATTTCTTCGAGTGGGAACGAGGAAGGGGTTCAATTCTCGAATGACTGCTCGACGATTGTCTGCCAAACAATCGCTCCCTGTATGGGTACCTTAGATGGTCCTGACAGTAAGAATGAGGTAACAATGTTGCACTATAGTTGGATGAAATATTGTTGCAAAGCGCAAGACTATCAGCTGTCAGCATTTTCAAAAAGTTTATAGATTGTCAGTTTTCACCTGGTCATACCTAGTCCTGCCCACATATTTTTGGGATATAAAGAAAGGTCTCTGTTACACTATATCGGGAAACAGGGGCAAGTGAGACACAAATGAAGTTGGATTTAAAGATAATTGGCTCAGGGAAAGTAAAAGAAGATTTCATTTTCTTTCATTTTCTGTCATTTAGTTAGTAGAGATAGTCCCATTTAGTTCATCAGACCGCAAACCTTTACTTGTAGTTTAAGCATTGAATTCTTAGAATCTTTTTATTATATATTTTTTTTCTTCTTCATCAGGCTGTATTTTGTTGTTCTCAATGCTTCGCAATCCATCATGCAACTGAAATGTTCACACCATTATACCATTATCTGTAACAGCAGTGAATATTAGATAAAACACTTCTTAATTGTAAATGTATCCATTTACACTCATTTTTTTTTTGCTCGAATAACATTCTGTAACACTACAAATGGATATAAAGTACCAAGCTGTTGTCATTGTGGGCTACACATTCTGTAGGAAAACAGCATTCAATAGAAAAATACAGCCCTAAACTGCAATTCGCTCTTCAAAGAAATCTGCAATTTAGTATTGACCTATAATTTCCTACATACAATTATTACTGAATTTATGTTACAATCAGCATAGCTCCCAAGTATGAGATGCTCTTAAAGATTGGGCTAACACTAAAATCTGCCAGCTTCCTGTTGGAACCAACTGGAAAAATTCAGTAATTACCTTTACTAAGGAACGCATACACAGCAAGAGATTGCTGCATGATGAGCAGAGATTGCAGGAGAATGTATTACAGGTAATGGCATACAGAATAGAAGAATAACCTTAGGAAAACACGGGTTGAAACTGTTTAATCCTTCTCAATGTTCAATGTAGCAGCAATCTGTCTTCGTTCACCACGCATTGAGCAGCAAATAACGTTTGCAATTTATGAGTCTCAAAGCCCCCATACACCTTACAATCTTACCATACAATTTCTATACAATCAACTTTTCTTTTAATAAAACCATGTAATATGAGGACTTTTCTAAAGCCGACCATAGATGTCTTGATCTATGGTTGGCTTGCAGCAGACTCCTCGCAGCGGGGTGACGTCTGAGGATTCAGCTAGAGAACGGACAGGAATCCCGTGTGTTCCACTAACACACACGATTCCTGTCAGATTGTAGCCAATTAACTCTAAGGGGGAGGAGACTCCCCCTCCGAGTTAACAGCCTGCAGCACAGAATCAGAGGATCAGGCAGAAAAAGAACCAACAGGACAGATCCGTGTGCGATCCGACCTGCCGGCACTTTTGGTCGGATCCTCAAGGTGGGCTCCCCTATAGTTGCGGCCGACCAACTTTTATGTGTTCGGCGGGAGTGAGCATGGCGGTTGGCCGCAACTATGGCCGGGAATCGGCCTGTCTATGAGAGGCTTTACCCTTCCAATCACTATGTATTCTATCAGGGAGGACCCGGCAGTACATATTTGTTAGTAGATCTGAAGGAAATTGTATGGAGTAATCTAAAGGTGTATGGGGCTTTTAGATTATTCTCTAACGTAATGGCCAGTGGGTCATGTTTGGTGAGGGACCACACCAAATGTTGTGAATGCAGTGGTTTATAGCCAACAGAACTGAAGAACAGGGAATTGTCCAATATATTTGAATTATAGGAGGCATTTGAAGTTTATTCTGCTTTCACCTTCATGCTTTGTAAAACATTTTCTTTACAAACCTCATACCAGAATGCTCAGAGACATCTTCCCTGTGTGTTGGTGATAAGGAAGGACATAACAGTGGAAGGGGTGGCACGGTGCTGTACAAAGGTCCATGAAACCACAAACCATGCTATAGACCACATGTCATGCTGACCCTCCGTCATATGAAATCGACATTTCATAAATAAAGACAATTCTTTACTTTCAAAGTTTATCTGTTGTAAAGATCACAAATTGATTGTTTAGGTCCTATATAGGTCTGTCATTACCCACGCACATCACTAATATCCTAGATTTTTCCATAGTAAACCTTAAAGAGGACCTTCAGTTTCGTCTACATCCACACTATGTAATAGTATCGGATGTTGGAGTAGGTACCTTAAGGCTCAACTGCGCTGCTCTGATGAGTGGTTGCAAATTTGTGTTGGTTTTGATAATCCAGAGGTAATCAAAAGATATACAATATATAAACAAGAAACACAACATCAACAAAGAAAAATTTACTTTGAACTGAGGAGGGGATGGGGAACTGGCAAGGGAGTACCGTAAGGAAATATTACAGCAAGGATACACTTGGGCAAACTGAATGCATGGGCACCAAATTTGTCATGGCTGTCAAGAATAATGCAGGAAAGTTTTTCATGAATTAACAGGGAGACATGAAGACTAATCAGATGGGAGTAGAGAATACTGTGTTTCCCCGAAAATAAGTGTCTAATATTCATTTTTGCTCCTAAAGATGCCCTATGCCTTATTTTCAGGGGATGTCTTATTTTTCCATAAAGAAGAGTATGGCACTGGGGTATCAGGGTGAGGGGATCACTTAAAATGACACAGAGGGCATCAGAGGGGGAAATCAAAATGGCACAGGAGAACTCACGAGGGTTGGGGGGGGGTGGGGTTACCAGTTAAGTTATCCCATTCTGGCTCCTCCTGTGTCATTTGAAGCCACATTGATGCCTGGTCCAGAGTTACATTGTACCATCTCATTGGTTTTGGGGGGGGAAACAGGGTATTTATTCGGACAATAGCTTTTAAAACAAAAAACATTTATACATTCCCACACAAACATACACACACCACACATACCAAACAGACACACATGCATGCCACACACAAATACACACATACAAAACACGCCACACATGTACACACAAAAAGCAAAACACATAAACAATATTATATCACACCCATGAGCCAACTCCCCCCAGCCATACACACACTTTTTCACATAACAAACACACACATACAAAGCCCCACAAACACATACACTAATAAACAATATTATACATATCACATCCAAAAAACATCCACCAGGCGATGTAGTTTGAGGGCTTCTGATCTAAACTATTAATTATTTGGGTTTAATCTATAGGCAATTTAAGATTTCTACTGGTCGCTTTAAATGTAGGCAAAGTTCAATGATAAATGCATTGTAGTTGTGGAAAAAAACATTTATCTTAGAGTTTAGCTTTAAAATCTTGTTGTTGTTTTTTCTAGATAAAGATAACTGTTACTGTCTCCAATTGTGTCAATCCTAATATTTTTATAGCGGTGGGGGTCAGCTATGGTAGGAATACCAGCTAAAGCACTGCCTGGTTCAATTCAATACTTTCTAAGTCAGACCCGAAACATACAAGGAATTGGTAAAGCTATAACACATGATCTACAAACTGATCAATAAATCAGAAATACTAAATTCATCAGATCAGCCAGGACACTAGCATAATAAGGATTCAGAAGTGACAACTTTCCTAACACATCCCCATGTAATCTAGCATCTGCAGAAACTGAATGTACAATGGAGAAGCCTATGCCTTACTGAGATCACAGAAAAAAGTTATTATTATTATTTGGGTGATGTTTTGTATTATGTTCAAATTAATACAGACGTATCTGCAAAGGCACTGGTGTCAATCCATAGCATCAATATAATTGACTATATGCTAAGATTTTACCTGCACAGAGCTCATAATTAGCTAAAGCACATTCATGTTGTAAATGAATACAAATCTCCTGGGTGGTAAGTGTGTGAAAACAAATAAATTAAATAGGGAAGTCTGTTAAATTTTAATGCTTTCCCCAGATGTGCCTGTCATCCCCATGCTGCCACCTAGTGTTAGATTTAGGTATCACTCGTCTGTTTAGTACAGCTGTGGCATTTGGGACACATAGCTGAGAGACATAGATTTCAAAGCTGCAGTGTACACCCCTCTCTCAATCTCTCTTCTCTCCACAAGTCACCCTATGTTAGATATACAGACTTTGTATAATGTACTATTCACCTTCAGAAAGTTGTGCAGCATATGTTAAACCATAACAAATAAATGAGCAAATTTACATAAAATTTTGTTCAAGTGATCCCCTTTATTGGCTAACCGATGTAAGTAAAGAAGCAAGCTTTCAGGGTGTCTCAGATCCCTTCTTCAGACTTCATACAATTCTGGTTCTGACTGACATTTATACACAGTTACAAGGATGAACAGTAGGACATAAATATTTACTGTTGCAATGTTGTATTGTAACAATCAACAATTAATTATTATTATTATTATTACAATTTATTTATATAGAGCCAACATATTATGCAGCAGTTGAGACAATACAGGATAACACACAGGTACAGATTATGACACAGGAGTAGAGGGCCTGATCAGGATTACAATCTTATAGGTCAGGGAACAAATAACAAACATGTCCAATACAATGACTATATGTATTTTTACAAAAGTAATAAGTGTGAGAAAAAATAAACAATTACAAGAATGGTAAACATAGATTAGAAACCTTTCTGAACATTTATACACAATAAAGATTCAATGGATCCCATATTTGGGTCTAGCTACAAGTTACAAGTTAGTTTCTACAGAGAATGGTGAAGCCAAGGGGAAGCCTGCAACAGGGTATCTACAAATAGCGCGGGGAGGAGTTGTCCATGTTAGGGTAGTACAGCCAGACCCAAGGCTTTCACATTAAAAAAAAATCATTATATAGTCCATACTGTGCTAAACCTCTAGGCGGTTATGAGATGCCTCTTTCAGCAATCAGGAGGGAGGAGTTAAGGTATCTATAAAGAATATCAGGTGAGGTCTGGGGATCTATCTATGGATGCTGTGGGGAATCAACTCAAACAGTGCTCTCACAGCATCAATGCACACGTTTTTATCCTTTTAAGGGCTCCTGCCCATGTTTATTTGAGCACACAATCCAAATAAAGGGTTACCCTACTGGCTTGGCACAGATTAAACAACAGTTCCTTCCTTTTGGAACCCTTAGTGGCCTGCCTTCTAGCAGCCATCAGCATGGGGCCACACACTCCTTGTGTGCCCTGTGTCTCCAACCTCATTTGGGAGCCCTGACTGGCTGGTCCCAACTCCTTTTGTGGAGACACAACCGGCTATCTTGTTAGGGTCTAGCAGGTGTATCTTGGTGGATACACACCAGCAGACCCCTTCGCTGACACATATGGACCACTTCCATTTGACAGACCACCGCATAGGGCTTTAAAAAAGGTGAGGGTTAGGGGAGACAAGGCATTTGATATGGGGACATAAATATTTGAAGAAAATACTTGATTGATAGAGGTGAAAGTAAAGGGCTAGTAATCAGAGTAAGGGGCCAGGCTTATGTCACTCCTTCCTGGCTTGGGTGCTTTTTGGGGGTCCAGGTGATGTAATGCCACCTTGGGAAGGATTATTGAGGTAAATGACATAGAGATAAGAAGTCCAGGCGTAACTTCCAGCTCTTTTGAGTTCCTTTTGTCCATAAATCTATGAAGCTACAAAATACTGCTAACACAGCTATTTTATTAGATAAACCCAAATAGAAATTTGTAAGGAAATGTCTTTAAAATAGTACAATGTATATATATATATATATATGATTTAATGCCCTACTGGGACTTTCCATGCTCTTCCAAAGTTTTGAAATTTAAAAGGTCTTTATTCATACAATTCGTCTGGATCTGAATAATTAAAAATATGTCATGATATATATATACATGTGTTTTAAAAAACATATACAATTGTTTACAGTCTGAATAAATGCCAAAGATGTATGATCGACATAATATTCCACGCAATGAACGATCCCCTATGTCACAGCATAACTTTAGTAGATGTTGCCCTCCAACATGTTTCGCCCTAAGACTTCGTCAGGGAGGTGAATTCTGGGATATAAATATATATACACACATATTAGCTCTTATATCGATCCTACATATATATAATAATGCATACTTTAGTTATAGGGTCAATCATCATATTGACAGTATTATATCTGGGCATCATTCCATTATACAGTGCAATTTTGAGGCCAGTAAAAGTATATATATATATATATATATATATATATATATATATATATATATATATATATAAAAAACAAATGAGACATTCAAGAGATTATCTTGTACATGTTATTCACAGTATTGATTCAAGTAATCAGTAACATAGTATACAGCTGCTCATTGGCAGCGGTTCCACAATTGCCATGTATATACAAGGTTAACATAGTGTATCAACGTTTACTCACATAGCTGTTGTGGTTGTTCAGAGGTTCAAGAAGTGGTAGGCGTGTCGGAAACAAACCCACGTGTTCCCCAATGGCAGCCCACAGCAGGCAGACAGATGCAGGACCGGAATGCTGCCCCAGACCCAAGCGCCTATTCGGCTGGGCACCCCCACTGGCCCGACCAGACTGTTGCAAGGGATTCCTTGTCCAAGGTACCTACAGAGGGAGGAGAGAGGCGCCCACCAAGGGACCATCAATCAGTGCCGGGGGCCCCTAAACAGCACCCCCGCGGCAGCCTCATGTTTGGGCATTAAAGATTTCTGGATGATAGGTAGGTATTTTTATATTTGTACTTTTTGATTGCACGGTGAATTGTTCTTGTGTGGGCTATAGGTTCACTCTTAAAGGAACTAGGTATGTATAAGAGTTCATTGCTGATTTCTAAAAAACACTTTTTTTCATGGTGGTTATCCAGTCGCCTCACTATTCTTCTACAATCTTTAGTCCATTTTTTAAGATGTTCATTTTCTCCTAACCACCAACAAGTCACTAATGGTGGTGTTTAAGGTATAATTTATCAATAACAAACCCGGCATAATCTACAATTAGAGATGGTCAATAAGTTATATATAAATATACCTTACAATCTTTCCAAACAATTTCTGTACAATCTAATTTTGTTATACAAAAACCATGTAATATGAGGACCTTTCTAATCCTTCAAATCACTATGTATTCTATCAGGGAGGACACGGCACTACATAGTTGTTGGTAGATCTAATGGAGATTGTATGGATCGATCTTAAGGTGTATCAGGGGCTTAAGGTTATATTTCTGCTGCTTCTTCCTATTGTGTTCCTTTTTTTTCTACTGTAGTGAGATGCTACTGTTTTTGATGCATTCGTGATCCACTTATGGTTAATTTTTGGAGAGAGATAATGCATTGTAAAGGCATCAAAAAAGGATTCCCATCTGTTTTTGATGGCCCAGTGCATTCCCTATGTTCCATTACCCATGGACCACTAACACAACATGGAAATAACGTCATTAAAAGGCAGTAAATGCACTTACGGTGCATTAAAAACTTGCAGCGGAGGCAATTGTGGAATACCATCTGCAACTTGGTCGTTGTGAGTGAGGAGTGGGCAATGATGTCAGACCTATGTGAAATTTTAAAAAACTTTGATGAATCCACAAAGATGGTTAGTGGTGATAACGCTATCATCAGTGTAACCATCCCACTGCTGTGTTTATTTAATGATCATTTTTCACAATTAAGGAGGACACTCTGAATGTGGCGGATGAGGTAATGGGGGAGGAGATGAGGCAGGGTGATAGCGAGACCACACACAGTTTGGCTTCACAGCGGGACTTGGACCATGAAGAGGAGGAGCTGCTGGAGACTGTTGCCTCTGCTACAGAGGGTAGTAGTGCCCATGTCACTTTAATTACATCTGTTCAGCGTGGATGGGAAGGGGAGGAGATAGAGATTCATCCAGATGTTGACATTGACGTCTTGCCTGTTGGTACTCTGACACACATGGCTGACTTCCTGTTAGGCTGCCTTTCCCGTGACCCTCGCGTTGTACGTATTTTACATAACACCGATTACTGGGTTTAAATATAATGTTCAACATGTGGCACAACACTATCCAGGGTAGCTTTAGCTTCTCTCTGATAACCACAATGTGACTGGTAGTGTTTATTGCAATTATGAAGTGATGTAAGGATAAAGATAATCCAATTACGTGTGTCAATTTGAGTATACAGGCAATTAATGTTCAACCAAACACGCAATCAATGGCTAAAGCTAGCCACACACAACTCGATGAAGTAACAGATTAGAGCAACATCGAGCACTGTGTGTGCTCAGGGATCCTGATGTTCCTCTAATCTGTTTCTTCATCTGAGCCATCCACCGTTCCTTCGAGCAGGATCAATGGATCCTGCTTGAAGGAACTCGACCAAACAGGTTTCCAACATGTTGGAAAACCTTGATGGAAATGCATTTCATTGAATAGGGACAGCGCTGTACCCGTCCAATGTAATGGACAGGCTGACAGCTAGCCGCACACACAGAGCAGCTGAGCCGCACACACAAGCTGTGTGTTCAGCTAGCTTCTCTGTGTGTGTGAAGGGGACGTGGCAAGTACGGACCCAGCTCTGCCAGAAGAGGAGGGGCTGGCTGGTTGCTTTACACAGCCAGAGAAGCTTTCTGCTTCTGAGGCTGGGGAGAGACCCGGGGGACCGGGAAACCAGGTCCCCATCGTACAGTTATTGATGTGCCCATGTGGTTATTGGCAAAACTATGGTGTCCTTTTACAGAGTAACCTCATTGTAAACAAATTTGTTTCAATAAAGTCCTCACTGTCACTGAAGGCAACATTACGCACAGTAATGTTCTCCAGGCCACAGACAACAGCAGGTGTCTGTGATGGACAACTTGGAGTGAAAAGGAGGAAAAAGAAGAGACAAGGTAGTGGTAGGCAAAATATTTTTGACCAAGGTGCTGCTGTTGTGTTGTACTATTGGCCACAAACTCATTGAAATTGGCAGTGTCCACCAGTGTGAAAGGTAATAACAGGAGAGATAGCAGTTCCGCCAAGTCAGCAGTAAGACACTGGACAAGGGGATGATTGAGGAACTTTTCCTTTTTTTGCTACATCAAGTGTGGGATAGCAGCCTGCCTCTTGATTAGAGATAGCAGAGTGAAAGATGGAGATCTATGGTCAATGTCCAGCTTCCCATTGACCCTAATTACTATAGCCTTGAGCTAAATCCTTGCTTTTATCCACTAAGACCATAGCGGAGGACGATTGAGAGTGTTTTGAAGGGGCTTGAGAAGCAGAGAAGGAATGAACAGCTGGAACAGTAGAGGTGTGTGTTCTGCAAATGCAGATGGGCTGTGTGATGCAAACTCAAGTACTTGTTGTGGTGCCACTACTCGCAAAGGTTTGGGACACTACTTCACACAAAAACTTCTTAACATCCAATTCTTTTTTGGCTAGTTCTGTGTTGCCAGTTTGTTCCTTTAAGCATTTTAAAATGGTGTTGCAATGCTTTCGTGTTGTAACGGCTATCCCCCTACTTACCGCTGCGTGCCGTGCTAAACGGTGATGTCAGTTGTGCTGCGTCCTGGTCTACATGCTGCCTTGCAGTGCTTCCTAGGGAATCGGTGCGTGTCACTTCCTGGGATTTAAAAGATTGGTCATGTGTCCTGGCTGGCCAATCATGGTCCTCCTGCGTATATAGGGATCCAGTCCCTTTCCACTATGCCTCAATGTCAAACCTCTCTGCCTAGAGCGTGCTTGCTATCTGTGTTCCTGTGTTGCTGATTCCTGCCTGAGCTCTGAGACTTTGTTACGTTTAACCCTTGTCTCCCTGTATGAACTCTGCGGTTGCCAAAACGGACTGCCTGACCCATACCTCAGCTGCCAGCCCTGATCCTTTGCCTGCCTGACGATGCTATTGCCTCATCCCTGCGCTGTTGCCCCTGGTTACAACCTGGCCTGCTGATACGTCAGTTTCCCTGGCACCTCTCCGCCCCTGGACCAGCTGCTTCGTGTGCCTACCAACGCTCTAGAGGTAGCGACCTGGTGTTACCCTCGGGAAAGTCTATCCCCACCTTCAAGTAATGGAAAGGACGAGTGGGTTCACTTAGACAACGTCCTCAGAGGAGGTAGCACTCGTGGTACAGTGGGTCCACACCCGCTGGTTCGTGACACGTGTAATGTCATCTTCAGCTTTCAATGCATACTGTAAGGCCAAGGCTCCATTTGGCGGTTGGACATGGTTACCGCTAACACATCCAAAAATACGAACAAGTTTTTTACATGGTTTTTGCCATTGTTTTTAGCAGTTTGAAAAGGACCAGTGAGTCCTATGGAACAAATGCATCAATGGAGGTGTTTTGCACACGTCCTCAGATTCTGCTCACGTGCAGTAAAATCACACAATATTTGGAGCTATTTCAGTACATATGTAGAGCCCTATCATGGATGAAAAGTAAGACTGGAGTTTAAAGTTCAAGGTGTGCAGTTTTTAACCTCATGTTACTTATGTAGAGTTGTTTTTGTGTGATTATAATTATTACTTATTTATATAGCGCCAACATAATATGCAGCGCTGTAACGCAAGATAACACACAGGTAGAGGTTATGGCACAGGAGGACTAGAGGACCCTGCCTGATTAGGCTAGGATGTGTGTGTGTAAACATTAACTTGGTAAAGTAATATCTATTTGCTCTTTACAATTTCTCCATATTTAAAAAACTTAATTTTGTAATATTGTAAAGTAAGTTGTGAAAGTTATCAAGCTGAATGGGTTGTTGTACACATGTTTCCAGACCACACCAAGGACCAGGAGCATTCTCATAATGGAAGCCTCATGATTGCCTATATACAGTCAGGTGCATACATATTGGGACATGGACACAATTCTAACCTTTGTGGTTCTATACACCACCACAATGGATTTGGAATGAAACAAACACAATGTGCTTTAACTGCAAACTGGCAGCTTTAATTGAGGGTAATTACATCCAAATCAGGTGAACAGTGTAGTTTGCATATGTGCCTCCCAATTGTTAAGGGACCAAAAGTAATGGGACAATTGGCTTCTCAGCTGCCTTGGCTAGGTGTGTGATATTCCCTCATTATCCCAATTACAATGTGCAGATAAACGGTCCAGGCTTAACTTCAGGTGTGCTATTTGAATTTGAAATATATATTGCTGTCAACTCTCAAGATGAGATCCAAAGATGAGATCCAAGTCATCATTAGGCTGAAAAAACAACACCAACCCATCAGAGAGATAGCAAAAACATTAGGTGTAGCCAAAACAACTGTGGGACATTCTTAAAAAGAATGAACGCACTGGTGAGCTCAGCAACACCGGAAGACCATGCAAAATGACTGTGGTGGATAACTGTGAAGAAAATACCCTTCACAGCAGTTGGCCAGATCAAGAACACGCTCCAGGAGGTAGGTGTATGTGTGTCAAAGTCAAGAGAAGACTTTAACAGAGTGAATACAGAGGGTTTAACACAAGATGTAAACCATTGGTGAGCCTAAAAAACAGGAAGGCCAGATAAGAATTTGCCAGACAACAACCAAAAAAGCCTTCACAGCTCAGGAACAACATCCTATGGACAGATGAGACCAAGACCAACTTGTACCAGAGTGATGGGAAGAGAAGAATAGGGATAAGGAAAGAAAATACTCATGATCCTAAGCATAACACCTCATCAGTGAAGCATGGTGGTGGTAGTGTCATGGTGTGGGCATGTATGGCTGCCAATTAAACTGATTCTCTTGTATTTATGTTCATGCGACTGCTGACAAAACACCAGGATGAATTCTGAAGTGTTTTGGGTAATATTATGCCACAGTAGTAGTGTTATACCTTGTTATACTATGTATACAGAAAGTATGGAGTTTAAAGAAAGAAAGACTTAAGCCTGAGAAAGGTATGGCGGTTGAGTGGTAAGCATCCTGGCCATGTAGCAATAGGGGCCCTGTTTTAAACCTTGGCCTAGGCACTATCTGAATGGAATGTCTATGTTCTCTTCCTGTCAGTGTTGGTTTTCTTTGGGTACTCTGGTTTTCTCCCACAGACATACTGGTAGGGTAATTGGCTTCCCCCCACAATAATGTCATATGTGGTTCAAACTGTGACTTAAGCTAGCCATACTAAGATCAACTTTTGTTCAATCGAACTTAAGATTTAATCAGCTTGTGTGAAATATCAACTGTCAGACTAACATTGATGAATGGTACTACCACACAGGGTGATTGATTCAAAGCATCGATTCCTTTCCTTAGTCTGTGTGCATGCTCCATATTACATTTGATACAAAATCCAGCAGTATACATAGAAATTCTATGTAATATTTTAGCTCTATATAAATACAAGGTTATAATAATAAAAAGCATCTGAGACATCCTGAACACTTGCTTACTTAAAGACTTCCATTAGCCAAAGAAGGGTTTCACTTAAACTCCAGACTTTCTGCACAATGGCATGTTTGCCTTTATTTTGTAATCGCTAATTGAAAAACTGGTAGGATAATAAAACCAGACTGATACATGTTCTCTCTCCGGCAGAAGAAGCGCAGAGAAAGACTAGTATATGCCCAGAAAGAAAGAAATATATTCAATATGACCTTACATGCCTTAGAACAGAAGTATTGATGTGCCATCATAATGGTTTGCAATGAATCAGCACACAATAGTTCACTGCAAAGAATAAGAACAATCTTATAAGTGCTGTAAGTTCCATTTTCCAAAAGCAGAAATTAGTTCATCATAATCAAATAAGTGAGAGAAAAAACCTGATTTCTACTTTTGGGTTATGACATTTTGCTGATCTTTTTAGTCATTTTAGAACTTTGTCAATTCAGGCTTTTTAGTTATCTATACCCTAGGCTGGGTCTTCACTAGGGAAACCGCGGGTGGTATTATCAGTGTGTCCATAGCGGCCAGTGGTTTGCCTGCTGTTCAGGCACTGTTTTAAACTTTGTCCAAAAATGCATCAGGCATGCACACATCACATAACACAACCATTGTTTAGCAAAAGGTGTGGTACGAGTTTGCGGTGACACAGACAGATCCACAACAACCAGCCAGGCACGTCATTTACCGCAGGGGAATACAGGGGGTCGTCTGCACTACACGGTCTCCCCAGCGCTGCGCTGGGCGCGTTGCGAGTTTGCGGTAACACCCCGACAAATCCCAGGCATGTCATTTATCGCAGGTGAATACAGGGGGGCATATGCACTATTCGGTTTCCCCTGCCATCGCTGCATGGTGGCGAAAACGCAATGTATCTACAGTTGTGTTCAAAATTATTTAACCCCTACTGAAAGAGTGTTTTTTGCCATTTTGACATTGATTTTGATCTTTTCAGTCATCTTGTTTACAATTAAATCAAAGAGGCATTGTAAGTCAGACAAATATAACATAACATTAACCTCCATAGTGCTCTTGCAAGGTCCAGATTTCTGTATCAAAAGCGCACCATAGACTCTAATGGAATTTATTTATTTTTTCATCTCTTCAACTGCAATACTGACAAGAAAGTGCTGGACAAGATGAAGCCGTCAGAAGCGCTAGGGGGGTTAATAATGAAATAAATACAAATGTCTTTTCTGTGCTCTCATCATTATCAGTTTTATTCACCCCCCAAGTGACATTCATTCTAAGTACTTAGTACAACATCCTTTTCCAGTTATAACAGCTTTTACATGTGAAGCATAGCGTGACACAAGTGTCTTGCAGCGATCTACCGGTATCTTAGCCCATTCTTCATGGGCAAAAGCCTCCAGTTCTGTCACATTCATGCGCGCTGCACCTGCTTTGTTCAAGTCCCACCAGAGGTTCTCAATCGGATTTAAGTCTGGTGACTGCAATGGCCACTCCAAAATGTTCCAGCCTTTACTCTGCAACCATGCTCTAGTGGACTTGGAGGTATGCTTGGGATCATTGTCCTGTTGAAGAGAATTCATGGTACCTTGCACACGCTGAAGCTTCCCTGTACCTGCAGAAGCAAAACAGCCCCAAAGCATGATTGACCCCCCGCTATGCTTCACAGTAGGCAAGGTGTTCTTTTCTTCATAGGCCTTGTTCTTCCTCCTCCATCCTTTGATCGACTGCAGTATATTAAAAGTCATGTGGACAAACCCCAAAAGTTTTGGGATAGTGTTCTGTGGACAAAAAAAACAAAATTAAAACTGTTTGGGCCCATGGATCAACGCTATGTTTGGAGGAGGAAGAACAAGGCCTATCAAGAAAAGAACAGCAACCGAACAGTGGGCGGTCATGTCCATAAAGCCACCTGCAGTTTCTGGGGGTGCCTAGCTGCCCAACCTATATTGACTTATCATAAAATATAAAACCAAGATGTTGTATAGGTAGTTGAAGGAGAAAGTATTGCTTTGGAATTACTATTTATGCTTTATTCATACAGCCACCTATTTTGCGCTCCATAATGATTGTGAACCGCAACTGCAAGGGTGATGTAAAATGTTGCTGGGTGGTTGTCCAGAGGCTTAACATTGGGGCTACTTACTGTCACGCCGGGTGACACCAGAGCAGCGGTGATTCACGTGTGTGGACCCACTGGTCCAACTTGCATGGTTGGCAGGGGCGCAGAGTCTAAAGGACACCTGGTATTCACCAGAGCTCCCCGCAAAGGGAGTTGGAATTGGCTGCAGGTAATCCCCAGGTTGCAGTTCCCAGAAAGCACCTGTGCAAGATTTCTGCTGAACAAATGCGTAGTGTCAAGTGTTCAGGAGTAAGAGAAGTCCGATAAACAAGCCAAGAGTCAGAAGCCATGGAGTCAGGAGAGAAACCAGGATGAAGTGCTGAGGATCAAGACGTAAGAGTAGTCCGAGGAACATGCAGGGGGTCAGGAACCGGGATGTTAGGCAGGTAATACGTGAGACTGGAAGTAAACACATAAGACCCAAAGATAAGGTGACTTACCGTCACCTGATGCTCCATTATAAAAGCCAGGAGGGAGGAGCAACTGATAGGTAATGTAGGACCATAGCATTCAGCAGAGGGATCTCCAGGGCTGGAAACTTAACCCCTGGTGTTAGGGACGGTTCCTTGAGCTGGAAGTAGCTACAGCAGACACAGATCCCCTAGTCCTGCTGGGATCTGTGACACTTACACAACATTTGCAGCCATTGCTGTTACAGCTACCAAGAGGCTTAATCTCCTCTGTATTTGAGGTCTTTTATGGTTTATGGTACAGGAAAAGAAAATTCATTTCTGCCCCTCTTGTGGCTCTGGTTAAAAAACATCATCTGCTAAATAAAATGACAGACTTATATTGGAAAGATAATCAAAACAACAAGAAGACACATTATTTAATACCACGAAATATCCCCCAACCTAATGGTAATAATTCAACAAAAACCAGATTGGAGTAATCCCATTTGTTTTTTTTATTCCCGGCATTTAATAATAAAGATAATAAACTATTTTTAGAATGATTTATCAAATAATTGTTAAACACCGATAATGTCTTTAAGATGTGTTTATTGGTTGTCCTTTGGTGGATGTAGGCCGCTGTATTTTATTGGGATTGCAGCCATTTTCCTATATTGAGCATGATTTCCAAGTTAGGGTAGAAGTCCTACCAAATAATAAAAGACTGCAGTCCAAGAGGCATAAAAAATGAACAGACAACACTCACACTTAAAGAGTTCTGTAACAGAGAAAGGATGCACATGAAATATACAAACCTCAATAAAAACTGGAGGGTGCTATTGGTCTAGAACTTAAAAAAAAACAAGGTTTTGTAGTGGTAGGGACGCACTCACAGAGTGCATACAAATGGGAACAATAACACAGGGTATTGTGTAGCACCGTCCATAAGTTTCGAGTTGTCATGCAGTATTAAGAAAGAGTACCAAGCCTGTGACCAATGAGAGGGCTGAAACGTTAAGACCCAGTGCTGAATCTTTGTAGTGGTTATAAAAAATAATGGGAGTTTCTTCTGCCCTCAAATACATAATAAATTTATTGACATTGCAAAAAACGAATTGTGGACATTGCAGACCTCCAGGCAAACGTAAAATGCAGCTTCAGAACGTAATGAAAGCTTTAGAGTGAACAGATATGCCGGATGTTTAATGAGGCCAGTGAGGCATTGGTCACCACAATGCTCTAGTAGGTTTACTATGTTTATATTTTATAGAGAACTACCAGTGCATTTAGAAAATACATTACATAAACTTGTAATTTGTTTTTAAAGTTTTTTTGCACTGAGAGTGCGTAAAGGCAACTTGTATGGTGATTTCAGCCTGACCTAAATGTGCTGGAGAACTTAAGCCTCACACAAGTGTCCATTCTTTAGCTTTTTAGTGGTAATACTGAATAATCCTCCATTGTAAGTGATTTAAACTTAGTATATCTATACTTAAGAAACAAAAATGTCATATATTGCAGCTTACCAGTCCTTGGATGTGTTTTGTTTTCCAGACTTACCCCATTTTAAATCTCAGCCAATGTTACATGACTTCCCAGCTATACTCGGTGATCTGTAGAACACCTCCATCATACTGTACGTAAGTGATGAAGAAACAGGAATGTATTTGTAATACAATCCAGGAGAGAGCCTGAGCCCATAGATCAGGGGTGGGCAAACTTTTTGACCACAATGGGTTTTTAAATGTAACATAGGGGCTGGGAGAGAATATTTCAAAAAAAGAAAATATGTAAAAAAAAGTTAATATATTGAATATTTTGATAGAGAAGCTTAAACATTCTATTGTAGCAAACTATAGCCTCTAGGAAAGAGTCCAAACACCAATCCTCCAGGTGTTACCTTCACGTATTGCAGCGAATGAGGGGAGCGAGAGCATCTTAAAACCAAGGTAATAAAGGACCAAATTAAAAGACTAAAGGGCCGGTTTTGGCCCCCAGGCCTTAGTTTGCCCACGTCTGCCATAGACAGTAATGTTCCTCCATGGATATAAAACAGTAAGCGTCTATTGTCACCTTGCAAAACCACCAGCCCTGAAAATGTAAACTAGTGAGGCCACCAAATCTAAGGAACCTGTAAACTGGAATATATAACATTTTTGATATTATTATTATAGATTTTAAGATATAATTTCAAAAAGGGTTTAAAATTATTTGTCATCTGTCTTCAATGCCAAGCAGGACCTTGAACTAACAATGCAGGTTTTTAAAATAAAACCCCCCTATACAACAGGATTGATTTCCCGTTCTATGAATGAACGATCGATCGTTCAGGGATCGAACAAAAGAACCCTTTCTTCTATCCCGCTTCAAGAAAGGTCGATCGAACAGGGAACAGACAGGTCCGTAAATCCTATCATCTCTACTTTGGATGGCAACCAGGGCCCCTATCCAAAGTATTGAACGGGAATCGTTTAATCATGCAATCATTCCATTGGTGGTCATTCACTGTTTGATCGACGACCGATCGAGGGCAGCGTGTGACACCACCGCGCTGCGATTGATCATTCGCAGATCGAACGGGTATCGACCCATGTATGGGGACCTTTTATAGTGAATTGAGGTCTTTCTTAGCAGAAAAAGTACCCAAATCCAGCATATATGGGGGCTCCAGATGAATGTAAAATATATCATGACAGCAAATGCATTGGCAATGTCAAAATACTACTCCTGTGGTGTAATAATCATATATTCAGGCCTAGATCAAGTAAACTACTCTCTCAATATGTGCAGCATATGAGAAGTTTATCCTTGACTTGGTTGCATACTGACAAAAGCTGCTATTCCTGTTGTCCAACATTTGGTAGTCAGAGATATCTGGAACCATGGTCTAATGCAGGGGCTGGCAACCCTTTTCAGCAAAACATTTGGAGGGAGTGACGAGAGATTTGAAAGAAATTGCTAGCCTTCAACATGATTAAACTCCTTTGGTGACTAGTTATCACTACTGGCACATATTGTAATACAGTTCCTTCTTTCATTATCTAGAACTGATGAGGTGCCAAGGATTTAGAGCTTCATAAATCAATAGAAAAGCCCATGGAGGAGGATGTCTTGGCAACGCACTAGCATTAAACTCTTAGCAACCCTGGCAACAACTGAGTGATGTACACTCAAAACTCTTCTCCATCAGTAGCAGTACATCCAGCATTTAGTGCCTTTCGGTTGCTCTCAGGGTGTCCTATTCACTTATAACAGGTTTATTCCACCACAGCTATAACCTCCATAAACCCGGATCTTACCAGCAGAGTACATGTCAGATCAATCTGTATCTGTGTAATATTGCAAGCTTCTCAAAAAGGATGTTAAAGCACCATCCAAACCCAAGTAAATGGCATCTTAGAATGGCTTTCACTTAAAGTAAGCATTTTGACAAATTTCAAGGCTTTTAGTGGTTTAAAAAAGATGTGCACAGGGTTGAAACTCCTGTATAAAAATCATTGCATTTGTTGAGATTTGGATGGTGCTATCATTCCTTTTAATGGTCACGATTTGTAGATCTTTCCCCTCATAACACTTTAAGGCTGTTTGTAAAGTCATCTAGGTCAAAGCAAGTTTTTAGTTGCACAAAATGGCTGAATAGTCAGTGTTTCAGATTTTCTAATGGTCCACACTGTAACACCTGCACTGGAAGGACACCTTTACAACAATGAGTCCTCTTTCAAAATCCTTGATACCAAAAAAAGCATCTGACCATAAACCAGCACATTTGGTTTGTGGATCTCCTCTAGTTCTCTAGGTTGCAGTTCAGTGCACGGTCTCCTCTGAGTTCATTACATGTGATAGGACAGGTGTATTGCTTAGAGGCAATTCTTGCTGAGCCCTTGACGATTGGGGCACATCTTCTGAACATGAATTCCCACCATCTACAGTGAAAGGTGAGCCAGATACAGTCTGATTGTCCTGAGAGTCCCCACTCCTGGGGATGCCATTGGCAAGATGCAGGGTCTTTATGGCCACAATGTTTAATGTGTGTTCTGTGTTGATGGCCACCAATGGCTGATTGCTCCAGTCTTGGCTCTCACTTTCAGTTGGCACTGACTGTGTGTAAGGGGTAGAAGTTGGAGTCAAACACTCAGTGGGGCCTTTGTCATGATCCAAACTAATTTCTTCTTCCTCTTCTTCTGAGTCCAGCCCAGCACAGCGTCCACTACGTTCAGAGGCAGAAAAGTCAGAGTGTACAATGACATCCGCCTCCACTTGATTCTGAGATGTATTTCGATGATTCCTTCCAACATCCACCTAATCAGATGTAAATAAATTAAACTTATTAAGGCAGACCAATATCATTATTTTGTAATTTGAAAACTACATGATTATGTTTCTTAGTTAAGGGGACTAAGCAAATGTAATAGATAGGATACTTGGAAGGCTGTTTATAGGTGTGCCAATGGAAACAGCTGTTGTTAAAATCTTACAGTATAAAGTATTTTTTCTTTCTCCCATCTGGAATATAATAAAACAATTCCCCATAGAAAGTGGGTCCTCATGTCAGGTTAGCAGACCGGGAGCTCAGGCACAATGATCTCTCCCTTCAGGAGCCAGGAAAAGTTTCAGACTGCTGATGTCAACCATATTAAGTTGACTGGCTAAATAAAGTTTATACAAAGCCAAAACTTTTATTCCGTTTTAGAAAGAAAGGAATGGTAAAAGTCTGTCAGAAGTATTTACCCCTGTATTCCCCAAATGCAAATTTTAAATGAATTTTAAATGTTAACTCCTGCCACTCTGTTTAAGACTTTAGATACATTCTAAGAGTTAAAGAATGTATAGATAGGGCAAACGTACTAACAAGTAAAAGTGGAATAGTGTATAATTAGAAACCCAAAAGAAACAATATATTCAAGGCCCACTTTACCTTGTGGCTTTCGTAGGAAATATCATGTAGGACCATCCGTATACCTACAGTGGTCAGGTGGTTGGCAGAACCATTGGCAGCATTCGTTAGCTCTCCATGTATTGTTTCTGAATAACTGGTGATGTGGTTTGCCCAGTTCTGGGTGATTGATCCATTCCAAGAAGTCTGTAGAACCACAAATACAGAATTGTAAGTGATGAAAAGAAATGTAGGCTCCTGGTAATCACACTTGTCAGACATATACACTTATATTTGTATATTAAAAGTGCATTTGTTGCAAAGTCTCCTTAGCCTAGTACTAATTAAGCCCTGTTTCTGAGACCTGTTTGTTTCTTCTAGTTTTTCATGCTAAATATAATATGATTTATTTATTTTTAGAACCACATATCACTGTGTTACAGTGTTGATCTACATGTTTTTTTAATAATTATTATATATATTTATTGCCTAGCTGGGTGAATGAAGAAAAGCTCTGCTGACTTCAACAATTCAATCATTTTGAGCAAAAGTCTATTGAAGCTTAATATTTTTGCAACAATAGATCCTGTATGTGAACCCTACTAGACTGATGCAATCCTACTAGACTGTAAAATATAAATTACCGGTATATAGCAAAAAAAACTACTGAGAATAAAAACAGATAAACCACAGAAAAGAGTTGTATTGCCTGTGTTCCTATTGAGTAACATTCCACACACCTTCATTTTCAGCTGATTCTTTTCCTCTGATGGAGGGTTAGAGACAAGGCCTCCAATAAGCTCAGTAACCTCTGGGACGGGTAGGGTGGGGTTATCTTCTTGTCGAGGAGGCATCAAGGTCTCAAGCTCATGTGAGTCCTGGCAGTGGTTTTGGGAACATGACCCCTGTCTAGCCCTCTGATAGGAAGAGGGACCTCTGCTAGATCGGGGCACTAGTTCAGATCCTGAATCCCTACAAGGAAAAATGTCAAAAGTAAAGAAAATGTATTCTTCTATATTTTTATTAAGAGGAAAAAATAGTGCCTTATAATTCACTAACTTCACTAACTAATATACAATCTGATAAGCCATTCATGTTTTCAAATACAATTTCAACCAGACTATAGGGCAGTTTTTTCATCAATAAGAGATTTAACTTGCAAGTGTTCATAAACCCACAGATGATTTACCACTACAGACTCAAGTCATGTTTAATGCAGTACCACCTGAAGGCCTGAAAATTATGGCCATCCATTATTGTACTTTTGTGTACAGGTACAGTATCTTGAGAACATTCAAATCTTAAGGTAGTCATACACAGGTCAATTTCACACTCCGATCAATCACCAGACGCGTGCACGCCGATTGGCGAGGAATCGAGTGCCGCCCACCTTAACAGATCGACCCCAGACCGATCGATATGGCCCCCAAATCGGATCGGCCAGGGAACCAACCTATCGGTGTTTTCCGGTCGATCGGGCACACATCGAGGGACGTTGGTGGAGGCCCACGGATTGATCATCAGGATCATTTCTGATCGACTGACATTTGTGAATCGATCGACTGGTAACAGAATCGTCCAGGAATCGGTGGCCTAAGGTGGTAGGCACAGACTTGTATGGTCGATCGATCGACGCCTGTGACTTCACCAGAATCGATCGCATCGTCTATCGATCACTCAGGAATCGACACGTCTATGGCTAGCTTTAGAATGTCATTATTTTCAGTCCTTTGTTAACACAATACACAATTCAATCCCTCCAATCAACACCACTATCTTTGCCTAT
>CM070034.1:126998780-127013305 GCA_036250615.1 Ptychadena robeensis | reverse complement strand
GAAGGGGGGTGGGGTGGGGGGAAGGGGGTCTAGGAGCGGCAAGAGCAGATGATACTAGTCTTTTGTTAGAGTGTATTTTGCAAATAATAGGAGGAAAGTAGCGCAGGCTGTTCTTCATTTAAATATGATGATAATCAATCTGTATAAGTACACCTTACCAGGTGGAGCAGTTGGAATATGTCGGGTCCTTCCCTCCCACATCACTGTCTGAAGTTCCTGCTTCTTATAGTATGTCACCAGTTGCACTTGGTACAGCTGTCCAGGTACTGTAATAGGATAAGAGTAAGCAGTTAGACATAACTACTAATTTATTAATTTAATAATTTACTTATTTTTTTATTTACTTATTAATTTATTAATTAAATATTTGCATACTAATTTGCTGCAAACAAGAAAGAGGTCTGGCCATAGACATTTTATAACATTTGGACTAAGTACACATTAATTATCCAACCACTACAAACTATACCCATAGCAGTATTAGCTTAACCATGAACACTAACATTACCCCAACATAAATATTAATAAAATGTGACGACAGCACTGACCTTCTTCTTGGGGAAATAATAGCAACTGTACAGAAGAATGAAGGGAACTCTGATCAACTTTAACCTTTTTAGTGAACAACCTTTCTACCTGTCATTCTACCTGTGTTCTAAAATCTGAAGGAGCCCACTGACTTCATTATGATCATTAAAGCCAAATTAATCAAGTGACACATTTCTAATATATACTGAGATCTTATATTTGATCTTTATATTTGACTTATACTAAAATTAAATATATATCTTAATGTACATATGAAATTTTGCATAATAATATTTTGCTGTCAGCAAACAAATACAGGAGCATACACCGACTTTCCCTTCACTCCAGGATCTTTCCATTACAGTACCTCTTGTACACTTAAAACAAATCCCCATCTATGATCCTCTTCAGAGAGACAGTCGAATAAAAAAAGAATTCAACCAGATTGACGATTTCAAGTGAATTGCAAAGCCCCTAAAAATGGCATCATCACTTGCTGGAGATGTAGAGAAGGGTTGGGGGTATACTCGAAAAAAAAGTATTGCTCTAACACAAATAGTTTTTGCATAAATTAAGTTTAAAGTCAGGTCAAAATTCCGAAAGTCGAAATTTAATTTATGCAAAAACTACATGTGCTAGAGCAACACTTTTTTTTACAATGTTCCTAGAACCCTTCTCTATATCTCCATCACCATAATTCGAGTATCTCTACTCTTCACTCTGGGAAAAAAAGGAAGGGTAAGCTGGATCACAGTGTGGAATGGCTGCCATACACGGGTTGTTGCGCATTTGATCAACCCGTGATCGATTGCAGAGTGGTCACAACACTGCACTGGATTGCACATCGATTCCTGTTTAATGGGGGCCCGATGCAACACAGGCTAGAACCTGGGAGCAGAGCCGAGCCCAACTGCTAGAGTCAGATGGGGGGGGGGGGGGGGGGGGGGGGGGGGGGGGGGGGGGAAGGGCTCTGCAGCCAATCCTGTGTGCCTCTCTCAAATCTGCCTCCACAATCGACCGGTATTTACAGACATGCACGTTCCTGGTTCGATTGAACGTTTTCGAGTGGGATCGATCGATCCTGCTCGAAGGAAGGTATTTTTTCTGATTTTCCGTTTAATGGACGACCTTTAGGCTGGGCATGCGCGGTTAGATTTTTTGCTCGATCGACTTAAAATACAAACGTATTAAAGTTTGTAAATCTAATTTTACCAACATGTCCAATCGCTGATTGGTGGATTTTATATTCTATTTTGATCCAATTTTTGAATCCTATTCAATTTCAATTCAAAAATAGGAATCGATTTTCAAAAGATCAACTTAAAATATCTCTTTTAAATCGATCAAATGGAAAAATCAAACCATGTATGCATGGCTTAACCCTCTGGGCGTTACGAGCTTTTCGCACCATTTTTAATGGCACGAAAAGCCGTTTCCACCGCAATTGCGGCGGAGTACAGTGTACGATTGCCGGCTCTCCGCCCAGCCCTCTACACACCGCCGGTGTCAATTAGACGCCGGCAGTGTGTGGAGAGGAGAGCGGTGCCTCCTCCATTTACATGGAGGTCTATGGCGCCGCCCCCCCACCCCCTTCGGTGTCACAGATGACACCGAAGACACGGGCCGGAAGGGCTCCGTGTGTCTGCGGCTTTTCTACAGAGCCGCAGGCACACAGAGAGGTGGCGGTTGTGCCCGATCCCAGCACGGGCGCAGTTTGATCAGTGATTAAACTGCGCCCGAACTGAGTTCGGGCAAACCGCCCAGGAGGTTAAGTGTTCTTTTGTGATAAACAACAGTTCTATGACAGCTGACAAAAGAAAAAAATAGACAATAAATTTGTATATCATGTGCAAAAACTCAGAACCTAGCGCCATGGCTTCAATGCATTACACCGATGATGGCTCTGTAGCAGAAGGCTATATTTGCTCTGTACCACATTTCTGGATATGCATTTGGCTGATAGGATGGTTCTGTATTACCACTTAAGGAATATGGAGAGGAGAACTATGAACCCCAGCATGCTCAGCAGCACACTCCAGTTACATCACAATGAGCACCATGGCCTGGAACATGGCAGTACAGAAGCTCGGTGAGTGTAGCAGTCAGGGTGGCTGCAGAAAATACAGACGTATCTACCACAGTGGATGTCATAGTGAGGGGGGAAGGAGAGAGGGTGAGTGCAGCTGGAAGTGGGGGGCTGGGTCAGGGAGAGGGGGTACCAGGATAGGTCAGGGAGAAGCAAGTAAGACAGAGTGGCCCAGCCAGAGGGTCATCAGGCCATGTACAGTGTTTGTGTGTAATGCACTGTACAGTGTGTGTAGTTGTGTGTGCCCCCACAATTTTGCCATGCTAACCACCACATTTTTGTTAACATGGGTGAATAAGGAATATTGAATTCTATGGAACAAAGGCTTTCAAAAATGTTTCAGAAAAGCAACAACACATTTTTGACGCATGCAAATACTTATTCAACAGACATGTTATGTGCATCTACACATGTCAAGACAACTAGCTGCATTGACATTTACGCATGTTGTGCCTGTGTGTACATGTCCATTGCATAGCATGCTATTGGCCCTCCACTTTTTTCATCTTGGCCCACTGTTTATTAGAATTTGACACCCCTGCTCTAGTGTACGAACAAAGTCCAGGCAGACCTTGGCCACATTCTACTCCAGACTTCTTAAAGATTCAGACAATGGAACTCACTGAGGTTGGTTATCTCATACTGTTTCCTCTTTTTCTTCAGTTTAATAGGTCCACGGTCCCAATCATTCTTCAGTTGCCATGGACAGGTTGCAGCAGTATCCAGGGTAGGACACACCATTCGGTAATAGAGCCTGTATCCAGTGATCAGAAGATCGGCGTGGGGCAGCTGCCAGGTGACAAATAGCGAATCTGTGTGGGCAATGACTTTCAGTTGTACTTGTGCCTGCTCCACTGTATAGAGAAAGTAATGAGTATATAAGATGGAAAGATTAAAAAAAAAAACAGGACAACTGATGAAAACACAAACTAGCTTAAATGAAATTCCTATTGGATAACTCAATGACTATGAGAATGGACGCAGATTTAAGTGTCCAGCTGCAGTTTCAACTGTTAGGGCAAATATATGAGTCAAGGCAAATATTGCAAGAAAATATGAAAAAGTGCATTTTATATTGTGTTATCCTAAAAATGGCCATGTGATATGTGTGACACAGCAATCCACCCACCCCCTGAATGTGTACTTCTGAAGTTTTAAAACACTTCAGAAGAAGTAAGAAAAAGATGAAGTAATCCTTCGATGATTAACAACTAATAATAAAAAGAAGCGCAGATCATTAGGGCACCAGACATTGGCACTTGCAAGTCTGGAATGTAATTAAATAAATTAGGACATTATTATAATGACAGGTCATCCTTAACATCACTGATGACTACATTGTAGAAAGAACGCATTGCTACAATGATTGCTGCTTTTCTTAAGGGTCAGGAGGTTATACAGACTGAAGAGATGTCTTTTTTTAGTTTTTCTAAGAAATTATGCATAAGGTTCTACTAATTAATTTAACATATACATATTTTCAGACCATAAGATGCACTTTCACCCCCCAGAAATCGGGGGGGTGAAAGTGCAAAAAGTTCCAGCGCCTTATGGTCCGAATGCACGTCCACCGCGGGTGGTAGCACCTTGGCATCCAGCCATCCAAGCAAGAAGATTAGTTGGGGAGGTGAAGGAACTGTCAGATGGGAGATCCTCCCACAGCTGGATCTGCCATCTGTACTGTATTGTTAATATCAACAGGGCCCTGCTGATATAAGCAATGACGAGAAGAGAAAGATAGATGAACTCCTACCTATCTCTGCCTGTGTGAGAATGCTGCACTCACACTGCAGCTTCCCCACACACAGACACAGCCATAGACACAGTTCCCCCGTGTCCACCCTCTTCCCCTCATGTTTGAGGAAGATGACGTGATGGGCCTTGAAACTAGTTCTACTAGTGTCATCTAGTGGCTGAAATTCAGTATTGCATCGATTTGATGCATTGCATTGATCCAATTGATTTGAACACTTCAAATATATTTTTTCTGGTTTTCCTGCTCTAAAAACGGGGTGCATCCTATGGTCAGGTGCGTCTCATGGTCCGGTATGACATATAAAGACAGATGACTTTGTGTTTGAAATGGACTAAGCTAGGGGAAACACAAAAGTAATTTAGATGTACTAATACAGCTACCTGTATTTTAATGAAGTTGCAGACAAGCTAGTCCTGTGACATGGAAAAACTAAAACATCACGTAGAATGTGTTGGAAGTCCTTAAGAAATCACACACCTTGTGTCTTGTTGACTCTGTCTATGGTGCGATGCAGGACCCAGTTAGAGGATGCACCATATCCTGCAGAGGTGCTGGCTGAAATCCGCACTTTGTACACAGTACTGGGCTGCAGGGAAGTGAGCGTATGCCCAGTCTCGTTTCCTCCAACTTCTACCATGGTGACCACACCTAATGAGGTACATGACAAGAAAAAACTGAAATAAAATCTAACATTACGTGAAGTCAACAAACCTAGTGAAACACAATGGTCGTTTCACACTACCTGCGCTGCAGCAAGTTTACAGCCACGCAGTGCGGTACAGTTAATGCAAGGTACACAGGTTTCCATAGGAATCCTTTGGGCCACAACACAAGTGCTTCCCATACATTTGTAAGGGAGACATAGCACAGAGAAATGTGGTAAAGTAAGGTTTCATTACCAGCAGCGGACACTAGTGCGTCTGTTGGCGGTAGAATGTCTAGTGTGAAATGACCTTCACAGGAATATAACACAACCCAAAAATCGAAGCCGCCTACTGCATCAGAAATATCTGATTGACATTAATTCCAATGCTGGGCCTGTTCCTCCCCTACTATAGTGGAGCCACAACATGGATTGTATCTAAACATTTCAATT
Source organism: Ptychadena robeensis (assembly GCA_036250615.1). Classification (NCBI taxonomy): domain Eukaryota; kingdom Metazoa; phylum Chordata; class Amphibia; order Anura; family Ptychadenidae; genus Ptychadena; species Ptychadena robeensis. Next base: position 127,007,839 of record CM070034.1, on the reverse strand, counting down.
TTATTGGTTTTAAGAAGGCACGTATACAGAATACCACAATTCTGATTTTTTTGATTATTCTTACCATCTTTCTGCGTGGTGTATTCAACACGGTACTTGGTGATGTGCCCATTGGTCAGCTCGGGCTGAAGAGGCAGCCATTTAACATGAATATCGTCAGGGGTCTCACTGTTCAGTGACAACATGGGGGCAGCTGCTGGTACTAATGAAGAGATTAATAATAAGAAAAGTACATAGAGAGAAAACAAATATTTAGGGCCCTTTCAAACTATATGCATTACATTTGAAAAACGCATGAATTGTTTACTGCACGCGTTTTTACATAGGCAACCAATGTTAATATTCACACTGCATGCATTGCATGAAAATGCCCTGCTGTATTTGATAAATTTTTATGCATTTTTCATTGATTTCTTCAAAATGCAAATGTAATGTGAAAAGTGTATGCGTTTTTGTATATATGTATATATGCAGAAACGCATGCCTTTAAAAAACGCATATAGTGTGAAAAAGCCCTCATAAGAAACATGGAACCCCTAGGAATTCCTCCAGGCATCACCCATAACCCATCAGAGGCAGCAGCAAGACCCTGCCTATGGTATTCATGGTACCGTATTTATTTTGTTTGGTAGAACATTTTCTATACTAAAATATAAGAAAGTTCATAGAATAGCAGCATATCAGGTGCAGGCAACCACAGTATCATAACTGATATATAATGGTGGCACTGGAGGTGCAAAGTTAAATTAAAACTCTTTGTTACATAACCAGCAGAAAACACAATAACAAAATAAAAATGCAATAAAGATACAAATAAATAGATCATTAAATGAAAAATGTCTGCTTAAATATTCACATTCAGGTTTTTTTCCTTCTAGTTTTTTTTCTACCAAAACTCTTCAATCTTTACATTAAATAGAATATAAAGACTGTGACTGCTGTCTTCTCCATTTGAATGCTAGCTGATTTTCAGGCTAGTTTATTGCATTCAATATTTTCCTAAGTACAAAACTGGGACAAATTTGTGGATAAGGATTTTAGATTGCACTTTGACTTTCTAATCTGTATGCTTGTCCTGGTGTCTCACACAGTACTGAAGGCAGTCAGATCCCTTATTTCTCTAAGTGCAAATTCTTTGAAGAGAATAAGAAAGGACCTACCAGTCCATAACAACACTTGGAGGAGTTAGAAGGTGCTTTTTTAGCACTAAGGTGGGTAATAATGGGGGTAGAGGATGTTTCTTAAAAGTTACAAAGCACATACTATGAACAAGGAGTAAACTGTTGTCTCAGTATAAAATAAGATCCACACGGTCTAAAGAACATCAAAGGATAAGTCCATTTTTTTACCTATAATTAAAAAAGGAAAACACAGTAGGGACAACTATGGTAAAACTATGGAACAAGTAACAGGGAAAATGGTCTGCTATCAGAGGAACATTTCTCAAAAAAGAAAAAGTTAGTGGTTTGACAACTTCAACAAGATGTGTGTAAGTATGAAATTTCCACTTGGACCATTTCCATTTGGCCCATTAAGCTTCATGTGCAGAATGACCAATTAATTGTGCTTATTATTTCCAGATCCAAAGCCCATTTAATTATTTGGAGCACTCATCCCTTTGGATCCAATGAATCTTAAGAGTCAACTACAGTACCATCAAACCATGCCTTGTGTAGATATAACTATGTAAAGCCCCCAATGCACCTTACAATCTTACCATACAATTTTTTCTTCTACCAAAACCATGTAATATGAGGACCTTTCTAAACCTTCCAATCACTATGTATTCTATCAGGGAGGACCCGGCACTACATAGTTGTTGGTAGATCTAAGGGAAATTGTATGAAGTGATCTAAAGGTGCATGGGGGGCTTAAGTTAATAACTAATGCAAAACTAATCTCTATCTCATTCAAGGCTGCTTCCAAGGAGTTAAGCATGAGGAAGAGTTTGGTGCCTTGGTGATCTGTCATGCTGAAAGTGTTTAATTTGTCATAACAAACTCTTCCTCGATTTCAGTCTTACCATTCAATGCTGCCATAGAAAATAGAATAAAGTCATGTACGACTATATACCATGATCATAAAATTCCTAAAATAAACCAAAACCTGAAGTATGACCCTACTCTAGACCTTGCCTACAGTAAAATACAAGTGTGAATTAAACCCGTCCATAGAAACGTAACTCGGAGCAGACAGAATAGAACAAATCCAATTACCGTCATCCAATGTTTGTACCACAAGAGGCTCTGAGGCACGGCTGGCTCCTTGCTGGGAATAGGCTACAACATAAAAGGTATAATTGGTCCCTGGTTCCAGGTATTTCACATTCAGCTCTGTAGTGTCATTGTTGACTGCAAACTGATACTCCATGTTTTCAGAACCTGTAATGCATAAAAATAAAATTTTAAAGGTGCAAACAAACTCTACAAAACAAATTCAGAAACTGAATATCCAAGACAGACATACCACTTGTTTTAGTGTAATGCAAGGAGAATCCAATGACCCTCTCCCAGTTGCTCTGTGGTCTTTCCCAAGTCACAGTGACTGTCTTGCTGGTCACAACCAGGGCTCTTAAGTCTTGTGGTGGACCGGGCAGGCCTTCCTGAACTGTGACATGGAGCCTAGTTGTGGCACAGGCAATGCCCAGTATGTTCTCAGCCACACACTGATAGTACCCAGAATCCTCCAGATCAATCTGTGTGATCACCAGGCTACCTCTTGGCTGAATCCTCACTCTTCCATTAGAAAAAAGCTGCTGTCCATTTTTTAGCCAGGTAATGATGGGCTCTGGATCTCCTGTAGCGCTGCATGTAAAACGAGCGGTGCCAGCCCGTGCACGTGTAATAACCTCCGGTGGCTGGCTAATAAATGGGGGCACTAAAACAGGAAAAACATGTGCAAAACCATTATGATTCAATAAAATAAGAAGAAGTTGAAAGTAAACCAGTATCATATACAAGGATATTATAAACCATGACAGATGTGGAATGTTACAAATCAAAACCTTAAGGTTACATTTCACATATTTCCACGCTTTTCTTTAAATACTTGTGGGCTGCTTACAGAATATGTGGTCCTATTCTTGCATCACTCTAGATTTTCATATACAAATTGGCAACAAGCAGCAGTAGTATTAATAGATCAATTGCTGTTTAGATGTCATAAAGCCCTTCAAGAAACCACAGTAAAAAATGTTAGAGTTCGAATAATGTCCAGCTGACCAGTAAAAAAATTAAAAATGAATGATGATTTTGTTTGCTGAATTTATTTGAGAAATTAATTTGGAGCAGAAATTTGTCCTGTGTGTACCAAACTTAAGAATGCATGATGTGATGAGTACTGAAGCTGTGTTCTGAATAAATTGGGTGCACTTTTGTTTCTTAGATGTCAGAGCTGCTAACACAGTAACGATTGGTGGGGAACTACTGCACCCTAGAAATAGGATAGAGCAATATGTGGCACATTTGGGAGCTGTGCTTCCCAAACTTTCCCTGCAGGGCCCCCCTTTTCTAGATAGGAACATTATCGTGCCCCCCCCCCCCATCAAACTAGGATTGAGCATTTCACACTAGCCATGCAGTAGTGTGTACAAGTACAAGAGTGAAATGACCCTTACATTTTATTTGAAATGTAACTCATACAACTTTATTTGGTTTTCACACCGATCATGCAAAGATATGATTCATATATACACACACCAATCATACACAAACATTCATAATTTACAGAGATACACACACACTGCACTCATGCAGAGACTCTACTTATCAGCAGCTAGTTTCTACATGTTTGGCTTCCTGCTTTTCCCTCTCTCAGCCCCCTAGCTGCGCCGCCACTGAAATACCTCTGGGCCAGCCCCCCAGTTTGGGAACCACTTAGCTAAAGGGAGGCGGTGTATTAACAACCTCAGTATGGTGCAGGGGAATGTTAATCTAAAGATTTCCAGTCTCTGAACCTGATGTATACCTGTATACCTATATGTGTACATATCCTTTAAGGTATGACAGATACTGACCTTTACATGCAATACCAATTAGTATTAATAAAGCAGTTACTTCAAGCATACAAAATGTACTTTATTTTCTGGCGTATAAGACTACTTTTGAACACTGGAAAATCTTCTCAAAAGTAGGGGGTCGTCTTATACGCAGAGTGCAGAAACATCTGAGCCAGAAGAGTCTGCCTCTGTCAGACATCGGAAGCGCCCCCTTATCCCCCCTCCCTCTCTCCCTCCTCGATGTGTGAGACGAAGCCAACATGCTCATTAAAGGCTGTGGCTCCAGTGGCTGAAATTGGTATTGCAGCTCAAACACATTAAAACACCTTCACTGTATCATGTGACATGATATCAGTTAAAATTAAATGTATACAATTTTGGATTACTTGGATAACCACAGGTAAACATTAATATGAAAGGTTGCAGTTAGGGGTGTGAAATTAGAATGTAAATTACAACAAAATGGGACTTTTAAGGTTGTTGGAGTATACATATGTAAGGCCCTGGGCCCACTGCCGTTTCTCTGAGTTGGCCAAAAAAATTACACACGCCAGCACATTTGCGGGTGGATTTCCCATGACTTACAGGCAGTTTTCTTATGTCATAAGAATTAAAATAACCATATTGAAAGCAAATCTGATGTTTTTTTTTATTTGGTGTGCGTTGGAAGAGGGGTAGTCTTATACAACGAGTATACCCCAAACTCTATATTTTAACTGGAAAAGTTGGGGGTCGTCCTATACACCCAGTCGTCTTATACGACGCAAAATACGGTACATGTAATAGAATTCTCTGTTGAATACAATACTCTACTAAGTTATATTGGAAATCCTCAAATGCTTTGGAGTGAGTGAGAGTGAGTGCAGTGAGAGCGTCATCCAGGTAAAGTTTTACTTTTGAGACATTTCTTCTCACCTAGGACTTGTAGCTGAGCTGAAGTGGACACAAAATGCTGACTATGCAGATAACTGGCTCTACACACATAAACTCCAGCATGATGGGCCTGAATGTGCTTGATGAGGAGGTTACTCTCTCCCAGTAGGACAATATCAGAGGGCAGTGGGTTGCCATCTGCAGAAAAGACAAAAGTTAAAGAATGTCATTATCTACAACCGCAAAAGAACAGCATAATCCCATGCAAAGCCAAATATATAATTGTAGGGGAAAAAACATGGAACTGGTTCAGTAAGCTGACATTTATACTGCTCATCGGGCAGATCTTCATATCAGAATATATAAATGGTATGAGAAGCCTTTTTTTTTTATTTACAGATACTGATATGTTAGCTATTACAACTAGGGATAGCAAGTTCTCCTAGCTGGGGGGCGTGCATCTTATGGTGCATAAAATACAGAAATCAGCTGATTGGATTGATCATGTGCTTCTTCATGAGTTCCCATGCAGGTGAACCTTCCATCCCTACTCATAACAATGCAAATAGCTCAGAATCCCAAAACTTACCTGGACAAAACTAATGCTGGCCATACGTGACTTAAATCCTCTGCGATCGTTGTAGGAATCTCTGCACACCACCTGGGGGAATAGATCCCTGGCCGATACTTTGGGTCCTCATCCAAAGTAATGACGATCGAACAGGAAAATACCAGCATATTGGATCCCTGTTTGATCAATATTTCTTTAGAGCAGGATTAATCACTCAAGGGGGGCTGTGTTTGATTCCCAAACAATTGATGCAAACATGCACAGTGATCAATCGTTCGAGAATAGATCAAAACAAAACATTGAGCCGTGTATGGCCGGCTTTAACTACTACTTAGCGACCTAACTTGTAGACACTTAAACAATGCAACCTGCTCAGCTTTTGAACCTTATACTAATATAACAAGTGTATTGTACTGTGTTAAGCCTGCCATACACGCACGAGTGGCGGCTGATTTTGCCGCCGACCGATGGGCAGCTCGGCCGGCCAAAGAATGGACATGTGCAATATTCTCTGGCCGATGCCGTTAACTTCAATGGAGACCGGCGTCTTCATTGAAGCTAATTGCCCGCACACAAAGGGTGCTGGCCAATGCTGTCAGCTCGGGACTGCAGCGTGATGATGTCATCACGCTGCTTTCCAGAGCTGATCAGACCTGCTCTGACGGCTCCCACTCGGTACGTGTGTGGGGGCCTTTAGCCATCGATAAATACAAAAAGTTTGTAATTTTAGTGATATCCTTGACTGATAGAGGTGCAAATAAATGTTCATAGGAGATATTGATCAGACATACGAAGAGTTTTTAGGGTATTTGTCATAATTTTCACCTCCTTTTGCAATTTAAATGTCCACACAGATATTTTTAAATCTCCCTAAATAGCAATGAACATTGTCAATTATGATAATTAAGCATTTTGTATTAATTGTCTAAAAAAATAAGTAGTTCAGGTACATTCATCGGTCAAGTGTGTCAATTCAATATAATGGTATTTTTTTTGTCCATCCTTGTCCTATTTTCCATTACTTGTAAGGGCTTGTTTCCACTACCGCGGAAGCCCGAGGTTGACTACAGGGCAGACAAAACTACGCCAATGTAGTTTAATGGGCTAGTCCCCTGCTGCGGTCAGGGGGGCGGCCGCCACCTAAAAACTCGGTCGACCGAGTTTTTGACCGCGGTCTGCACTATTCCTCCCAGCACTGACCGCGGCCATAGAGGTGAATGGCCCCAGCTAACAACCGCATAAGATGCGGTTCTTAGCGGGGGCGAATCTAAGCGGCTGCAATCGTGCGGCCAGCGGCTGCACTAGTGGAAACAAGCCCTAACTCTGTGTATAAATGTGAGTTTTAAAAACCAGGTTTGTATTAAGCCTGAAGAAGGGATCTGAGATTTCCCTAAAGCATGTTTCTCTAATTACTTCCGTGCTCCAATAAGGGTATCTCTATCTTTTTGTAGCATTACTTTGATGAAGACAATACATTACCTAACCACCCAACGTGTATAACCTTACATTACTAGAGCCTACCCAGAATCTAAAGATTACATGGAGAAAACTAAGGTACTGCACCCTAAGTGCAGAGTTTGACACTTTAATTTGACAAAACCAAGACATCATGACACTTGGTTCAGACATACAATAATACAACCTGCCCAGAATATGAACCTTATTTTAATGAAGCAAGATATTACATAACACCCTAAAGCTAGCTATACACGTATAGATTTTCAAACAATCGATGATGGATTAGACCAGGATGTCCGATATTATGATCAAATATCGATTGTGCCTATATCGAATATATACACTCTTTTTCATTCAACCGAATGAAATTTCATTCAGATGTACTTGAATGATATATCATTCAATTTCTTTAACAGAAAATAGCTTTATTCAAAATGTATTTGATCGAACAAAAACAAACAAATTTAAGTATTTGACATGTTCAATCAACATTCGATGGTTACCAATTCGATAAAAATTTACCAACATGTCTGATAACTTTAGATAAATTTTGTGTTCGATATCGATAACTTCTTATTGAACAAACAAGTTGTTCGGTACTCGATTTTTGTTCGATCGAACAAAATTCTTTAGTTCCCGATTGATTGAATTAAAATATCGAACTGTGTATCTCCACCTTAACTTTCAAAATTTTACCAGGATGCATGCCGTCCAGAATGAGAAACTTACCTTGACGATGCCAAGAGATCTCTGACATCCCATTTCCCTCTGCTGAACACTCCAATACTGCAGTCTGGCCCACCTCCATTGTGAGGTTCTGGGGAGTTCTAGTTATTGCCAGCTCATTAGAGAAATGTTTCAGATCTGAAAATACATTCAGAAATATATTCAAAGATTGTAACTGCAACAAAGACATAAAAACCCACCCTGTCTTTGTAAGGAAAAAACTTTTCAATAATCCATCACCTTACGAAAAGAACCTTCGAGTTACATGGTGATGATATACAATACAGGCAATCCTAAAGCCCCCCATACACCTGCAGATTCCTCCATACAACTTTCATGAGACCTACCAACAACTATGTAGTATAGTGACCTCCCTGATAGAATACATAGTGGTTGGAAGGTGTAGAAAGGTCCTCCTATTACATGGTTTTGGTAGAAGAAAAGTTGGTTGTACAGAAGTTGCATGGTAATTGTATGTGGTGTATGGGGGGCTTAAGCCACCTGGTTACAAGGAACTAGTTGTAAGCAGTAACCTGGAGAGCTTTCAACATACAATTCCCTTACTGATGGTGATATTGGTACATTCATGTAAAAGTTTTATTTCTGAGCACTTTTTTTTTTATTTCGGCAGACTTATCATGTTATTATGGGGCGACTGGTATTTTCTGTAAGCTGCATATTTATTTATTTATTATTTTGTTTCTAAATTTAGATATCCTATAACTATCTCCAAGCATTGCTTCATGAAACTTGAGTCCCATTGTATTTTTGTTTTGTTTTAGTGATTTACTAAACATAGTCAAACCAAGTCCACACCCCCCAATGGGCATCATAGATGCACACTACCAATGGGTACATGACACCAAGTGTAAACAAGGCCATAGTTTCACAACATATATATTTTAGCTTAAGAACCACAGCTTATCATACATCAAATTTTTAAGAACAATATTAGGGATTAGGAGACAATGCAAATTAGGGAATTCACACGGTCCTTCAGAAATCAAGATCGCGTTCAGAAACAATGGCACAACTTTCAATTCGGATGAATGTTTCAAACCTATCTTAGATAAAGTACCTTCAGAACTACCCTGCTCATTGTGAGAGCATGCTCCTTACCTGCCCTTACCCCTCTTCCCACCCCACTTGCTCTTGTTTCCCCTTCATTACCCTCATTTATACTTTCTTCTATCTATTCCTTTATTTCTTTCTCTTATCATTTAATGTGTGTATGATGACAGAACATTCTTCAGGGTAATAGACAACAGTCCAACCCCTCGAATCCTGCTAATTTAGACAATCTATTTACTGTTTCTTGACAATGTCTGTTCCACCTCTTAAGCCCCCCATAGACAGGCAGACTCCCAGCCATAGTTGTTGCAGACCAACCTGCGTGCTCGCTCCCGCCGAGCACATAAAGGTTGGTCTGCCGCA
>CM070034.1:126968540-126990823 GCA_036250615.1 Ptychadena robeensis | reverse complement strand
ATAATGAAATACAGTCCGATCGATCAAAGATCCTCGTATCGGAAAACATCGATTGTTTTTTATCGATTGGACAGAAAATCGGGGCGTGTATGGGGGCCTTAAGAGTGGGTAATAGAATGGTGCTGGGGTCAGATTACTATTGATCCCAGGATTCCCCATTTCGGTACTAATATTTCCACTAGCTGACTTACTGAGTTTATTGCAAAGCCCCTGAATATGTTATCATCATAGAACACATTAACCTTTTTTAAACCTACTTTAGAAAATGTGGCGTATAAATATTTTTGGTAAATGTGTAGATAATATGCATTAATTGGGAAGCTTATAAAGAGTATGAATACAGAGATGGTTGTGTAAATTTAGTGATTTTATGAGTTAATTGCAAAGCCCCCAAACAAAGTATTATCACCAAAATTGTGGGAGATGTAGGGAAGGTTTTTAGAAACACCACACAATAACATCTATAGCAATTTTGTTGATGATTCCATGTTAGGGACTTTGCAATTTCTAACAAATCAACTAATCACAACTTTGTGACCATCTCTACAGTAAACACCATTTGCTATGGTAGAGTAGATGCCAGTTAAGGTAGCTTGCTCTGATAGTTTTTTTTTTTATTTTGGTGAAACAGTTACCAGAGAGTTATGAAAAACATAGTAACTGCTTTGTTTTTAGTTTTAATGCTGTCATTTAATAAAATAAAAACTTCTGGTAATAAAACTGTTGAGACCCACCTGCTAGTCTGATTGTACCGGTTCTGCCCTTTACAGCTCCAAATGAATTCTGATACATGCAGGAGTAACTTCCCTCAATGCTTGACCTCTCTGCTTGTGACAACAGCAGCCCTCCATTGGGGTGCACAGTGAGATTTTCGGGGTTTAGTTGCTCTCCATTCCTCCACCACGTGATATTAGTGCTCCCCTCTGTGTTGCCAACCTCACAGTGCACAATGGCTTCTTGGCCAGGCAGGAGTACAATGTCATTGGGACCTGGGTGGCAGCTGAGGTCTAACCAAGTGCTCTTTCCTGCAAGATAGGAAACAAAAGTAGACAATTTACCAAGTGCAGCTGTAATGCCATTCAGGTAAAAAAAATATATTAAAAAATGTTTTTTTTTTACTGCAATGAATGGGAAAAACCAAGACATCGTGAGCATTAAACAAAAGAAATTTGTATTATTGTAACCTCAATATTCCATGATGTGAAACATCTTTCTTACATTAACAGCTAAAAATACAGTGTTCTGTATTCTTACAAGAAATCTGGAGTGCCCATACTCATTTGTACCAATTGCTTGTCTATACAGTATGTGTTCTGGGGTGAAACAACTTTTTTACAGAAGGAAGGGGAAAATGAAAAGGCATGCAAAAAATAAATAAACCCTGTCCATTGTGATGTTTGCACGTACTTTGAAATCTATCCCTGTGTTGGGTCAAGTCTGTTGGAATTAACTTGAGGATGTAAATTAAGCCTTTAACTTCTCTGCAAGGTGTTATTCAGCACCACCTGCCACCTCTATACTTATGAGGTCTAAAATGTATTATGGTCAGGAAAGGTTCTGCTATTTGAGTGGGTAATGCAATGGGCTTAGGAATAGTGATGAGCGACTAGGCAATATTCGAATTCACGTAATTTCGCGAATATCCGCTATAATATTCGATTCCATATTCATAATCTCGAATATCCGCACTTACAACATGAATTGCGATCTAAAAATTGCAATTGCGATCGAATATGCGCAATGCATGCAAGTCAATGGAGCTCGGATATTCGACTGGGAGAATATCCGTCATTTCCGTTTTAAAAAATCGCATTGCGATTATATAATCGCGATCCCATTCATTGCAATGGATCGTGATTATAAAATTGCAATTATAAAAGCGCAATAAATCGCGACAAATCGCGATCGCGCCGGATATCCGATGATATATTCGCGAATATTCGTGAAATGGCGAAATAGCGATATTCGAGCTAAATATTCGAAAATCGAATATTCGAGCTCCACACTACTTAGGAAGTGACCCACTAGTGCCAGCAGTATCACTAGGATTGGTGTCACCCGTTAGTGTATAGGATGGGTTTGGTGTAAAGGATGTTCTGCGAATTAATATGGATGCCAAACTGTGTGGCTGTGTCGTACAACAATGGCATCTACCTTTACTAGTTTATTTTAGCCCAGAAGCCTGCTGCGGTGATACTAAGGAGGGGGTCGTCCCAGTATGTTGATTTGGATTGGTGGAGGGAGCGTCTCACTCCACCATTATGGAGTCTGGAGGACTAGACCTTGAAGGTATGGAGGCGTGGGAGTTTATTATTATTTTATTTTATTTACATAGCGTCAACATATTACGCAGAGCTGTATAATAAATAAGAGTTGAGATGCGACACAAGATAACACACAGGTTATGACACAGGAGGAGTAGAGGGCTCTGCCTGAACATACTTACAATCTAATAGGTTAGGGAACAGAGTATACAATAGGTAGGGAGATTGGAATGGAATGGTGATGAGGTGAGGAAAGAGAAAATGGGTAGGCAAAATTGAAAAGGTCGGTTTTCAGGGCTTTTTTAATAGTACCAAAGGTCGGAGCAAGTCTAATGGGGCAAGGAAGAGAGCCCCACTGAGTAGGATCGGTCCTAGAGAAATCTTGAAGCCTTGCATGTAATGATGTTATAACTGGGGACAGTAGGTCACTGGAGGAGTGGAGGGGGTGGTTAGGGGTGTATTTATGGACGAGGTTAGAGATTTAAATGGGACAGGAGGTGTTGAGTGATTAAAACTGCTTTAGTCTTTCTAAAAAGTTTAAGGGATTTAAAAAATATGTGTATTTAGTATGGTGAGGAGGTGCTGCAGGAACCTGCAGAGAAGATATGACCAAGGGAGAACAAAGTGTCATGAAAAGTATCTGGATGACAACATGGAGGTGAGACTTGCTACTTCCCATACGTCCCATACTTCCCATACACTACTGTGCCATACGTCCCCCAGTATACAGCATTGGCATCAAAAGGGAAGCCGAGGAGCACCCCCACTTTGCCTCAGAAAGAACATGAAAAACTCAGGTAAACAAGATCACTTTTCACATAAATTCAGCCTGTTTTTTGTTTTCTTTTACATATGAATTGTGGTGCAATGTCTCAGCGTCTTTTTTAAGGTTCTGGGTTGCTGTGGTGGTGGCGGTTGCCATTGAAATAGATATTAATACACAAATGAAATCTATGAAGATGCTTTCCTGTTTTATATTTATCTATGGCTTCAGCATGACAATTTCTACACTTTGATATGAACAAGTCATTCTAATCTTTTCTGATCAATGCAAAATGTATAACAGACTCTGCCAATCTGTATACCTGACTGCATCACCAGGTATATTTCATGGATGGTGACAGTTTAAGTGTTTTTGCTCGATGATTTTCACCTAAAATGAGCCGCATGTGTAGTCCATAAGGATGTAATGTGTGTTTTTAGATACTTGTGGATGTCATCTGTGCATAGCAGCTATTTATCTACTCATCCCTTGTGATTGCATATAAATTAACTTTATGAGCATTTTTTATGGCTTTAGTATTCCTCTAAGAATCTATTTACATACCAATAATTTTAACCATATAATAAACAGCATAAGTACGTGACAGTTCCTACATAGACCATATGACTTGTCTTAAGCTAGGCATACACGGTTCGACATTGAATCTATATTGTATTATGTATTGTGTTACAATTTATTAAAATACAACTGTAATTAAATAAAAAATAAAATACCTTTAACTAAAGATCTGCCTTCCATTAGATTCTGACTACAGAACATACATTAGGATTTATTCATATATGCTTGCATGGCGATTTCTGTTATGGTGTGATCAATGAATATTGTTTGAGATTGTGCCCTCTAAAGCTAGGTTCACACATACGTTTGCAGGGTGTTTTAGCAGTAGACAAATGCCATGACGTTTTAAAAATCGAGCAGAGACTGGACTTTTTGTTAAATTTCAGCCAATCATACAAGTATTTGATGGGTTTTCTAGGTATTTGGATGAATGTTGTATCCAATGGTACTATGAAGCATGAGCACAGTTCTTTTTGAAAGGGATTGATTGTTTTGAATCTATCACACTGTGTGCTGGTATGATCAAACGATGTAAAGTTAGGCACACACGAGTAGATCTGTAAAAAGATTTGAATACAATCAATCAATGTGGTTGATTGTACTCTAATCTGTTTACAAACCTACCTGTGTGTGCCTTCCTTCAAACGAGATCAATTGAGCCTGCTTGAAGAAACTCGATTGAACGGGGTTCTTTGCATGGAGATGTGAATCTTTATGCAAAGTATTGGATGTCACCGGCTCCTGCCTTTCTGCTCAGCCATCTTCTGTCAGTGTGAAGGGGGAGGTGCCAGCACTACTCACTCAGAAGCTGCTGCTCTGTGAGTGGGTCGATTTGTCACTCGATCATGCTTAAGGCTCTCATACATGGGTCGATATTTAACTCGATTTTTGACTGATCGAACACTGTGCGCGTTTACGCTGATCGATCGGCAATCAATCGAGTTCTGCCCACCCTGAACCCAGTTCCATCGATTCCCGATCCGATCAATCGCCGATTCCACTATGGCCGAGAATTGATCGGATCGGGAATTGATGGAACAGGGTTCAGGGTGGGCAGAACTCGATTGATCGCCGATCGCGCACGGTGGATGCACAGAAATGTAGTCCACACAGAGAAAACAGATTTGTGTTCTCACCACATGAGACAACACATTTTCTAAAGTTTGTTTGTGCCACAATCTGCACTTATACATGCAAATTTTGCAAATGCAACGCATGGTACTTTTTTCAGAATCTCGAATATTCGAGATTACAAAGATATAGCACTAAATTTGAGATCTTCCTAAGTGCCTATATTCGCAATAAAAATTTGTGATTCGAATATTCACGCTCAGCTCTAACCACATCCTCGTCATCCTAGTTATTGATGCTCTTATTGCCATGGGATAAGAGTGGCATCCTAGGAATTTGGTCAATTCTAGCATATATGAGTAATTGTTGATGTTTAATATAAGAAACCCACACAGAGATAAACCGTAATGCCTGCCAGTACTGAAATAAGCATGCCGGAAGGGAACTCAGAACTAGTAGGCATGCTTCTCAGTACAAAATTGATTTAGGCCCTGTACACGCCTATCTATTTGGACGCGGATTGGGTGACAAATGTAAAAACATGTCCAACAAATGCACATTATATCCAATGACATGAAAATATATGTCAACAGCTGTAAGCCCAACCATGAAATTGTACAAACAGTGTAAAAGGTGATTCCATTTGGAATGATGGAATTGAAGTACAGAGACAGTACATATGGAGAAGATTAACAAAATCTGCCCAGAAGCAAATATGGTGACTTCTTTGCATTACCAAGTCAACAAGTACATAGCTCGCTACCAATAAGTAGGTCAGAGAATTATGTTCTGTTAGCGCACCACCCAATGAGGAGCACAATACAAGCCATTGTCAGTAAAACCAGAAACGTGTTAAATTTCTTCTTTACAACACGGTATCACAATACAGTCTGGAATGAAATATTAATAGTTGTTCCAGACAATTTTCCTTATTCATATACATTTTCACTATTTTTAAACTGCCTGCGGTGGTTGCTAGGAGACGGCGATGTCCAGCTCGTCTCTTTGTGCCATCAGATCAGCGCGGATACCGAGCCTACCTGGCTTCTGCCTCCAGTCTAGAAATTTAACGTAAGCCTTTATAGTTCGGGGCTTTGTTACAAAACCTAAATTTTGTGTTTGATATATTGAATGCATATTGTTCCCTAACTTTGGAAATGTGATGTGAAGAATGTTTATATCTGTATGTAGAGCACAGCTGTAGTATTGTAGCAGTTTGATACAGGACTCTTTATGGGATTTACTAAAGGACTTTTAATGTTATATCTGCTATATGAACCCCCGATGGGCCAAATATAGGCTTCAGTCATGAACAGCCTTTGGCAGGGACAACCAATAAGCCTGTATTGTATGATGAAGGACATAGGATGAAAGATGTCTATGGGTCCTGGTATCATCAGAAGGATTATCTTAATGAAATGTTTTTGCTATTAAATGTTCACTTCCTATATCTTTTGTTTTCTATGTATTTATTCTCCAAACGGTATAGCGTCCACCGCATAACTGGCAAAGTATGGCCAATATACATGATTCTATGCAACTCCACAGCCCTGTAACACAGCCTTTACAACATTACATAGGGACATAGTTGGTAGGGCAGGAGACAACATAACATAGGTAATGTTTTTGCTATCAAATGTACAATTCCCATATCTTTTGCTTTCTAGGTCTCTGTTCTCCAAACGCTATAGCGTCCACAGAATAACTGGTAAAGTATGTCTGATATACCTGATCCTTTGCAACTTCATAGCCCGGTAACTCAGTCTTTACAACATTACATAGGGAGATAGTTGGTACCAGGGCTGTGGAGTCGGTCGATAAATTCCCAGACTCCGACTCCTCGACTCGACTCTCTGTATGTAAATATGCTAATGTATGTGTATCATCCATTGAATGAATGGGAGGCATCATACAATTAACCACAGAATCTACTGGTATGGATTAACCAGAACACTGCTACTGTAATGGACAATTATAGAGAGGAAAGGAAGTGGGTAAGTTAGGGTTTAGGCAGAAGATTGTAGCTGATGTTTTTCCGTTAAGCTAGGGCACCAACGCTGTAATTGTGATCGGGGAGTCAATTGAATCGGAAATAATCAATGTGCACCACAGGGGTGGCAAATGATTCCTGTTCAATGGTGGACCCCGTCATCCCCAGCTTGCAGTGTGTGATTTACAAAATCGCCACAAGCTGGGGAGTAAGTCAGAGGCCTGTCTCCTACAGAGTTCCAATGTGAGGAGTGCCTGGTCTCGCGCCCTTACATGACAGCCGACGGCTTTGGAGTGAGGCAAGGAGCCGCCAGCGTTTAATACTTTCCATGAAAGTCTCCATGCAAGTATTGGCATTGTTAAGAATCGGGGTTTTGTAAACATGTGTGGAACCCCGTACATATCACGGTTCTTCGATGTCAGGCTTATTAATCCTCGCCTGAAGGAAGGCACCAGTACGGGTAGGTTTTTGTAAAACAGATTTAGAGGTACAATCACTCACCGTGAAGGCGCAAGTTAATTGATTGTGTACTTCAAATCTTGTTAAAGATCTACCCGTGTGTGCGCCAAGCTTTAGTGTTCTGAATCTTCTGCTGATCATTAGGGCAGTGGAAGGCTCCAGAAGACTGGCAGGGCGAAGGGGAACTTCAAACAATGATTTCATGATTTTCCCTGGAATCCATAGTCATGTGTAAGTTTGAATGTATAACAATCTAAAAGCTAGCCTATATATGTGTGCGATTCCTCTGAACGATCTGATTCCGGCGATGCCACAGGCGATCGGATGGCGATCGATTCATGCCCACTTCACGTCTGTGCTATGCCAACTTAGGCCACCGATCTTCTGGGACGATTCCATGCCCGATCGATTCGCTTCACAAATGAGCAAGTCCCCTTGATGTGTATGATATTCGATCTGAAAAGACCAACATGGTTGGTTCTCTTGGCCGATCCGTATTAGGGGGCCATGTTTGATCGGCTTATGGGGGTCGAGTCGGGGCAAGGTGGGCTGGGGTGCACGCCGATTCCTTGGCACGATCCGATCGTGTGCACGAGCTGCCCGATGTTTTGATCGATCAGCCAGGAATCGTGTGGTGGGAAATAGACCCGTGTATGGCTACCTTAAGTATTTGTCACATCAGCTGAATGTACAGCGGTTTACCTACAAATGCTTTACGGCCTTCAGTCTTAATACTTATTGGCGATCCATTCTCTACTAGTCCGGCACAACACACCATTTTACTGTCATTATCGCGAGAGTTAAAGGCGCGCATACACGCTAACGGAGCGGCGGTCCAGATTGCGGTGTCGCTGAGACTGATGGGGGCGGAGTGTGTGTATGAACGAGATGGGGGACGCACCAAATGGTGTCCGCGGGGTGGGGTGAAAGATCGCTGACGGCCCGACAGCTCGGCCGGCCAGAGAACGGACATGTCCGATAATCTCTGGCCCCCTGATGTCTGTTAGTTTCAATGAAGGACTCGGCTATTGCATTGAAGCTGAACGGCCGGCACACAAAGAGCAGAGTGATGACGTCATCACTCTGCCTATGAGCTCATATGAGCTGGTATGTCGGCCCCAGCTCGGTACGTGTGTGAGTGGGCCTTTAGGTCTGTAGGGTCAAGTGGCGCTGTTTTTTGTATTTTGTAATGTTACGCATGTGCATTGCATTTTATTCTTATAGCATGAGAAGTCATTAGTGTTCATTATGAGGCTGTTTGTTTAATTGCAACATTTTAAAGTAATTTTTGTTTTTAATTAAATTTTTTTTTTTTTTTTGATATTTCCCATTTAAGTTTAGTGATGGTTTTTTGTCGTAGTAGTAGGTTCTCATTTTTTGCGACTCGAGCGTTCAGGGACCCAAAAATGTCCTCCAACTCTGATCGCTCGTAAGTGGTGGGTGGGCAGACGTTTTCCTACGTGTTTTGGCGAAGCTTGCATGGGGGTGTTGGTAGGGACACGGAGAAAACATTTTACATACAATGGGGAGATAGTTGGTAGGCAGGGATGACAACTATGCATTGTGGGATAGTTGGTAGGACAGGAGAAGAAGAAACCTTACCATAGTGGAGATGGTAGGCAGGATGGACAACATTGCATTGTGAGGATAGTAGGTTAGGGACAGGAGATGAATAAAACCTTAAATGGGGGAGACTAGTTGATAGGACAGGAGATCTAACATTGCATTGTGCGAGATAGTTGATAGGGCAGGAGGACAACAGTTTAACATAGAATGATTAGTTGAATATGGATCAGGAGACAAAATTACATAGGAAGATACGTTGATTAGGACAGGAGGACAACAGTTGTATTGTGAGATCGTGGGTAGGATACTTGGGACACTGGAGAAGAAAGTAAGACAACATTTGACATCTGGGAGATAGTTGATTAGGATCAGGAGACAACATTGCAAGTGTGAGGCAGTTGGGTCGGACAGGAGAAGGGACATTACATAGAGAAGTAGTTGATAGGACAGGAGACAACTTGTATTGTGAGGAAGTTGGTTTAGGGACAGGATGCAAACTATTATCATAGGAGTAGATAGTTGGATAGGTACAGGAGACAACATTGCAAGATGAGGCCAGTAGTTGTTCGGACAGGAGAAGACATTACATAGAGAGATAGTTGATAGGAATGGAGACAACATTTATTTATGAGATAGTTGGTAGGACCGGAGAAAACATTACATAGGGAGCTAGTTGGTAGGACAGGAGAAAACATTACATAGAGAGATAGTTGATAGGACTGGAGATAACATTAAATTATGAGATAGTTGGTAGGACAGGAGAAAACATTAAATTATGAGAAAGTTGGTAGGACAGGAGAAAACATTAAACGTTACATAGGGAGATAATTGGTAGGACAAGTGGTAGCCTTACATAGGCAAATAGTTGGTAGGATAGAAGAAAACAAAGTTTCCTTGTACTCATTTACTATCAGAGGCTGGGGAGTTTCTTGACCAAGTTAATAGAACTGTGGAATAAGCTGTTTTCCTGTACTTTATTAGAGAATTAAGGGAGATGCCATTATCAAGGATACCCATTCTCCTCTGGAGGGAAATATTTCTAGGTCCAGGCCGAGGATGCTGACAACAGGACTTTACGCTGGAGGCACAAATGCCCTGAAAACGCTGTCAGATGGAACCATAGTCAGTAAACAGGTATGGTCCCCAGTCACATCCAGATACTTCATTAGCAAATGCAAAGCTTAATCAGCCACAGACAGTCGCAGTTGGTTAAACATGCGGAACCAGAATACACTGAGCTTTCACCTGCCACTTAGAGTTATAAGTTAGCTGTTTTTCTTCATGAATGTTAAGCATTGTTCATGTTAAACACAAGTAGGTCACTATAAATAGCTGAGCTAGGCATTAAAGTGGGCTATCTCTTTACATTAACTCTCAATCCCACTCGCCTTGAGTCTCTGCGATTAGATTGTTCCTATTAGCTGTGGGTCCTAATAGCTAAACCATACCAGTTGTCTTGTCTACAGGAAACTTGTGTACAGGAAACTATACTTTATTATTTATTTTAGGTGTTTAAACATTTTTTTATAGTATTAGTTTTGTTTATACCTAATTAATAAAACCTAATTTTCCAAATAAGCAGTTATTGCTTGTTTCCTAATGACACTAGGTCACAGAACATTATGAGTTTTCTAGAACAGCAGCCGATTTCTTTTAGACTCTCTGTTGCTGAAACTTGATGAAGTCCGCCTGTACAAGGAAAAGCTCACGTCCGCAACCATTGAGTGGTTGTAAATATGTTTGTGGTACCATCATTAGGCGGTGTGACTTACAACTCTCACTGTTTATAGCTAGGAAAGTGTGACTTCATTATGACAGCCGTTTTCCACTTATACCCTGCGATCGATGGCATCATGTACAAACCCTGGAAATAGCTCTTTATGGTATTGTTCTTTGGAACAGTGGCTTTTAAAAACCGTTTCCAGTATATTGCTATGAGGTATATTTTTGGACACACTTCATTCTATTTATAAACATATTTATTACCCATTATTCTGTAATAGTGATATCCTCTGATACACAACACAATTGCCTCTTATAGTCTGTGAAGACAAACATACCACTTCCCTTCTTTCTCGCTGAGTTTGATTGTTAGTATTTTGTTTTCACTAATTGGACACATCAGTAATACCCAACCAGTAAATCTATAGCTGCTTAAAAGTACATGCCTTACCTGCTCCCATGATGATCTTAAATATTTCTTAAGGTAGCCATACACAGCACGATTTTCAGCAAATTTTTTGTGCGATCGACTGCTGTGCACGCTCCCTACAATCGCCTGGACAAAAATCGAGTGGGACCACCTGGTGAGATCGACCAGGAATCTTCCCCATGTCGGGTTGCACAGTGATCCAACATGCTGGTAAATTCCAGGCTGATCCCATTCTTTTGGGAGGGTGCCCCCCGATCAGCTGAGGGGCCGGCTGCAGCGGGATTATATCATTCCACTGCAGTCTGTCCCTAATCTATCGAGGAAGAATCGCCTGGTGTATGGCTACCTGAATGCTGGGCTACACTGCACCGCCCCAGCAACCGCGGGGGGCATTATGGGCACATCGGCGTGTGTGTGCCCATAGCGCCCATCCGCTGTTTGGGCACTGTTTAGAGAGCGGTATTGACCTTTGGCACGTGTCTGGTGTGGGCTCGGGCAGTTATTGTGAATCCGCTCCCGCTGTCACACCGCCCCCAACTGCGGCATGACGCGCCAGTATATACTGGCACGTCATTCCCCATAGGGGATTACTGGGGCAGCTGCACTGCGCAGTTTTCTCCACGCGGGAAAACCGTGCAATTTTTTGTAGACGGCCTTAGAATTTACCGTAGACGCAGCCTTAGCTATCAGACAATACATAGACAAATATCTACACAGCACTTGGTTATATAAAAATGTATGTAAAGCCTAAACTCTATATTTAAATTTGAAAGTAAAGGGATAAAACACCAAGCAATTGCAATGTCTGTGTATCAAATCAAGTTTAAGAAAAAGAACTAGACTCTTACTTTTGTGTAAATTTTACAACAAACAATTGTTCATACATTATACATCTGCCTGCACCACATGGCACATTTCCAATTTTCTACAGTTGATCTGCTCTCAGCAAAAGATTGACATGCAGGTAAATTTCAATAACTATCACTGCTATCATTGTGCTCTATACAATGAATTGCATTATTGATCTCTTACATAATAGGACGTGGTGGAGGTACCATATATAAAAGGCTCTGCTTCAATTGCAACAGAACAGAAAGACATGTTATCCATACACATCGCTGAATTAAATTATATCATAATGGGAATTAGACTTTATTTCTAATTTTATGATGATAATGATAGTAATCTGAAATACACACTGTTTATATATTTTAAACAGCACACTAATTGACAACATTTTACTTTTATATGTATGGGGTATGTTTGCAAAAAAATCCACCTGAGTGTAGCAAAGTAAAAGTTTATTGTTAAAACTATACTGGAATATTATATAATGAATTATTTGACAGCTGAAATATAACTATGAAGGGATGGAGCTAGGGATGTGGAATTTGAAGGGTAATCATTCCCAGAGGTATTTACCCAAAAGAATTCAGGGCTGTACAACTAAACCTAGCCATACACGAAACAACCTTTGCCCGTTCCATCTTAGATTCAGTAGGCTTGTGGAATTGAAATATCATAAGTCTAACATCAATCAATCGTACCACCACACAGTGTGATCGATTCAAAACTGATAAATTCCTTTCCAAAGCCATGTGCACATTCTCCATAGTACCATCAGATACAACATTTGAAGTCTAGTTTTAAATTACCTACTTAAACAATTGACCGCATCTTAACTAAAAAAAGAAAAATAAATAAAATGTAATAAAATTTTTATTTACCTCCTAACTGTCCCAATGACTCAAAAGTTGCACAAAAACGTAAAGAAAAAAATATACTTACCTACCCTGCTGTCGCCTCTGGGAGTCGCCATATTGATATCTGTGTGGCTTCCAGTCTTCCATGGGTTAAGGCCACCACTGGGGGCAACCAGATACAATGTCTTTTAATAGAGTGAGAACAGTAGAAAGATAAATAGACGTGAGGAGCTGTGGTTTACGAATGTCCCGTCTGACACATCGTTATCTCCACGGCACTGCCGAGCGTGCTCCACAGAGAGGAGGAGCAATGGGGGAAAAGCACAAATATCTCTTTTTATCTTTTATTTACAGATTGTCAGAATAATAGGGGGGTAGCTAGTGGCAAAAGTTTTTTTCTGGTGGGTTTAGGTGCGCTTTGTGTGTGTCTGAGACCTAAAGATTGAAAATGAGAAAGTGAAAGCTGAAATGTAACTTCTGTAAAGGTCTGTGGCTAGAGGTGTGAAGTGAAGATTAGAAGTCTCAAGGGTTAACTGCTGGTCCTGGGTTTCAGGGTTGTACTACTAAGCCCCCAAGCCATGGTTACAGTATATTCTTAAGGGCATTATACTAGGATTCAAATGTGCAAATCGTAACCTATCGCAAATTAACAATATAAGAAAATATATAAATAAATGTACGGTATATAGTTTACAAATATTACAATTATGATATGAGATACAGAAATATGTATTTCATGAACTCTGTGTATAAAGGCCTCAGTAATTTCTCCTAGAACATGTGTAAACCTTACACATTGCAGTATTGGGATGTGATGTAAGCCATAAATCCCAAGGGTCTCTTTTGGGCTTGGTTGTTACACTTATTATTCCCTTCCATGTAAACATTATCTCTTGACGTGATATATGGATCTCTACGGGTTGTCTTCAATGATGATACATAACTGGTTCCAGAAATCAGAGCAGCACTCCCAATGACTGCTATGACATAATCTGGTGCTCTGTGATATATGAGACTACGGTCACTGCATTATTACAAAAGGGAACATATCGTTCAATAAAGTGTACTATTCTGCTAGAGCTGGTATAATTTCTATTTTAGCATTAATTTTCTTTCTCACTTGTTCATAGTGACCACCCAACAGCTAAACCAGGACATTTTAAAAAAGATATCTGCACTGTGGAAGAGGAGTGTGAATCTCAAATTAGAAAGAATAGAACTGCAAATCAGTGATAAACATGTACTTTACCCTTTTATTTAGCAAATTTGTAACTTTTCACTAGTTATTTTTGTGCCATACTGCATTCAGTTCTAACACACAATAGGTGTATAAGAATTGGCATCATCGTGTTCTTGACAACCCAGACAAGGTATTTTATTGACAAATGTTTTATAAAAAAAACACACCCAACTGTATAATGGTAAAACAATATAGATTTGTCTTAAGACTTTAAGAGAACATTGTTGATGCCCAACTCAACATTGTTCATGACCAACCTAACCAATGATTGTTGATGCTTAAACCAATATAATTTCGTCTGTAAGTACATGTACATGTCTCAAACTCATTACCACGAGCACATAGGGTATAGAAATCACTCTCACTACAGAACAGACTTCAGAGAAAACCTACCACCTCCGTATCGGCACAAAAGTAAAAAGTACTTGAATATACTGTATTTTGAAGACCCATTGTAGGTGTGTTGTGCATACATGTTTAGGTTTTTTATGTTTTTTTTTTTTAAGTTTACATCCTTTTTAAGTCTGACGACTGAAAGTGATTTTACAATATGTGAAATGCTGCATCCTGTCCTCACCTTCCAGCTCTCTATAATGGATTAACAGGAACCACAACAGATTTGTATTTCTGAGAAGGCGCTAGCGTGTCTGATGAGTTTTGATCATAATTACTGAGCACTGCGTCTTTTCTGGTGTCTATTTGTTTGCAAATTTATGTTTACATATCCTGAGCAACAGTGGTACATGAATTCTATGAATATGCCCGTTTTCACTGTTTTGTCTATATTAGATTATACTGTTTCATTATACCATCCATGTTATACAAGTTATTAGTGATATTTGCCATACAAAAGCAAAAACAGCGGTCATTTAGACTCAATGATTGCCTAACCTACAAGTCAACCTGACCTGACTCTGATTCTCCATCAATGCCAATAGTCTGCAAAAAATAATGTCTTTGAATAATGCCATAGCCCACTGGTTGACTTTATCTCACAAAAGTGCAAGACGCAAACCTTTGTTATAGGTGCTGGATATACAGTCTATTTAAACGGACCACTCCCAAAAATGGCCAAGCCTATTAAAACCAAATGACCTATTGCCAGGTTTTTGCAGTTGATTCCCAAACGATCCTCTTGAATTGATCCCTATATTGGGTTTACTGCCCTTGACTGCAGATCAATTTTAAAAGTACTGATATTTTAATTAGATATAAATGATCAAATTCAAGCTATGGACCACTTTAGACACAACAAAAACAACACAGAAGTGGCTTAGGGACAACTTAAATATCCTTGTGGGCATCCTAGAACGGACCAATCAGGGCCCCGGATTTAAACTTTTTGAACATCTTATGAAAGACCTGAGCAACTCTAGGTTGTAATCGCTTTGAAAGTTGATTTAACTTAAGATGCCCACGCATACATATGTGCTAGATCGATGGTTGCTTCAAGCGCCGTGCATGCCATCTATCTACGGCCATCTATCTAATGCGGTCATCCCTGTCTTCGAAACAGGGTTATCGGACATGACCGTGAATCACGGCTGATGTGCATTGCTTTGGATGGGGACCGTGGGTCACCATGGAAAGCATCAGCTGAGCTGGATGACACAACAGTGCTGCGCCTCACGCTCCTTCAATATCGGCCAATGACATCATTATGCTTAGCACAAAGGCTGATCCATCTCATGGGCATTGACCTGTGTATGGCAATCTAGTCCTAGATCAAGGTCTAAATATGTATGTAAACATGGTATTTCAGCTTTTGTATATAAATAAATGTAAATAATGTATATAATACTGTTTTCACTGTCGTTATGGGGTACTGATTGTAGATTATTGACAGATTGCAGTATTAATCTTTTCAATCA
This sequence comes from Ptychadena robeensis, assembly GCA_036250615.1. Taxonomy (NCBI): domain Eukaryota; kingdom Metazoa; phylum Chordata; class Amphibia; order Anura; family Ptychadenidae; genus Ptychadena; species Ptychadena robeensis. Next base: position 126,975,165 of record CM070034.1, on the reverse strand, counting down.
ATGCAACATAAAAAAATAAAAGAGCTCAAAATACTTCTGACCCTACAGCCTCTGTAACTATCTACTGATATCTTGATCTGAACGTACCTCTACCACAGTATTTTCCATATATAAGAAGGATTGTAGTTATATTTAAAAGTTTATTTATCAGCAATAGAACTAAAAATATTGAGGTGATCATGATTAATATACTGTGGGGCAGACGTGGCTTGGTTCTTTAGTACCTATTTCCCAGGCCATCTTTCCTTTTTATATTGCTTTTATACATTTTTAGTCTCTCTTAAGCCCCCCATATATGTTTAGATTTCTTGGTCAGATTTTCTTTAGATCTCCTTTTGTTTTACCAAAACCATGTAATATGGGGGACTTTCTAAACAATCAAGTCTACCTGTGTTTAAGTGCAGTGTATACTACATCGTTGTTGGTAGATCTAAAGGATATGACTTTAATAACACCAAACATGTAAGTGATTACAATTACCTTGTTTGATGTTTTGCCTGCAATAAAGGTGTACAAGTGGAATAAGAGAATCAGTTGCGATAATCAAGTTGTCTCTGCCCTCAATCTCAAGAACCTTGGCAGTCAGAGCCACTTGTTATCATACTCCAGATGTGAGATGTCCTGATCCTTCCATCTTCCATGTGAACATGAAAATGGTAAAATCTGTCACCACTTAGCTAATTCCAATGCTGCAATAACTCACTAGAGAATGGGCAGATGTGTATAGGTCCACCATTCTTGGAGAGAGATCTACTTATTCAAAGGGGCAATAAGACAATCTTCCAGTTTGTTGACATGAAACCACAATGCTGTGCGACTTGGGAGAAATCCCTATAACACATGTAACACTATATTTGAACTCGTGATCTATGCCTCGGATTTTTACTGTCTTTAAGCACTATGCTAAGCAGCAGCTATGCCAGCAAAGAATTTCCAATATATCACACACTTCCATGATACCTTCCTGAGAGCTGTTGTTCTTCCTACAATATACTTTGTCACTACTGTGTATACAGTTACAACACTTGAACTTTTTAATATGTAGTCTTACTTTTTAGTAATATGAAGAAGATAGATAGAATACTGCTATTCCTTCCCCTTTTACCCTTGGGCAATATTTGTAATTAGACTACATACACTGGACATCATTAGCCAATGTTTATTGAAGATCATTAGGGTCTCCTTTTGTCCATTATATTATGGTGATATAAGTGTTTGTGGAGCGTGTTGTTTTCATCTGTAACGGATCATCGTTATATCTGAAGGGAAAGAAAGACATCCTAAATGTGTTTAATAACTATAAATATTTTTATTTTGGCTCCCTGTGTAAAGGCCCCCATACACGTCTAGATTTTTCATCCAATCAACTTAATTCAATCAATTTTTTTGGTTGATTGATTGAAAATCATGTGGCAGCCCACATGGTTAGATCAACCTAAAACAATTAAAATTGGGAAAAAAAATATTGAAAAAGGATTGGACGTGCTGGTAAAATTTAATTGGTTGTATTGAAATTCATTACACTTTTAGTCTATCTACAAAAAAAGTTGGTCAAATATCTGTTACTACAGTTGACAAACATACAATCAATCACAGATTTCTCTGACCCCAAAAAATTTATCTTTTTAAGTTGATTGAACAGAAAATCTAGACGTGTATGGGGGGCTTAAAGCCCCTATAAACCTTACAATCTTTCCATACAATTTCTGTACAATGAAATTTTGTTTGACCAAAACCATGTAATATGAGGACCTTTTTAATCCTTCCAATCACTCTGTATTCTATCAGGGAGGACACTATACTACACAGTTGTTGGTAGATCTAATGGAGATTGTATGGATCGATCTTAAGGTGTATGGGGGGCTTTAGTCAGTTTGATAGATCTGTTCTATGTGGTTCCATTAACTTATCTATAGCCCCCCAAACACATTTAGAATTTTCATCAATCTCCCGACAGATCAAGCACACATGATGACGTAAGTAAGCAAATCGATCTAAACATTACGGACGTGTCCGTAATGTACTAGATCAATTTGTGGGCCAATTTATGGCCAAATTAAAGCATTCATTGGCCGAAGTTTAAGCATTCAATTTGCGGCCAATTTCGCAGCAGATCGATCACCGTGAACGTGCACGGCCACATCGGACAGCTCAAATGTTGAGCCGTCTGTACCCTGCTTTAGAATGAAGGATCCACCATCTGAAACCTAGAGCTCAATATAAAATCTTCAGAAAGAAGAAAAACTCTTGCTATAGACTATGACCTAATTTACAGTGTTCTATCAATACACATCATATACAAGAATAATCCACCATATTATCAGGGATCCTGTAAACTCATATCCTATGTACAAGGAAGTCAATCTAGAATAAGAGATCTACCTCATCATACACATCGCCCTTTTTCTAGATCAGATAAAAGAAGAATTCACTCAGGGGATGGAAAAACTTTTTAACTTGTGGGCCACAATTGGTTAAATGTGACATAGGGGCCGGACTAAATGCTGGCAAGGGCCGCCCGGCATAGGAGTCCTAAGTCCTCTTAGCTAGGACAGGATATTTCAAGAAGCTTTTGATAGAGAAGCTAAAACATTCTATTGCAGGCAAACTATGGCCTCTAGGAAAGAATCCAAATAATTATCCTCTTCACTTAAAGGAATGAGGGGAGCCAGCGCATCTTGACACCAAGGTGACAAAGGGCAAAATTAAATAACTAAAGGGCCAGTTTTGGCCCCGGGTCTTAGTCTGCCAACATCTGCTTTAGAATCTACTGACAACAATCTTCAGCATGAGTATATAAACATGCTAATATCCAGAATTGCAAATATCATTATTTCAAAACACGAAATCCAAGACTTATGACTATATGTATATCAGCAAATCATATAATTTGTATAAATCCAAACACCTCCAGCTGGGATAAACAGTTGTCTGTTCTCTCCTTCCCAATCTGCAATGAATAATGGGAAATGAGAACAATATTACCGCTTGTGGTTAAGGTGAAACTTTTTTTTATCCCTAATTATGACAAAACATGTAGTCAAAAGAAATCGTATCAGCAGGTACACAGCAAATCATTCTATCACAATTATAGGTGTGAAAAAGGTATAATTATACCCAAAAGGTGATATGTCAATGTTAAGTGAATGAATACTGCATTCTATCATCTCCTTCTGTAGTTTTAGTGTCTCATTGTAGGGGGTCCAGGTATAAATAAGTTAGAACTCCTTTGTGATATTTAAAGTATTATCCTCAGATACATTTGTAGTCTTGACCCACACAGTTGTAGTCATTGACTGGCTTCTCATAACAACTGGAATCTCTGGCCCAACTCCATTTTTTCAACTGATTTTATTCCAAGTAATGAAGTCATACAACTTCAGTAGAATTTTTGTATGGGTAATCCAGCAAATGGCATCTGACCCAACTCTTTGCGTTAAAGTGAAATGCCAGCCAATTTTATTCTGTGGAAAATGTTTGAATCCCTCCCAAAACAGAATGACCTCCTGTTCTGGTGATAACTGTCCCATTTAACATTTCCTTCTTTGTGGGACATCAAGTGAGGTTAGCTCCACCAAGCATGGACACAGATAGCAATATAAAGCAGCCATAGCTTCTGAAAAATTTGATATATTTTCTTTGCTTTATATACTGTATTGCTTTCCTTCAGCCCAAGATGACAGTTCCTTCTATATTGTTCACAAATATACTGCACCCCATAGATTTGGAGAGATTAGAAAATAAAATTAAAAGACACAACCATTTACATATAGAGTGAATATACAGCAAGTGTGCAGTGTTGGATCATGCAGCATTTTCTAAAAAAAATTACGCCAGCCAAACCAAAAGGCCAGTACCAGGAGCGAGGATTAGTTCCAGAAGAGTGTGCAAGGTTGAATCTTTAGCTTGTGTCTATACAGTAGCAGTACTAATTCTCTGAACCCACTGACCAACTTATAGCAAGACACATTTTACAATCTTGTACTAACAACTTGAGCAGCTTATGAGCAGCTATTTACATATGGTAGAAGAGTTGGTCTGTGTCACACAATATATTTGCTACAATATAGAATGTAAACACATACAACACATGCTATCAACAACCTCAAATCACTCGGCTATTGCATAGTTATTTTTATATGGGAGAAGATATTGTAACAGAATGAGCTCACTTAAATGAGCTAGTACAACAGAAATATAGCGGCAAAGTTGTAGACACTAGCTAGCCACACATGGTTCAATGTACATTACATGGTTCAATGACTGTACAATCAATGTAATTCGATAAATTTTTTTAGTCGATTGATAGAAAATTTAAGCATGTCCACATGGTACGATCGTTGAAATTCGATTTTAATTGTCATTTTGCTCGATCGAAATTTGATCGGACCAGTTGGAAAATTTTGATTGATTGTCCCCACATTGTGTCTCATTTTTTGTACTGTTGTTTAACCTGTCCAATTGAGATTCGATTCAATCAATTAGCATACTGTAACTTCTGGGAGGAGGGAAATGCAATACAGTCATTTAAACCATGCAAGCATGCATTGTAATGGCTTGTGTGTCTGTTCACTGACACACAAGCATGCAAATGGCGATCTCTGTGAATACATCTCCTAATGTAATGTGTGTCCCGCTGTGTCCTTTTGCCACAATTATAATATACTGTATTAAAATGCAAAGATATGACCTATGGGTTTTTGATCACTCTGTGACCATCATTGATCCCTTTTTGATCACTCTGTGAACATCAATGGTCCCTTTTTGATCACTCTGTGACAATCGCTTTTTGATTACTCAGAAATTTTAAAAGACACAACAAGGTCCTGTCTGGACCAAGGTATCAAGAATGTCATGTTCTGGTATGAGGTGTAATTTGTAGGGGATTTCCTATATGTAGAAGAACCTTAATGTTTCAAATGTATCATAGGTTGACCTTAGGTTAACAAATGAATCAATGGGTTAAAATAACTTTTGGGTATTAGAGAAGAACAAGGAATTTAGTCATGTGTAGAAGTCAACCAATTTACAAGCTGGTGGATGACAATTATATTAAGTGAAGTCACACACTGTCATAAAATTCAATATTTTATCTTGTATGAATAGCAGAAACTGTTCCAACTAAAAGTTGGCTAGCAATATATTATTATAGTCTAAGTAATGACAGTAGCTCAGGATCCTTTTTGAACAAACTGAAGCACTTTTTTAGTAAAATATCTTGTATCTTTGTCAATCATCTCTACATGATCTACAAGTAAATCTACAAAAAGCCCTCATTGCCATGTATGTGAGCACAGAAGCTCACCATACCACAGCCAGGTACCGATAATGGTTTTATGGTTGATATGCTCAACCCATGGATTCAATGCCTCCTCTTAATTAATTCCCCTAATTAAGGATCAACAAGCAAATGAAGAAAGTAAAAGATACAATGCAATGTCTGTTTGGAAACATGTTCATGGTCAGCCACGCAATGTATCAGCAAGACAGCAGGACAACTACAGTTGCAAAAAAAGTATGTGAACCCTTTGGGATAACGTAGTATTTTGCATGAATTGGTCATAACATGTGCTCTGATCTTCAAATAAGTCACACCAATAGAAAAACACAGTCTGCTTAAAATAATAATAATATCATCACACTGACTGGACTCAAGGTTGGCTCACTCCTGGCTCCAATTAGCTCTTGGAGAAGTCATTATGCTAGGGGTTCACATACTTTTTCCACTCTGCACTGTAAATGTTCCATAATAACATGAAAAGATATGTTTGTGTAGTATTATTTTAAGCAGACTGTGTTTTTCTATTGGTGTGACTTAGATGTAGATCAGAGTACATTTTATGTCCTCGTTATCCACGTAATCCCAAAGGATTCACATAATTTTTCTTGCAACTGTATGGAACTGCCACTATATTATACTCATGGTTCATGACCAAGTCTTTTGTGCAAGCATGGGTTACAAAATGCCAGTGCTTGGGTAGCAGCCAAAAGTCACTGCATTGTGTGTCCATTCTTTAAAACACATCAAGAGTGCTGCTTTAAAGTCACAAAGAAGGTGAATTTACTAATTCTATCTCATGGTTCGGCAAATGGCTTGATCCATAAAGTGTTTCTTGTCTCATTCAAAACGTGCCCACGTGTTAGGGACACAAAAAGTTAATGTGACCATGACACACAGTGGAGAAATAGCAATAGAGTATGTGTCCACTGTGTTGAAACCCTGTGTTCAGCTTGTACTGAACATGAGGATTTTGGTATGGATACAACCCATCCCATTAATTTGAATGAGATGGAATCCACTGCCTGCTCCACTTTGTTTTAAACTTGATGCCCTCTATCGTCATTACAGCTACACTGGGTGTAGTCCTTAATGACCATTGCACAAGTTGTTTTCAAATGAGTAGGGCGTGTTAACACCTTAAGGCTATGTTTCCACTATAGGTCAGGACCGCTCCACTAAGTGTATTGCTTGGCGGGAGGTCCTGACGGAGCACATTCACTTACCTGCTTGGCGGATGCTGTGTCTTCACTGAACTGAGCCTCTACATCGGCGGATGTTGTGTTTAGACTAGAGATGCTCCGATCAGCATTTTTGGGGCCGATCACCGATTACCGATCACCAAGA
>CM070034.1:126916117-126948859 GCA_036250615.1 Ptychadena robeensis | reverse complement strand
CATCCAGATCATGAACTCCGAGACAGAGAAGGGGAGGGGGGGGGATTGTATGCTGACAGAGGAGAGTGCACACAGGACACAGGGCTGCACAGTGAATCGCTGTGATAGTGACGTCACAGAGCAGAGGCTTATGGGGCTCCACACACAGCGGATGTTTTCCCGGCAGCCCTTTCAGCTATAACAAGCGACCACGGCGCCGCGGCACAACGTCACAGCATGGGAGGTGCTACCTCGGAAAAACTTGTCTTTCCTGCTTTAAGATTTATTTATTTTTCTTTTTGGACAGTGATTGCCCTATCTATTGGCAGCCTGATGCCGATAGTGCAAAGTGACCTACAACGTGGTAGGTCCGCTTTAAGGTTTTTGCCAATTTATTTTAAATAAAAAAATAGACCTCACACGTACATAAATATTCAAAGCCTTTGCTCAATACTTTGTTGATGCCCCTTTGGCAGCAATTTCAGCGCTTAAGTCTTTTTTTTTTAATATGATGCCACAAGCTTGGCACACCTATCCTTGGCCAGTTTTGCCCATTCCTCTTTGCAGCACCTCTCAAGCTGTTTAATCAGATTCAAGTCTGGGCTCTCGCTGGGCCACTCAAGGACATTTAAGCTAGCCACACATGGTTCAATTTTGGTTCAATCGATGCTCAATTAGATCGAGGAATTCAATCGTCTAATCGAAAATCGATCTTAATCGCATCAACATACACCCCACATTGAGTCTGTGATTGTGGTGAGATTTCGATTCCAAAATATTACTAAAATCGTCAATTTTGGTATTGAAACGTTTGAATTCCAGATTGAAGTGGTCTATGTTATGTATATCTAATCTAATCAATCCAGGAGAAACACCACAAACATCCACGATTATAAAAAGATTTTGGCACAATCGACGATGATTTTCCAACATGTCCGATCAAAATTCGATTCGGTTTTCTGCCTTCATCGAACAATTATCGTCGATCGTACCATGTGGGCATTTCTCGATTTTCGTTCAATCTAATTCAAATTCATCTAATCGAGCATCGATTGAACCAAAATCAAACCGTGTGTGGCTAGCTTAACAGGGTTGTCCTTAAGCCACTCCTTTGATATCATGGCTGTGTGCTTAGGGTTGTAATCCTGTGTGCGGTGTCTACACTAGGTTTTTGGTGCGTTTTCTAAAAATGCATCCCATTCATTTGAATGAAACTGCCTATATTGGAGTTTTTGGAAAATGCCAAGCCCGGAGTTCTGCCCCACTATGTGTGACCTGCCGCACCAAAAACACTGAACAAAGTGCTGATTAAGGCTCACGATTTTCAATCACCTTTTCATCGCCTACACTAATTTTATCAGCTTATCCCCATTGATAAGATTGTGCCAAATCGCGGCTCCCCTCATTCTTACGGCCTGAGGCTGCGATTATGTTCCTCTAATCACGCCCATAGACATGAATGGAGGCGGCCAATAATTGTCTATGGAGGCGATTTTTTTATGTGAAATGTGGGAACATAGCCTTAGAACTTCCTTTTTTTTCCTGAGTGGATGGGGAACATACTCCCCTTCCCTCATCCACATCACTTCCTGCCTCCTTGTACATGTGACTTCTCTAGGACTCTTTCCCACAACCTGTGGTACAGTACCACAACGCAGCACAGATGGCTTGAGTACCTTTTAGGGCCCTTTCACACTATGTGCGCTACGCCTGGGGTTGCATTTTTTGACGATAATGGATGCGATAGTGGTAATGCAATCGCGTCCGCTAATCGTACGTGTTACCAAGAAAAAAAAACCTATACGCTCCACTTGTGTCCTTCATACACATGCTAGACATGGAAAAATGCAAGCAGCAAGGCATTTTCGGTAACACATCACCGGAAAGGCAAGTGCAGGGCTAGTGTAAAAGGGAACACAGCCGATAACAGAAATAAACTGTCAGTTTATGTCTTCCATACAAGTATATAGGAGATGCATGCGCTGCACCTGCAAAAATGCATTCAGCAATGCATTTTTGGTAACGTGCACCATTGGACTTCACCTAAAATGCAGGGCTTGTGTGAAAGGTGTTTTTTAACCCTGCACTAGCTGGGAGGCTAGTGTGAACGTGCCCTCACACTAGTCTCATGTTTGTGTTTCTAGTAACACGCTCCATTTTTGAAGGCACAGCGCAAGCATCTCCTATATACTTAAATGGTAGATGCAAGCACAGCTCACTGTAAACCGCAAGGTATTCACAGCTGCAGTGTGAAAGGGCCCTTAATTACCCTTCTGTTCCCCCTCCTCCATGTTAGCATGATGTGTCCATGGAACCCACAGCTTGCCCGCTATTCCGGCGCTGTGTTTCACCAGGTTGCCGTTAATGCAACCTATTAATGTAAATGAACTGCGCCCCAAAACATATTGGGCAAATTTTTATCAGCACCTATAATTTCTAAGTAAGGAAAATTGGCATTGAGAAAATCAAGCACCAAAAACACTCCATGTGAGACAATAACTCCACGTGACACATTTCTCACTGCTACCTAAAAATTCCCTTGCTTCCCGTTAAATCTAAAAAACTCTATTGAATGCATCATTAAAAAATTGCATTGAAAACACATCAAATGCTTCACTGTAGGGATGGTATTGGCCTGTTGATGAGTGGTGCCTGGTTTCCTGCAAAGTGACACCTGATATTCACACCACACAGTGTTCGATTTTTCTCTTAGCAGAACAGAGAATTTGGTTTTTCATAGTCTGAGAGTGCTTCAGGTGCATTTTTGCAATGTGCCCTTTACTAAGGAATGGCTACTGTCTGGCCACTCTAACATACAGTCCCGATTGGTGGTTGTCGTTTTAGAAGGTTCTGCTCTCTCCACAGAGGACCTCTGACAATGTGACCACCAGGTCCTTTGCCACCCTCCCTAATGACTGCCATACACATGCTGATAAGCAGCCGATTTTTAATCTGACCGACGGGCGTGCTCACGCAGTCGGTCAGGTTAAAAATCGGCCGCTAATCGGCATGTGCCCACATGGGGCGACCAGAGAACGGACATGTCCGTTCTTCTCTGGCCAATGGGAGCCGATGAAAGCAGCTGCCATAAGCTGCAATGAAGCGGCGTCTTCATCGCAGCTTATGGCCGGCACACAAAGGGTGCCCGGCCGATTGAAAGGGGCCCCAGAATGCAACGGGAGGCTAAACGTGATGACGTCATCACGTTTAGCATCCCGGAAGATATCGGAGGAAGATATCGGCGTGTGTCGGTAAGTGTATGCCTAGCATAAGACCCTTCTTCCCCTGATCACTCAGTTTGGATGGCTGGCCAGCTCTAGGAAGTTTTTGTACTTCTTCAACTTTCAAATGAGAGGCCTTAGTGCTCATTGGGACCTTCAAAGCAGCAGAATTTTTTCTGTAACCTTCCCCAGATTTGTGCATTCGAGACAATCCTGTATCAGAGGTCTACAGACAATTCCTATGACTTCATGCTTGGTTTGTGCTCAGACATGAACTGTCAACTGTAGGACCTTATATAGACAAGTGTGTGCCTTTCCAAATCATGTCCCATCAACTGAATTTACCAAAGGGGGACTAACCAATCAAGCTGCAGAGACATGATGATCAAGGGAATCAAGATGCAACGGAGCTCAATTTTGAGCTTCATGACAAAGGCTGTGAATACTTATGTAGATGTTCTTTCTCAATGTTTTTATGTTAAGTAAATTTGCCCAAACCTCAAGTAAACTTTTTTTACATCATGTCATTATGTAGTGTTGAATCCTGAGGAAAAAATGAATTTAATCCATTTTGGAATAAAGCTGTAACATAACAAAATGTGGAAAAAATCATGCGATGTGATTACTTTCCAGATGCACTGTATAGTATTCACGCCAAAAACAGATCATATGGAAACCTGAAGGGTACTATTTACCAGCATCACCAAGTCAGTATTGGGCAAGTCTCCCATTACTCTCTCTCGAGGGCCTAACATGTTATGGCACAGGTCACAAGAGTTCTTACAATATTGTTTTATAAACGTATACTATAATCTTAAGAGGCAAGTTTCCTCAAAATAAATACCGTATTTTTCGGACCATAAGACGCACTTTTTCACCCCCAAAATTGGGGGGAGGGGGGAAGTGCCTGCGTCTTATGGTCTGAATGTGCGACTACCCGCCGGCCGATCGGCCACCGGGTGGTCGCACATTGGCTTCCCGCCAGCTCTGCCGACAGAGAAGAGCTGGCTGCTGTCATTTCAGAAGAAAGATCTAAATTTCGCTTCCCCTCCATCCCCACATACGAGAACACAGAGGAGAGCTGCTGGCTGTGTTCAGTTCGGCTATGGATGGCTCGGCTTGGTGCAGGGGATGCCGAAATATTGTCATTTCAGAAGAAAGATCTAAATGCCACTTCCCCTGCATCCCCACATACGAGAACACAGAGGAGAGACGTAGACTGTGTTCAGTTCGGCTATAGATGGCTCGGCCGTTGTGCAGGGGATGCCGAAATCCTCAGAACACTGAAAAGATCAGTGTAGTGTGATGTGTTGAGCTGCATTATCCCAATTGATGTGAAAACATATTAAATCTTTTTTTTTTCTGGATTTTCTGCCCTAAAAACTGGGTGCGTCTTATGGTCCGGTGCGTCTTATAGTTCGAAAAATACGGTACTTTCTCCTGGCGAGCATATAGATAGCATTTAGTCAAAATGATCTTCAATTTAGGTCAGCAATTTAATAATATGACAGAATTTATCTATCTAACTTTGGGCATGTGTCCACACATACGTCCAGTGCAGGGAATCAAGGAACATTTGCTGGGCTGACTCTCCGCTGCTAGCAGGCAGTTTGTCCACGGCATATTGATACAGTAAAACGCGGGCGCTGTTTTCCCGTGTCTTGGAGACACCTTCATTGGTCTTCAATGGAGGTGTCTCCGCTGGCACTGCTGCTTTTAAGACGTGGCAGACCGCAGCTTCAAAACATCACTGCGGGCTTGCCGCTAAAAATATGCAGAGTGGACACTGTCCCATTCATCAGAATGGCAAGTGTCCGCAGCAGGGAAAATGACAAAGTGGACACAAACTCTAACTTACCAAGGGGTTTCTTCTCCCTCTTTACCCATTGCTTTTTACAACTGAATTGTCTTTTCCATTGTGTTGGTTCTTATTCCTTTCTCATACATACTGCAACAGAAATTTCCATAGCCTAATTCATTCCGTAAATTTGTAGGTGTATACACATCTGTATTTTTGAAGATCTAATCCAGGTATTCCATCCTTGCTCCATCTTGAAACGTATATAGATCTGTCTGGTGAAGATTCATGCTGTGAATCTCCTGTTCATAATTGCAATGGTGCCCTTTTGGATTGAGATCTAGTTAGTGGCCAACCATCTCTGTGCCTTCATGCAAATCACTATTCACCAGGACACACTATGTTGGTCCAGTTTCCAGCTGGCATGTTATGGCAAGCTTGTGCCTCAGCTTTCTATTCTTGGCTAACACTGTTTCTGTAGTTGTAGCGCACCCTGCTCAAGGTTTAACATGTTAAAATGCTTTCCTATTCCAAACAATTGTAAATAGTGGTTATTTCAAGTTACTGTGACCTCTGGCGTTATTACAACTAGGCTCATATGGGCAAAGTTTGTGTAAAGCCCCCAAGACCACTCCATACTATTCCCTTTAGATCTACCAACAACTATGTAGTATAGTGTTCTCCCTGATAGAATACATAGTGATTGGAAGGCGTAGAAAGGTCCTCATATTACATAGTTTTAGTAGAAGAAAAGATTGTACAGAAACTGTATGGTAAGATTGTAAGGTGTAGGGGGGGGGGGGGGGGGGGGGGGGGGGGGGCTTAACTTCACTGTCCACATAAATTAAGGCCTGTATGCCCTTGTAGCACCATACTGACACCAAGCCTGATTTATACAGTTTCCCTGTGTGGAAGAGCCCTCTGTAAACAGTTCTTATATAATATCACCTGTACTTTGCTGTCCAGGCACCCAGAGGGGCACAGGGAGAGAGTAGAGTACAAGGTCCATCAGAAGAGAATTCTGACCAAGGTGTGATCATTTAACAAGCCATAACTAGAAGAGGTTAGCGTTTACAATACAGAATGAAAAAAAGGACACACAAAAGGATTTTCCCGCTTTTTTAAAGACTATAGCATCTCTAGTTTTCAAACATAGCAGAATATGGCACCTTTAAAAGAGTCTGTGTGAGAAGAGAGCAAACTGCATTAATGACAGTGACAGAACATGATAAGATTATTAGTTATAGACTCAACAATTCAAATAAAAAGTCAGATAATTACAGTTTCTTTTAAAACACTCGACATTTTAGAAATGTATACAGGCTCATCGAAAAGGGGAGTGAAACTGTCCCACACGATTGACAACACATCTAAACTATGCATTTCCCTGCATCTCGGGTCCACACACTTTAAGGGAGGGACTTTGGAAGGTGACGTTCAGCCTAGTAATTCCTTTAACTTAACTACAAGTGCTTATCAATATTAATCTAGGACAAGGTTCAACAATAATAACTTATGTGTATTTAAATGGGATTAAATTTATCAGTCATTTCTATCTAGGAAAAGCAAGATTGAAAGAATTTTTGTTGTTGTTGTTGTTGTTACAAGGAGCTGGCAATTACACAGGTCCGAAAAAAAAACAGCCACCTCCTCCTCCTTTTATGACAGATTTGAGATCCTTTTGTTATAACATGCAGCATTTTTGGGGGTGGGGGGATCAACTGGAAATAACTTCCTGGAGTAGCCACCACTGCACCAAAACTCCATTAACACAATGGGCTTTAATATGATTACCAACCAATGGGAATTTCCAAGCTGATAAAGATGATTAACCCTCTGAGCGTTCATAACCGTGCCACGGGCAATCGCGGCAGAGCACAATATGCTCCGCCGTGATTTCCTGCTCAGCTAGAGGTCATTAACATAAGCCCGGCATCACTGGAGACGCCGGACTTATGCTGAAGAAAAGCGATGCCCCTCCAGTTTGACGGAGGTCTATGGCGCCGCCTACCCCCGCCCCCTTCGCGTCACTGGTGACACGATCGGGGGCGGACCCGGAAGCATCGGCATACATGCCGGTGCTCCCGACCGCAGTAGGAAGCCGGCGATACCTAGAGCGCGGCTCTAGTTAACTGGGGCTGAGTTTCATGATGCATGAAACTCAGCCCGAGTTAACTCGGGCCAGACGCTCAGAAGGTTAAGTAGTTATTTAGCACCCCCTCTATGCAATAAAGTGCTATACATAACCGCTAGATGTATAGATTTGAGGGAAATGCCATGGAAATGTACACTGAATGTAACCACTAATGAAAAGACAGCAAATGAACAATATATAGCAGATGAAGGGGGGTGGGAGAAGAGTTTTATCAGCTTGTTCTATAACTGGGGTGAAAAATAATTTAGTAATTTCGTCAAGTTTGGAAAAAGTGCTGTTGCATGGTGGTAACTTCTGGGACCAAAAATATATGACCGTCCTAAACTAAAAAATAATTCAAAGAATTTACAAGAGTGTAGGCACTATTGCTCTACTGGATTGATCCAGGCACTTTTTTCAGCAGCTGCAACTTAGAGGTTGTAAAAGGCTGCACCCTCTCTCCATCATATACTGAAATGTCATTATAAGTCATATCTTTAGTGCGGTGATCTCAGATTTTCAATACTTTCTATATAGTTAGGAAAAGCACATTTACACATCCCGAGAACCACTAAAATAGCACAACTCATATATAAAGTCATTTGTGGTCCTTTCTATAGCTTTAATGCATACATTGAAGTATGGTAGGCGTAATCTGGATGAAGTAGTCAAGTTTAAATTAAATTAGAGGACATTTATGAAAACAGATCCAAAAGGTTACTGCATACAAAAGCTGGTGATGTCTGGTAAAGCAGTTTTCTTTAGTGCTGGTCAGAAGTATTCCTTCAACTCTGAATGGCACCTGTCCTTACAGTCATGTCCTATATTTGTTTCGCATACTAATGTGTTTTTATGTATGTTAGATACACAGATCCTGAACACTATATAAGCATTGACATTCAGTCCACTGGAGAAATGGTACTAGTAACCAAGTACACATTACTGTGAAGCTAGTTCCCAATTCTGTAAACGGATGATGATGGGGCACAGCAATTGCATGTGAACACAAACCAATATCGTCAGGTAGAAGCTAATTGGGCCCATATAGGAATATCATGCCACAAGTCAAAGCATACCTGGTATGTGAAACCACTGTAGGCCCCCCCTTACTAAATGCAAGCTGCCCAATTAAGCACTTATATTACCTTCAGAACTTTATTCACTGGCCTGGAAAAAAGTATGTCTGTCTGATCTTATGTTCTCATCTTCAACCTTGTTCCAGGCCAGGAAGTTTTAAGTATATCTAGTTGGTCAGTATAACAGCTAGGCCAGTATTGGCATGAGGAAATCCACAATTAGCAGTCCCTGTAAATCCGATAACTCTTTTAGTGAGATTTGTTAGATAACTAAAAAGTTTAAAAACAGGACTAGAAGAAGTAAAAAGGAAGGAAGAGGAATAGGCTAGCTCTGACATTTACCCTGGAAACGATCTGAAGATATAACCACTTGCTGATGTCAATGCCACTTTCATTTCAGTCACCGGTAAAAAGGTTTTCATGAATGTCCTCCATATACCACTATATTACAGCTCAGCAGGACCATGTGATAAAATGGGATACAAAACAAAAGTGCAAAAGCCCACATCATATCTGCAAGAAGACATGTAGTGTAGTAGAATACATACATCCCCCAGAAAAGAGAAACGCATTTATTAGCAGATACCAGTTTGTTCTCCATTCTGACTGGTAGGTTGTGTTGGATATCATTGCAGGTAAAAGATACTATGCCTTCCATCTCCTCTTCTCTGAAAGTCTGTTTAGAAGGAAGCTGTGTGTATGGGGTGTACAGGTGCCTTTATTTTCTGGCAGCTGGGGTGCAGCACCCCCCAATTCTCACCCTGAGCACCATTAACACTGTGCTCACAAAGATTTGGTAACTGCTATGTGAGAGCCCAGGTTTTCCTGGAGGTAATATAAGAGGTGCAGTTCATAATGTTCTCCTGACTCAGGGACCCGAATACTGTGACGCTCCTGAGGATAGATCTGGAAGAAAAGAATTTTGTTGTAAATGTTATTTACTAATAAACAAGACAAATAAAAAAAAATACATTCCAAGAACCCATCAAAATAATGGAAAAAAAAAAAGTTTCTCCCATTTTTAATAGTTTAATTACTAAAACAAGAGTGCTATATTATGTAAACCATCATGCAGAGTTCGTTCGAATTAGAAGTTGATCTTTAAACTTCAGTAGTTTCCGTCACACACCTGAAACATTCATGCTACAATGAGCTGAAACTAGAGGTGAATAGTCATTCCTATTGTAGTGCTTTAGAAAGTAAGAAACATCACATGATCAACACTACTACCACTACACAGGCATTATTTATTTAGAATCAGATCAGTGACTGTGGTTTACAAAAAGAGACAAAGATAGAGCCACAAAGACCTTTGCTTGTAGCAGAATGAAAATGTTATCAAACATTATTCAACTAATGGGTGCATAAGTCTTTGTTAACTCTTAAACTATGTTCATCAGTAATAACTAGAAGTAATGCATCCAGGTTCTGCATATGCAAAACAAGCCCAAACCATCATCTCAACCACCAAGGTTCACAGTTTGTATGAGGTGTTCATAGTGTCCTGCTGTGTTTTTGGCAACATTAACACTTTGACATACTAACACATTAAGGGCTTGTTTCCACTTGTGAGATTCTTCTCGTTTCCGCGCGGTGCCACAAGCGCAGACAACCACATCCATTGGAAACTTCAATATAGTTTTCACTGGTGCGTTTGTGTGCGTTTTCGGATGCGGTTGTGAATGCTGGCTGCAGCGTTTTGAAACGCATGCGCGTCCCAACCGCATCCATAGGAAACCATTGGATGCGTTTCAAAACACGCAAAAACGCATGGCATAGCAGACGCGGATTCTGGGTGCTTGTAAAAAAAATTTGCGTCGTGAAAACACGCAAAAACTATGCCATGCGTTCTCGCGGTTTCAACCACACGGGAACGCAAGAGTGGAAACAAGCCCTGACAGATATTTTAGGCATTTGTGATACAGCTCTTTTTGCAATGACTCTAAAAACTCTGACCTCATGTTGAATAAGCTTGGATGTCAGTAGTAACAACCGCTTCTCTAAAATCATTGTCTATGCCTTTTCTTCTTGACATTGTGTTTAACCTCCTGAGCATGTCCCAGAGGTGTAGATTTCTATACCCAACATGGTACTGTGTTTTGAATGGAAGTTTATTTTTAAAATTTCCCGCCTCTTCCATCGACAGCCGCACACACTGACGTAAGCAGGAGATGGGTATCCGACGCTGTAGAACAGATAATCAAGCCTTTGTTTACATTTTCAGCTGACCCGGAGTCCAGCTCACGGTCAGCATGCCTTTGCACCCCCAAGCTGGTGTTGGCTAACCTACCAGTGGCTTAAGGACACATGCTAGAAGCCATGACACTACCAAAACATCTCTTCACTAAAGTCCAAAACCCTTACCTGTAAATCATATGGTTTCCCGCTGCGCACCAAGAAGCTAAGAAGGATGCTTGTGTGAGCAAAGTGCACATTTTCATCCAGAAAACCATGCAACAGGAGCAGACGACTTGGTCTGTAAAATATCAACAAAGACATTTAATAGAAATCCAGATATCCGTCTATAAACAAAGAACAAAAAAAATTCAAAACATTTAAATGCTCACGTCTTTATTAGGTTTATTCAATGTTCCTTCCTATGTCTTCCTGTACCAGTGCTGCCCTAAACATTTCACCTGTGCATTCATTCCCTGGGCTAAATAGCCCTTGTATGAGTTAATTTGCCTATGCAATGGCTTCTTCAAAGTATCAGGCAATAGCAGCCAATAGCAACAAGGTACAACAAAAGTACATTTTGCAAAACAGGAAGTGCACATATTAAAGCTACTTTTTAAGCAAGAATAAATGTGGTAGAACATCTGTTGTATAAAGAAAGAGAAGTGTATGTTCTTACTCTGACGGAAACTTCTCAGCCTGCATGGCCACAGAGCCCAAGTAATAACCATGTTCATTTTGGTCAGGGTGGCCCATGTACCGCTCTGTATATCCTGTGTCGTAAAAGATCCAGAGTGTCACTGGGGCTCCTGCAATAGCCACCTGGGATACAAGACAACAGCATTTATTTCAAAATTAAAAGCAGTTAATGGCTACAGAAACAGGTCTGTAAAAAATAATATATTCATTCAAACACATAAATTTGGAAGCGACATGTCTTTAAAAAGGAATTTACCTTAAATATATCTGGTCGTTGGATCAAGGCCATAAGAGAGAGGTAGCCTCCATAAGACCAGCCATGGATACCCACTCTGTCGAGATCTATGAAGCTGTGCTTGGCAGCCAGATACTGCAGTCCCTCAACCTGATCTTCTATCTCGACTTGACCCTAAAAATAATAGAATTGAAGGGACAACGGTAATAAGATAAGGAGGATGTGCAGGTAAACAGGTAACACTACTGTGCATGTTTTATTGGTAAAGGTACAAGTTAACACATAACTTTTGGTTCTGTACTGAACTACAACCCCCCCCCCCCCCCCCCTAATAAAAAACACATTATTTTGAAATCTTCAGCTGAAAAAACTGCTACAGCAGAACCCTAAAAAGAACATACTTACCTTTCTCTCTCCCTTTCATCTGGTTCCACCATGTTTAGTACTGCCATCTGTATCTGCTTCCTTAATTCTTCCTAGGACAACTACCCCCTCCCCTCTGTGGGCGATACTTATTATACAGCTGCAGTCCAGTTTTCTCCTCAATCTTCTTTAAATATGCGGCAGAGTAATCATGGAACCGCGCCAGCCACATCAACATCACAATCTATTTTTAAATCAAGCAATAAAGCACACCATCTCACTCCTTAAAGTGTTTGCTTTTGCTTGGTTTATTCTTCCTCAATTTATTTTATCTGGTTGTCCTTCGTGTCTATACCAGGGTTGCCAATATACATTTAATATATTTTTCTCCATTTTTTAAAAAACATTTTATTGAAAAGTAAAAGGCAACGTTTGCAAAAGAGTGCCTCTAAATAACTTTTCAATCTTTCTTACCATCTTGTACTTAAATGCGCCTTCAAACTTCAAGCCACGGTGACAAGAACCACGATTATCAATGACTACGACTACATAACCAAGAGAAGCAAGGGTATTCAGTCGGAAATACTTGACTCCTTTAAAACGATTGTTAACTAGTTGAACCTGAGTAGGAAAAGAAATATTATTATATAGATTTTTTTTTATTTCCTGGTCTTGTACATCAATTACAAACAAAAAACCCTTCCATGGAAGCAATGCTGAAAAGGTACCTGAATTTTACACACACACACACACACCCGAACGTCTCCATTCAGCACAAGCTTCAGAAATTGTTTTAAAAAGCTAGTCTCACCTGTGGTCCTCCATAAATGAAAAGGACAGTAGGGTATTTCTTCCCAGGCTGTAGTTGATGAGGCTTATACATCATACCATAAAGGGTAAATCCTGTCCGACTGGGGAAGGAGAAGATTTCTGGAGCAACATACCCAGGAACAGTTCCTGTTGAAAGGTAAATGTAAGATAACTATTTAAACTCTCATAACTGTATGCCCCCCACTGGATCAGAGCATTTTTATATCTCCATAGTATAGAATTGGTAACTATAGCTAGTTTGTTTGGTGATAACTACCATCAATTACAGTAACATGTGTAGATTGTGTTATAAAAGTTGTTTTCTAAGCTAAGTTACAAACAACTACAGTTACATTCAAACCAGTGCTTTTGTGCTTAAGTGTACTTTACCCCCCTTCCCCCAATCCCTTGCTATGCATCCAAATGAAGGAAGGAAAAACATTTTTGTCCTATTACTGCATATTTTAAAACATTTTAGAAAAATTGCATATGGTCACTTTTAGGGCTCTTTCACACCAATGGCCTTACAGAAATGTATGTATTCCTGCATGGCAACACATTGCATGCGTGCCAAATTAACATGGCTGACAGTGTGAAAAATCGAGGTGTGTGGTCAAACTATCTATAAGCTGTGATGCCTTCAAAAGACAGAAATAAAATATCTAACCTGGTGACTCAAGAAGTGTGGCCCAAAATTCCTTGTCCTTCTGAGCAGGATCAGAACCGGCACCTTTTATTTTTAAAAGATGTACAGCATGTGGGAGGGTTTGGCTGCTGAAACGGCTGATAAACATATCACAGTGCTGTATTGTAAATAGAAAAGATATTATTATTTATAAATATACAGCAAAAAGACAGAATAATATTTGGAATAGACAGTTTTTTCTTCTTTCTGTGGGGCACCTATTAGTTTGTAGCCAGACACTACACAAACCATTGAAAGGACCGGGCTTTCACAATAGCTGCCGAATGAGGAAAGAAAAGAGGAAGCATTTTTCTAATGAGCATCCTTACCTTGCTTACACAACAGGAATGGGAGAAGCCGAGGTCTGTCAGTCGTGTCACCTCTCCAGGAGTCTCATAGCTTGCAACATACAAATGGTGCTCAAGAGGGGTGTCTTTTGTAGCCTCAAAATAGACCAATTTATTGACCTCATCCACGCGAATCTGACAAGATAACACAATAAAGTTTGCAAACTTGTTTTTATTATGAATAAAAATGAATGAACTGAGCATTTACATAGAATGCTTGGAAGACATACATGTATTGCTTGCATGCTCCTTATACAGAAGTAACTTCTCTAAAATCAAGGAAACGCAAAATGCAATCATGCAAGAAAGACATCTAATAACATTAGGACATAAAAGTGTAGTTATCTACCAAGTTCTTAATATTAGTGTAGAAAGGGAGAGATTATATAACCCAGATGTGTATACTGTCCACAGCTTGATATTATCCTCATATTATGCTAGTATATGACCAGGATCAGCCACACAGATCTGGAAGTGAAACTTTTTCCTGAAAATTGGTATTAGTCAGTGGCTCACAAAACCCTAAATTATAATGAGAAGTGATCAGCAATGGCAGCCCTAAAACTAAGAATAGAGTAAAGGGTTACTGTACAAACAACTTTCAGTTCATATACAGTACTTTAAAAGTAAAAACTCTATTCTATAACCCCCAGATGCCCAACCTGCAGCCCAAGGGCGATTGTGCCCATTTGGGCGTTCTTCAGCGGCCCCCCTCTGCCTCTACTTGTGGCCTGGCCCTAAATCCTAACTTTTAATGCAAAGGAACTAACTTTTCTGCCGATCCCCTCCTGATGTGTCCTCGCCCGGGATCTTCTTATAGCAGGAAGAGGAGGAGAGGCTTTGATGATATCTATGAGGCACACATCTATGATCCAGCTTCCCTAATCAACTTTGATGCTCCTAATGAGTAAAATTGTCAATGTTGATCTGGAAAACCAGGTCTACATATGAGTGCTGCATCCAGGGGTAGTCCTAGGCTTCACTGTGCAAGAAGGTTATAGACAATGACTGTCACTCAAAATTCTGATCTCGGATTATTACACTGGGCTGCATCGAAAAACACATCCTTATGTACACATGACACAAAATGTGCATTACCATACTACAGTGTTCCCTAATGCTAATATTATAAATAAAAAAGTTATTTAAAAATGAAAACTGAT
Source organism: Ptychadena robeensis (assembly GCA_036250615.1). NCBI lineage: Eukaryota > Metazoa > Chordata > Amphibia > Anura > Ptychadenidae > Ptychadena > Ptychadena robeensis. The sequence continues at coordinate 126,934,174 of CM070034.1, read as the reverse complement.
GTCTTCTATTTCTGCCTGCTGTCATTTTTTCATAAAAAAAAATGCCTATACAAGTCAGTATAGATTGAAAAAGGTATGAGCGGCCCTTCAGTAATGCAGAGGGCCGCACTTGTGGCCCTCCACTCCACCACTGCTATAACCACTTTGACTTCTGAACTGTACCAGTGAATTACACTGTATAACAGACTTTAATAATCTGTATTGTTTGAAGATTACAAAAAATGGAAGATTTTTTTCACTCTTTACTCGCTTTCATTTTTAATATTTTACTACTTAACATGTATTAGTGTAATAGTGTCTGCATATATTTTTCTCCATGGAGTATACTTACAGTGGAGCCATGTCTGCCAAGAACTTCCCATTCTCCACTGGTTACTGCTACCTCCTCTTTTATGGGGCACCTAAAGTCACCTGTAAACATCATAGAGTATGTGTCACAAATTTAAGCTACAGTAAGTGCCTAACACAAAGCCAATTGCTTAGTGTAACATAACAAATGCAAATAGTAACAATGGGCATACTAAAAAACATGTCAGAAGACAGAAATTCAATTTTAGTCATGACTACAGAAGAAACGTAATGCCCCTTAAAAAGATGGTGTGCAACATCTAATTACACCCGTTTTACAAAGTGTGCAGATGTAGACCACCGATCAAATGTTATTTTAATCTGAATCTTGCTGCGGGGAAGAAGAGTACTACTTCTGCTCCCTTTCTTAGCAATGCTCAGTAAATCCTTGCCATGTATTTAATTTTCATTTGTAAACCGCAATAAGTGATCACTAAGCATTCCAAGCACCAGTCCTACACCATGCATGTCCTGATGACAGGCATTATGGGAAAAATTGTTGAGGACTTCACTGCATTGGTGAATAGAAAATGAGACCGTATGAAGCTTTTCTGAACTGATACAATTCATACTGTATACATATGAAACACAAAAAATATTAGAACATATATAAATTCAAACTAGCCACAAAGTAAATCCTTCGTAAGTAAAATGTGAGTAAGTATTGGTTTCTCAGAAACTGTTCACATAGAAACTGCACAGGGTACTGCCAGCAGCATATGTCGCAGCATAGCACAACAATGACAACCTATAACAAAATTTTAATATGTAAATTATAAGAGAATAAACGGTCAACGTTAACTTACTGAGCCCTAACAGATCAGCTGCTGCCCTACCGGTACCAGCTCCTCGCAACACACTGGTGATCCTATAAAGGTGACGAAATCCTGTCTTGCACTCGGAGGCAAAGAGGAATTGGATTTCATCATCCCGGGTTTGAGGAAAAAAGTGCAGGATGTCATGAATCTGCAATGACAAATAAAGCATGGAAAGATAAAGGTCAGAGAATGGAAACACCAAAAGATCTAGCATTTCTTTAAGGTACATAGCATAATATATAGAGAACTAAATCATGCATTAGAGGATTCTAGTAGTAGTCCAGTGGTTCACAACCTTTTTCGATCCATGACCCCGGAAGTGACATTGCGAAATCACAAGGAACTAGGAAGTGACGTTGCGGAGTTTCACTTCAGGCATGATCAGATAACTGTGATGTCCCCTCCCTTCTATTTTCCCCACCATCTTGTGATGATGATGTGCGGGGTGGGAAGTTAGGAAAGTAACCTCCCTCCCACCTAAGTTAGTAGGGAGGGGGCATTATTTTAACTCCTGACTTCCCACTCCCCTTGTGAGAGCTTCTGCTTGTTGTGATGCCTTCATTAAAGGCAGCGACCCCTGCAAAATGGTCATTCGACCCCCAAGGGACCACTGCTCTAGTCACTGTGGACACAGCATCAACCTTCTGACAATTTCATAGTCATAAAGGTTAGAGATCTACTGATGTGCAGTAGATGAACAGTTACTTAGTCAACACTGCATAAATAGGGGTTAAACGAAAACATCATACATTTATCCATATATCAGTTGTCTCCTCGTATATCACAAGTGGTGCTATAGAGTCTGACGTAGATTCCGACAGTCGGTGATGCTCTGAATGGTCTTTAAAAGGTGCCACAAACAGGGAGGGTGGGATGAGGACAATCTGTAGACGTGTCTGCGGACGATCTAGCAGGATAGCCCAGGCACTGCACATAAAGAAAAGGAAGAAAAGATACATACTTTATAGTGTGCTGCATTTCTACAAATACAATCACTCAAATCTTTATTCACACTTAAAGAGCTTGGAGACAGCAACTGCTTCCCCTTTTGAAAATATTAGTTACATGACTGGCTTAGTTACTGACCTAGAACAAGGATGCAAAGAGCTTAGACTACTGTGTTATATGATGGTAACTTAAAGTACAGTATTTTTGGACTATAGGACACACTTTTACCCTTAAAATGTATGGAAAAGTGTCCCTTATGGTCCCAACCATCCTGGGAGCAATAGCTCTGCATCCCAGCAGGCAGAAATTTGTTCCACTGACCAACTTATGGAGATAGACATTTTACAATTAGATAGCATGAGTTGTGTATTTACATTAATACTCTGCATTGCAATAAACACATTTTGTGACAAAGACTCATATCTCCTCCCATATGTAAATAGCTGCTCATGGGTAAGTTGTTTAGTGCCAGATTGTAAAATGTTTCTCTCCATAAGTCAGTCAGTGGGTTCAGAGAATGTGAACTGCTAGACACATGCTAAAGTTTCAGCCCTGACACTCTGCTGCAGTGAAGACCTCCCTCTTGGCACTGGCTTATTGGCTGGAGGAAAATAGAGTGAATACTGTATGGTCAAGTCCTGCCTACTTTGCTGTAACATTCTGCATATTCACTTGATATCTGAATAGCTGTAAAATTAAGTTGACCTCAGAGAAAGAAAAAAAAGGTAGTAATGCAATTGAATATAGATCAGATTTTTTCAGCTATAGTGGGGTTTGTGCTTCATAAATGCTAGAAGTCCCGCCATGAGTAGGAAGAACACAAGCGTGGGACACTGAAGGGGTTAAGACTCTCTGCAGTTTGTTCATCTTATATCAGCCCCACCAGCCATTCTGTATTTGTTTTGTTTACCTTGCAGGTAAACATGTTAACAAAAAAGTACAAAGGCAGACTCAGCCCCCTCTCTGACTCAGAAAAAGGCATATTTTAGCTTGCATCAGGTTACTGTGCTGCCCTTCAAAATGTGTGGTGCTTGTACATTTCTGCTACACACTAACATAAGATGCTTATAGAGCTTCCTTGGTAGCAGAGTTGTGATTAGGCAGAATACAAAGCATGACTTTCTTCTGCTATAGTGCTTCACCCTAGACCAGTGATAGTGAAGCTTTTAGAGACCGAGTGCCCAAACCTCACTTATTTATCTCAATTTAACCTGAATTACACAACATTATAACAACAATAGATAGAATGGTGGTGAGTATGGGGAGCTGTGTGCAATCAGAAGGGGGGGGGGAGCATTGAGAGCAAATAGGTTGCAGTTCTTTCCTCTGTGCTGGCTGACAGCTTGCGTGCCCACGGAGAGGACTACAAGTGCCACCTCTGGCACGTGTGCCATAGGTTCGCTATCACTGCCCTAGACTCTGCAATTCATTTTTGGGCAAGATGTCCCCGGGAAACAGATTTACATTTTGGTTAGACTTTTAGTTTTCTGTCTTAAGCTGGGCATAGATGGGCAGATTTCTGCCCAATTCGACAGCGGATCGACCACCGTGTGCTTTCCCACAATCGCTCGGCAGTTGGGTCAGCAGAAAATCGTGTGCGCCCCCTGGTCATATTGACCAGGAATCTTCCGCATGTCTGTCCATTAGTAATGGCCGGAACACAAAGGGTGCCCAGCCAATTCTCGGCACTAGCAGCCATGCATGATCACGTCATCAAGCCCGGTCGGCCGGCTGAGCAGTCAACAAGAAAACGACCCTCGTGCTCTGTGCCCAGCTTTAGATGGAACAGTCGGTGTGTTATATTGATGTATATATAGCAAGCTCCCTACCATACATATTCTGGCAAGGCAGTACAGAAGATACACAAGCTGAAAACACCTAAGTAGATCACATCCCTGAAAGCAACACATATGCAGCTGGACTTGTGAACGATTGTTCTGTGGATCATGCAACATAGCAGTAAGTCCAGCAAATCTATACAGAAAGACAGCCTGCCGACTCCACCCACTTGCTGCAGAGTTCTGGAAGGATTCATTATCACTAAAACTAAAATAATCTCCATGAGAATCTTCAGAATGTATTAATTAAAAGAAGTTCAGATGAATATTTGTATGGCAGAACAGAGGTCTGCCACTTTAGTGTGATGCCAGCACAAAGTATTTAACTTTTGCTGAAGCATATTGTAAATATACAGCAAACAGATATGAATATTTATTACTGTTTTTAAAGCTAGCATTACAGCAATAAAAAAGTATTAACAAAAACCATATGCTTCCACCATCAAATACCAAAATAAATGTACACTTTCCAAAACTCAAGAATTTAACTATGCCCAGGCAGGGTAACGAAAAAATACCTTCAGGGCCCTTTCACACTGGCGTTAATGCAAGGTATCCAGGTTTCCTTAGGAAACCTGTGACCCTTTCACACTAGCCCCGAGCTTGTGTTTTCAGTAATGCACAATGCCGTTTGTTACTGAAAATGCCCTGCTGAACGCAGTTTTGCAGACGCAGTGCAAGTGCGTCTGTTACTGGCCATTAATCACACCTCATCAGCTGCAGTGTGAAAAGGCCCTTATATTTGAAAGTTAATAAAAGTTGAAAACCGGCTTAGGGTCTTTATTCATAATAAACAAGCACTCACTACTTTCCATCGGGAGTCCATCCAGCTCTGGCTATATATTCACACCCTGCAAAAAGCACTTCAAAGGGTTGTCGGAGTTCCTTGTCTACCACATCCAACACCTAAACAAAAATACAGAGAGCATGATATTTACAGAACAGTATCTTTGGCTTCCAATGTCTGTAATTGAACACACAAGATTATTTCTGAGAACCCGGTATGTCACTAATAGAAGTTGTCTCGCTTAGTTTGCCTCTCTACACATCGCTGGCGTCGAGATGCCGGCTATGTGGGCTGGGATAAGTGGCGCCACCTCCATTAATAAAGGTCTATTGCACGAGCCCCCTTTGGTGTCACCAAAGACATGGGGCCGGAAGCAATAAGCAAGCCCGCACCAATGCAGAATCACCAGCGTGTGTTCTCCATCCCGGTACGGGCGCAGTTTGTTTTACGAACATGTATGATCTTGTAGATTGCGTTTTACAAATTTTTTGTTTAAAATGACTAAAACAAGAAATGTTCTGCCTAAAGTCCCCCATACACCTTTCAATCACTCTGTACAATTTCCTTTAGATCTACCAACAACTATGTAGTATAGGGTCCTCTCTGAGATTACATATTAGAAAGGTCCTTATATTACCTGGTTTGGGTAGAACAAAAGTTGCTCGTACAGAAAGTGTATGGTAAGATTGTAAGGTGTATGGGGGCCTTTATGATCAATTTTATCATACAGAATATAAAAAATCAAGGACACACGATTTGATAGAAAACTGAAATTTTTTAAAAGTGTGAAAAAAACCCTTACCCGGCCATCTGAATCCACCGTAATCTCTGACAGCTTAAATGTCACTTTAGGATTTGCAGTTCCTGTAAATTGTCAAAAACCATGATACACTTTAGAATATAAACAACACTTCTACAGGGACCATTTCCTACTGAGGACTTGTGGATGCTCACCGGCTTTAGGGTACCTAAAGGAGTCTGTCCTCCGAGTCTCCAGCATTGGCGATGTCACATGAATTATCTCCACTTCAGATTCATCATTCTCCTCATACAGAATGCGCAGAATCTGACCGCCTGATGGCGCTTTAATGTTAAAAAGAAGAAAAACCATAATGATGACTGGATGTAATGTGAATATAGTGATCAGGACAATGAAAATCACATCATATAAATTACATTGATTTAATAAATCTTCAGACATATTCTGGTGAAGTTTGCAGATTCTTATATCATATTATTGTAAAAAGTCAAATACATTTATTAGAAAATTCAATAAGAATGGCCCTACAAAACATGGCTTAACCTCCCTTGTGTTCTGCCCGTACCGCGCTGTTTTTAAAGGCACGGTACCCGCAATCAGAGCAGTGTACATTTTACATGGCTTAAAATTCCCGCCCTCCTCTGTCATTATGTGGGCTGGGAAGCCGAAGCCCCTACATTAACATTTAGGTCTATGGCGCAGCCCCCTGCCTCTTCTGCATCACCGTGATGTGATCAGAGCGGTCCCGCAACCATGCAAATGCTGCGGCCATAGAGATAATCATCACAGCTTTCTGGGGATATGCAGTTCAAACAAACTCTGGATGAGCTGTGCTCGTTGCTAGGGAGGTTAAGGAAGAAAAAATAATATGAGGCCTGATTACAGGAATGCAATAAGTTTTTATGTATTGCTAACAAAGCATGGATCTCATCAATCAGCAGAGTAGTTCTTACTTGATTCATTGCTAGGACACCACCAATATCCAGTGTAGCGATCAAACTCCTCCTGCAGCACAAACGAAGCTACACCTGCAGAGCGTGAGTCTTCCTCAACTCCCACCATTTCTGTAGAGCACATTGACCATTATCAAACAAAACATGAAGAAAAATTGTATATGTTTTATGAATGGAATAATACATCAATATAATACGAACCTTTGTGTACAAAAGTCAGCCTGCGCTCCTCTCCGCTCTCTATATTAGCGACCCACAAGTCATTGCTATGCACAAAGGCTATCCAGCTGGGGTCCGCAGGACAGAGAGTGGGATCCATGCGGATATTTAGACAGCTGCTTTCCAACAACTGAGGCTGAAGAGGTTGTCTCTGCAAGTACAAGCATTTCTGATTAAACATGTGGACTAATAAATTACCTAAATATCTTTAAAAACTTTCTACTGTAAACAAAATATAGAAAAAAATATAAAAATAACTAGTTCTTAAGTTAAATTTCTACAAACAAATAGCATTAAATCTTAATTTAGAAAAAAAAATATTCTGGAGATATTCCTCAATAGCCAAAAAGTAGATTAATGAACACTGTGTACACCAATGCAGACATAATCTGGTTATAACACTGCACTGAACGATGTTGGCATCGCTGGCAATGATCCCCCTATTGCTCATAAATGAACTTATCAGTGCCTTATTCACTTTAACAGAAAAAGTTGACACCGCGATCATAATAAGGCAGCACTTAACAAGCCCTTATCTCGCTCGGGCCCTCCATTGAGCATCATGGATGCTTCTGCATTATGTATTATATATGTGTGGTGATCTCACCGTAAACCCACGGGTGCCCCCATCTCGGACAGTGTAGATGGCACTGCCAGCCTGAAACAGAAAAGTTCCACTTTTTGCATGGTAATCAAAAGCAGAGATGCCCACTGTTCCAATCCGTTTCCTCTCACGTAGGAGCTCCTCTTCACGGGAATACATGCCATAATCAGGGGTGGCCTATAAACGTAATAACAATTTTAAATAATATTCACACACTGCAATGTTCTAATTTTACAAGTTACAGTCAAAAACAAGACACATAATCCCCAATTTTTTGGGGTTTTAACTGCAGCACCAAGTAACTGAAATGAAAAGTAAATTTTTTTAAGAGAGTCAAATCAAAAGACAAAAATAGCTAGAAAGCTGCAGGATATAAAACATTCTTTATAGTTAAGCCATGCAACAATGAAGTTCTATGTTTATTATGTCCAAAGCTTGGGATAGACTATGTGCTTGGATGCGCTGACATCAGCGCATTCAAATGAAGGCAACTACCCGTGAGCTCCGTTTAGGACCATGTTATTGCCCACCCTACATAACACAGCCCCTTTAAGTCAATGAAGAGTGCATGGGCACCTTAACTGTCAATGGATACATTGCATGTCAAGCGTCGGCTGAAGGATTGTCATCAAGGTGATACTTGACAAACATGATTGAGGCTCAGACTGACGGATAAGGGGATATGACGGGGTGTGTAGACATAGCCCATGTAGTGTCATAGCCCATTAACTTCAATGCAGGGATTTTAACGCAGTGTACCCTTAGACTTTAAATGTCATGTATGCAGTGCAGTTTATGGTAAATGGTAGGGAGTGATCAGATTGGCTGCTTATTGGTAAGCATATTCTAACTTTTTTGTTCCTTTCAAAAAAAGCTATTTCTAATCAATGTTCAGGTTATATATAATGATCAAAAAATTGCTTAAACATTACAAATAAAATTATGTATTTAATTCATGTTCTCTCACATCTCACTGCAAGTAACTTTTAAGTATAAAAACACCTTTCTAAAGTGTCTAATAACATGAAACACTTGCAGCATTACTGTCAGCCAGAGAAACTGATCAAGGCGCACTAGGTTTTTAGATCACAAGACGACTTCAAAGTCTTGTTTTTCCATTATTTTCAGAAATGACACACTTAAATGAGTATTTGGGAAGGAGCACACAATTATGGTTGTGCATTGGCAAGAATATACAATACAAAAGTTACAACTCAACATACCTTACTAATTTATGTAAAAATATATTTTAAGGGCCCTTCCACACTGCATGTTTGGGAGCAGATGCGGCATATTTTTTTTTAGCGATGCCCTAACTGCCCCCATTATCCCCAATGAGTCTCCACTGTGGCTGTTCGGGTGCGGTGCAGCCATGGAAAAAAACACATGGTTTTTCAAGCAGAACCGCACCTGCATCCAAACTGCCTGTCTTCATCCATTGGATCGGATGCGGTTTTGCTGCTTTTTTCTTTTTTGTCCATTGGCAGCAATGGACAAATTTTTTTTTTATCTAATTCACAAGTAAACCTAGGGGAAACCGCGACTTATCCGCACATAAAACATGTGTTTTTCTGTCCACATTAGTAGAGCCTTAACCTAACTAACAGGTCAGCAGGAACACTACCACTGGCCACGTCAGCCATCAGCGATCACCCCACTGTTGTCAATGCAATGCCCTTAAATTTTCCATAAAAGTGAACAAGAGATGCTGAGAACATTGCAGGCTCGCTGATCCCTTCTGGGGCCGCTTCTTCGGCATCATACAGGACACAAATTCATATCTTACCTGGAAGGTGTCCAGTAGAGGTTTCCAGGACAGCATGAGTACTGCACCTCTGTTAATGTTCTTAGGGATCTCAGAGTAGAAAAGAGTATTCTCACGGTTCTCTCCAGACATTGCTAGATGGACGGAAGAAAACCATAAAATAAAAAGTCAGTGGACACAAATGCTTTAAGGCCCCCATACACCTTACAATCTTTCAAAACAATTTCTGTACAATCAACTTTTGTTCTACCAAAACCATGTAGTATGAGGACCTTTCCAAACCTTCCAATCACTATGTATTCTATCAGGGAGGCCACTATACTACACAGTTGTTGGTAGATCAACTTTTTCAGCAAAAAATTGTCATCTTAACTATGCAATGCTATCAATAGTAGAGACACCATTCAGAACTTGTTAGGTTTTATTAGTCATGGAGAACATCTGTACACATACCAGAAAACAAATGTGTGTAAAAAAAATCAAAATCAAATGCTTAATGTCTTACCTCCACTGCTAATCGTTACTAAAACACTAAAGCTCAACATATAGTACAAACATATACTAAGCATACATTTAATCAGTCAAGCAGAGAGATTTGAGGCTGAGTTCCCTGGAACATGTATGCAAACAGCTTTCCAAATAGACAAAGGACTCTTGATAACGTTATGTAAAAACTCTCATTTTGGAGAGTATTTTGCTTAAACAAACAACTATCTACCGACAGGGCAGTGCCACTACAAGGCTGTCTATTGAACAAATACCTCCCACCCACCAGTCTAAACTACTATAAATGTCTGCTGGCTGATGAATTCTACAATATGTGGTCTAGGCATGTAAAGCATCACATCTATTGTATTGGTAATGTACACATATTCTTAAGTGTCACTATATCCAGAATATGGACCAAAGAGCTGAAGTCTGGGAATATTTTTATCTATTGAAATTCCATAGAACAAAACATTAATACATAGCTAGCTTGAGTTATACAAGATTTACTTCCCAAGCCACAATTTCTCCCTTAGGCAGATGCAGGGCTTCTAACCCCTAAGCCAGAGAACATCAGAGATATCATCTAGTTTGTAGGAAAATGCATACGTGTTTTACTAGATCTCAGAATACACAATGTACCAGGATCAATGTCACATTAAGACATTTCTTTATGAAACAGGAGTGAGCAAATAGGACAAGTCCCTCTATGTATCTCTAGTTATGTAATTCAACTAGATCAAAGTCCATTAACATCATGCTTCAAGAAAGTGATGTACAAAACTATGCAAACAAAAACCTGTGTTTAAAGAAATGTGTATATCCAGCCATCATAAGATGCCAGAACATATGAGGAGAATCGCAATGACGGCTTTAAGCCCAAAGTGAGTAACCATTAAAAGAAAATAATATGCAGCCAAATACACAATGCTGCAGCCATAAGAGTATAAAACCTATAGAGAGTTGTTTATTTAGTGTTTTGGAGTTACGGTCCCCATACATGGGCAGATTTTTAGTTAGACTCCCAGACAACCATTGATTGTCCGTTCAATAGACAAATATTCGAGCGCAGCATGGTGGCGTCATCGTATCGACCCGTGTATGGGGACCTTGGTAATAGACCCCAACAATGCACTGCACATTTACCCTAGCGTTTTTTGATGAACCCAGTTTGTTCAGAGCCCAAACCGTTTGGACTCCAGACCGCGTCTTCAATGGCACCAAAGGGGCGGGCCATAGACCTCCATGTTAATGGAAGGGCATCCAGTTTCCCCGCCTACATCGCTGGCGTCATCAATGTGTAGCGGGGAGGGCAGAAAATTCAATCAGATGACTGTGTATCCCGCTGCGATCATCCATATTATGCCATTTTTAACAGGCTGAGAACTAGGGATGTTAAGTAACAGGTATCTTGGACTCTAAGAATATTTTATACTCTTATCTTCCAAGGCTGAGGATGTCTGGCATGCTGAGTAATAAATACATATAAACTTGAGTGCTAGGAGGTGTAGTATTACTCTGTATGACCGATTAAAGTTTTGTGTGTGGAATTTATCTAGAACATTAACATTTTTTAGAAACTTTCATGACAGGCATGGTGCTGGTTAAACAAATGATGGTCCCATCAGTGGCACAGGGATCTAATAGTTAAAAGTGCTCTGCATGGTCACGTAAGGCTATAGTACCACTGTGGAGCAAGGTCCAGAAGATAATGAAAAAGCTAGCAGAAAAAGAGATCCCATTGGTTCCCAAGATATGCCTGTTGGGCTTTTTTCCTTCAGATTGGTTAAGAAAGGAGAAAACAAATAGGCCAACATATAGTAACAGCAGTAAAGTACTTTGAGGCAGCTAAATGGAAAAGTTCAATGGCTCCCTCAACACTAGAGATGTATTGTGTGTTATGAGAAAATACTAATAAAAAAAAGAAAAGAAAACAAAATATACTTACACATACCCAGATAGTACATTCTATCAGAGTGAGGGCTATCTGGGTCATTTCTCTTTACAAAAGTGAAGCTGTTAGGGGCCTTCGCCATCATGTACCCATGATACTTCCTGGTGTCTGCCAGCAGCTTCCGCATCTGACTCCATGAGTGGCGTTCCACATAGAAAGCTTCTGGCTTGGTGTCTCCCCCAATAGTTTCTGTACTTCCATGGCTACTTGCAGACTCAAAGATCTCTACTCCAACCTGCTCAGTCTCCATAGCTGCTGCCATGTTGCATCCTGAGGAGAGGTAGAATTATCATTATATTTGTTACATACTAATGGAATCTGACACATATCAGCATAGAAAAGAGATGATCTAATATGTGTTAAGCTAGGCATACACGGCTCCATTTTGTAATAGATTCGAGCACAATCAAGCGCAGTGCGCGTTCAAGGTGCTCCTATCTATTACAAAATTTGACCCATCAAGCTTTCCTTCGAGCGGGATCGGTAGCTCGGTTGAACAGGGTTCCAACATGTTGGAAAACCCCGTTTGATTTCCATTACTTTGGATGGAGACGGTAGTTCCCATCTAATGTCTCGGCTGGCATTGGTGACGCAGAAGTGCTGTGTCTCAATATCAAGGAAGCTCGAGTGTAGCGGGATGACATCGCCATGCGCTCACTTCCCCTCCAATTGCACATGTTTGGACCCATACAATTCGGGTCCATACAATTCAATTGTCCCACGATTGACCAGCTCATGGTGACACCAGCGCTCGAGTGCTCGTTGATCAAACAGTGAATGGATGTGCACATTGATTCCCATTTGATACTTTAGATGGGGGCATGTCTGTTTCCTGTTCAATCGACCTTTCTTTGAGGGCAATTGAGTGAAAGCATTTCTTGGTTGAAGAACACGCACACCGATCAACCGTTAGTCAATACAAAGAAAAATTGTTTCGTGTTTGTGGGGGCGGGGCTTTAGATATACAATGTAGTATTGTTCCATTTGTATCTACTCTGTAAAGCTGGCCATACACCTTCAGATTTCTCTGTCAGATTCCCTTCAGATCAGATTTTGTTTTACCAAAACCATGTGATATGAGGACCTTTCTACACCTTCCAATCACTATGTATTCTATCAGGAAGGACCCGGCACTACATAGTTGTTGGTAGATCTGATCTGAAGGAAATCTGAAGGTGTATGGCCAGCTTAAGGCTATGTCTCCACGGCGCTATCGGGTCTGTTTGCATCCCCTGCGCTAGTGCATTTCTTGGGGAAGGAATGGAAGCAATTTCAAATAAAATACATACATGCTCATCCTTCTTTTACATACAATTTACCATCTTAATGGTCTTTTGATCTGATGCCGATTGTAAGTGTATGTTTCAATGGAGCTATCGGGTATGTTACCTGCCTGCAGCAGCAGCTGTTTCCACAGCGTTCTGCCAATCTGCCAGTCGAAGGTTAACGTACTGCACCAAGTTAACCCTCCGGCCAGCGGCAGAACGCTGTAGAAACAGCCAGTGAACACACATATTTTATTTTAAAATGTTTGCACAGTTGTGGTTTGTGTACAAAGCGGGTTTGTTTTTTATTTTTTCATTGCGACACAGATCTTTTTTTTTTTAATATTTATGGTAAGGAAAACAGAAAATAGGGGAATGATCTGAATGTAATATACTTCCTAATTAAGCCAATCTACAAATCTGACATCTATGTATTGAGACAGACTGCTCATCTGTCAGTATGTAAATGGACTATATCCAGCAGTGAAAGGGTTCCATCACACGTGTCCTAAGACAAGGTTCGAGTTATTGGACGGAACCTGCAGTTTGCTGAATGTTTTTAGTATGGTTTCAGGGTCCTGGACTCTGGAATGGGAGGGCAGGGACTGGCTGAGCCTTCCTGTTCCACCAAGGTACACACCAGGGATTTTCATCTGCTGGTGATCAAGGTATCCAGTTGTGTCTCCACAAAAAGAGTCAGTCAGGGCTCCTCACCAGATTGGAGACAGTGTGCTGCAGGAGCAACAGATACCAGGGGGGCACACGAGAAGTGCGCGTCTTGGCCTCCACAGGCCATGAATTCATTTCCTGAGGCAAAGGAAAACCATTTATTTTGAATTTGGAAAATTCTGCATTTTCTGTGGACTTGGTGTTGTTGATGCCATTAACCCCTGCGAGGATAATTCTAACCAATTTGAACTAGGTCGATCGAACCATGTGGACAGGCATAGATTTTGATCGATCGACTTTAAAATTGATCGGTTTAGATCGATCAAACGGGAAAATCAAAACGTGTATGGAGGCCTTTAGACTGATCTTCACGGTCCTATAAGCCCCAATACACCTTCAGATCTTTTCATACAATTTCCATTAGATCTACCAACAACCATGTAGCATAGTGGCCTCCCTGATAGAATACATAGTGATTGGAAGTTCCTCGTATTACATGGTTTTAGTAGAAGAAAAGTTGATTGTACAGAAATTGGTATGGTAAGATTGTAAGGTGTATGGGGGGCTTAACCTCCTCCTGTGTTATAACTTTTACCTGTGTGTTATCTTGTGTTGCATCTTAATTCTAATTTATTGTACAGCGCTGTGCAATATGTTGGTGCTATATACTGCTAATTATAATATAAATCACACACTGTAGTGCTATTGATTAAACATGTATCAGGTGGGAGATTGTGGACGTCTCTGATATAAATACATAGAACAGGACTACATACAGGACTCCTAAATCTGCTACATTCACCGCACCATATACACTTCTCCAAATACATAAACCTGCAGATGTTGTTGAAATGTAAAGTTGCCTTCGGAGAACTATTGTATGGTAGGAGGAACCTTGAGAGAGACATCACAACTAAGTGTGAGGAACTAAAGTCCAAATACAGGTACACACACGTGTACACATAACACAACAGGTCATCTACCACCATTTTAGGCAACGTTTCCATTCTAGACGGAGTAGGGAAGAGTTTAACTTTTAGACATGTCAGTATTTATGTTTGAGGACCTACAGACAAAAATAGAAAACATTGCGAAATGTCATTGTTGCTATACAAACACAGTGTTTTTCTTAGAAAGGTACTTCCTGACACTCATTCCTGACAGGAAGTGATGGGAAGTTTCCTCAGTAGAGGCAGAGCAACACAAACCCAGCAACAATGTCTTTAGTATGTGCCCTCCTCCATCCATTTAAGCAGGAATTCCTTGAATAAACAAAATACCTGTTGGGTGACAACTTAATAGACCTCAAGACAACAATCCCCAGGACAGATACAGAGAGACTCCCCAGTAGGGACACAATGTAAACCCTTCCCCCGTTATACCCCAAACCCTCCATGCACACCCTGTTGAAGCCCTGCAGAGGCCAGGCCTGTCACAGACATTGCACTATTACTAGCCATGTCAGCCACTGAAGCTGAGCTGTGAGGTGACCCCTTGTGAGGCGGATACCAGGAAGCTTAGCCCGATTCATTGTCCCCCTCCCCCGTGCTGCCGGTGTACCGGGTATACCCATCCGTCCCTGCCTCCCCCCCTGGAAGGCACACTCACCTAGCATGGGGAAGCGGCAGGGTGAAGAGGCTGGGCCCGGATCCTGCGCTCTCTTCTCCCCGGTTATGACTTGGCTACTCTCACTCCCAGCCCCGGTGCTGCTGGCGCTCACACATCCGCTTCCTGGAGAATGGCGAGGCCGCCGAGGGGAGCCCCTGCTGGCCGGAGGTGGTACCGCACCCTGCAGTCCCCGCACATTTCTCCCATCACTGGCATTTTTAAGTCTAGTTTTTATAAATATTACACGGTACAGCCCTCCGTGTACACAATAGTCATCAATCTACAGTCCACATACACATTACTACACAATTAGACACGTATACATAAGCTGTACATGTTGCTCCATCGTCTAGGCAGACATAAATACCTGCTTTGGGCGGACTGGTTAAAGGTGCTTTTCTGAACATCACTTTAAGTATTACAGGGAATCCTACGAATCACCTCCCTCTCGTCATATAAGGACCCGAGATGTCAGTGATAGTATTATACATTCATTCCTAATCCACAATTCTTAGCACTTCATTCACGATTTTGCTCTGGAGGCGGGTTCAAATGTGGATTCGTATTTGCAGAGAAGCGCTTCCCCTCTGCCCAGGAAACCAAGTAGTGGCGTATTTCCCTGATTCAATATGGCGGCTCGGGTAGCTGAGCAGCGATGACGTGTTGCCCTTACTTATCATGGCGGACTGCGCTGTATCGTCAGGTATGCCCTTACATGGTAAGGACGACTGGGCTTCCTTAGGTCCGCCTCTAGGGGCGCAGTGGCAGCCCGGTTGGTTCCCTGGATTGTTCTAGTAAGAGGAGAGAGCGGGGAGTGAGGTGCTGAGATGAGTCTGACCCCGCAGGTGTACTGGGCGCAGAGGCACCATGAGCTGTACCTGCGGGTGGAGCTCAGCGACGTGCAGGTAACGGGAACACCGGGCACGGGGCTGGCTGGGTGTCGATGTCTACGGATAGTGATGTGTGCTGCGTCCACTACATACTATAAGTGTCAGAGCTCATGTGTAATGCGGGTGATGTCATACATGGGGTTCCCTGCATCTTGTGTCCCCTATATATGTTTATGCCGGTTATTGCGGCCCTGTGTTCATTCATTCATGTATGTATAGGTGTGTGTGTATAGAGGGGGATAAGGGCAGGGCAGGTAGTACAGGTAGCTGCCTTGGGGGCTTCAGCAGGAGGGGGATCAGACCATCAACCTGTACTGTCCTCTCTGCGTATATTCTGCGTCCTCTGTAGGTCCATCGGTCTGCGTTTAGTACTCGTAATTACTGCGTCCTCTCTGCATATAGTACTCGTATATTCTGCGTCCTCCCTCCATAGGTCCATCACTCTGCATATAGTACTCTCATATATTCTGCGTCCTCTGCATATAGTACTACTCGTATATTCTGCGTCCTCTCTCCATAGGTCCATCACTCTGCATATAGTACTCTTATATATTCTGCGTCCTCTGCATATAGTACTTTCCTATATTCTCCTTAGGTCCATCACTCTGCATATAGCACTTGTATATTCTGCGTCCTCTGCATATAGTACTTTCCTATATTCTCCATAGGTCCATCACTCTGCATATAGCACTCGTATATTCTGCGTCCTCTCTGCATATAGTTCTCGTATATTCTGCGTCCTCTCTGCATATAATACTCTTGTATATTCTGCGTCCTCCTTAGGTCAATCGGTCTGCATAAAGTACTCATATATTCTGCGTCCTCAACTAGGTCCATTGGTCTGCATATAGTACTCTGGTATATTCTGCGTCCTCTCTGCATATAGTACTCTTATATATTCTCCATAGGTCCATCACTCTGCATATAGTACTCGTATATTCTGCGTCCTCTCTGCATATAATACTCTCGTATATTCTGCGTCCTCCTTAGGTCAATCGGTCTGCATAAAGTACTCATATATTCTGCGTCCTCAACTAGGTCCATTGGTCTGCATATAGTACTCTGGTATATTCTGCGTCCTCTCTGCATATAGTACTCTTATATATTCTCCATAGGTCCATCACTCTGCATATAGTACTCGTATATACTGCGTCCTCGTCCTCTCTGCATATAGTACTCATAAATTCTGAGTCATCCCTTGGTCCATCACTCTGCATATAGTACTCATATTCTGCATCCTCCCTGGGTCCATCGGTCAGCATATAGTACTCATGTATTCTTTGTCTTCCCTAGCTCCATCACTCTACATATAGAACTCTTGTATATTATGTGGTCCATCAGTCTGTATATGAATTTTAATCTCAGAATCCTCCCCAGGTCCATCAGTCTGCATATAGTACTCATATATTCTGCGTCCTCTCTAGGTCTACATATACTACTCTTGTATATGCTGCGTCCTTCCGAGGTCCATCGGTCTACATATAGTTCTCGTTTATTCTGCCTCCTCTGTAGGTTAATCACTCTACATATAGAACTTATGAATTATGTGGTCCATCAGTCTGTTTATTAATATAATCTAAAAGAATCCACTACAGATCATATTTGCAGACATGTCAGCTGGTGGTCTTCTCTTCGGGTCTGGGGGGTGAGGCACGGGCATCATTATATGGAATAATTTGCACCATGCTCTGCACTTTGCACACACCAATTGATTATAGTGTGTAACTATAGATGACATCAGCCTGACCTTTGCTTTTACTCCAACTCCGTATGAGCGGAAATAATCATCATCAGTTTCAGTGTATATGATGTAATTTCTATTCAATAGGTGAAGCTCTTCCTTCCCCAGTAATGTGACCCTGGCTAGTCCCAGAGTACAGATGGCAGGACGTGTACAGGAGATCATTTTACAGGCAGCGGGTCATATGAGAATAGCGACTCGGCACATTGTCCTCACCTCCATGTAGTGTCTTGGCCCTCTGTTACATTAACAGGTAAATTATAATGATGCAAATCTATATTTATACTAGAGTCCCATAGGTGTGCTTCTCACTTCCATCACCCAGAGCATCTTTTGTAGTCCAGTGGTGACCAGTACTCCAGGCTTTTCTTTATGAAGTAGAGAGAGAGTTGCGCTAATCCGGG
>CM070034.1:126903932-126916017 GCA_036250615.1 Ptychadena robeensis | reverse complement strand
AACTTAATTAGTTGTGGGGGTTTTCTTTGTCCCCCCATCTGGTTGTTTTGTGTATATTTTCTTTATGAAGGAGGAAGGATCTCATCCATTGTTGGTATACCAACTGCCATTGCTCAGGAAGTGTTATCACATTCCCAACTGAAAATGAGGGAAAACTTCCCATTCTATGATAAAGCAACAACTGCATCTTCATATGTGAACATCAGTTAAAGGGAAGATTGTATAAACATTGCCCATAATGGTCTATTCATATGCCAGTTTTAAATCAATGCTGAGTGCCATCATTCCTTCATGCTAATGCCATGTCCAGATCCAGCATTTGAGGGAGGTAGAGGAGGATAGGACCTGACGATAGATGGTACCAGCTGATTAGAAGTGTGAGATATTGGCACTATATGGTGCCAAGGCTGGATTCTAGAACAGAGTACATCTTTATGCCAAGGAACAGTGGTCATCACCCTCATCTTGTCAGTCTCTTAAAGCGGTTGTAAGCTCAAAGTAAAAAAAAAAAATACCTAGACCTATTACTAACCTATCAGCAGTTTACATCTGGGAAAACTGCTAAAAACTTACCTTCCTCACATTCCTTGTGCCGCCATGTTTAGTACTGGCAAACCAAAGCCACTTCCCTCTAGTACGATAGCCCCACTCATTGCCCTGGGCCCAGTGCACTCCACATCTGCTACAACTAACCCTCCAAGCCCCCTGTCTGAGTTCTCATCAGACCACATCCACGACAACCCATAGCCCCACCACTCAACCCCTCCCTGCTGACAAGCCTCCAAAAGTCCTGCAGCTGTGATACGGACGTCACAATCTCACCGGACTTCTTGGCATAGATTGTTTAATAAATTGTTTAGTGTCCATCAGACCACATCCACCACACAACAACCAGCCTAGGCGCAAAGTGGCACAGTGGGAGGATATATCTCAGAAATATTGCCTGCTGTCAGAATCTTTTTTTATTTGGGGGCAGAGATTGGCCTAACTGCCATCAGCAGAGCTGCTGATAGGGCGAGGTAACCTACCACGTGGTAGGTCCGCTTTAAGCTACCCAAAAATATCCTATTGTGGTTGAGCATGGAAAAATAAGTCGTTCTCTGTACATATCATCATTTCTTATCTAACAATAAGTAGCTGGATTTGGAATGAACCCTCCTAACTCTGGGTACCTTTTAGGCTTAGTGCCATCCATTTTACAGGGAGCCTACAAACTTATTGCCATTGAATAAAAAAAAATATTTAATCATATATCTGGCAGTGCAGTTGTAGTTTGGCTTTGCTCTAAAAAGCTGTTGCGAGTCTTGTGGTTGGTCCCCGACTTAACCACTTCCGTTGAATTGTATAGATATGCTTTACAAAATGATTGCTAAGTGGTCTTTAAGTGTTTTAGAAGCAGTGAAAGGTGATTTTGTAATCCTTCTGAAGGTCTGGTAATCCAGGAAATTCCTGTCCGCTTTCTATGCATCTCAATTCTCACAAAATGCTCCTATGGTGTTTACCATTAGTGATGAGCAGCACAGGCAATGATCGTATTCGCAAAATTTTACAAATTCCAGTCATTCTTACCTTCATTGCAGAAATTGGCACATGTGCATATTGTGCGTACTGATGTAAAAAAATCTTGAATATTTGCGATTATGAAGATCTAGCACTATATATTCTAGATCTTTGTTAATTCTTGAAGTGCCGATATTCGCAATACAAATTTGCCATTATAATATTCACGATCAACACTATTTACCATGCTTTTGCGAAAGATCTGAGAACATCAATTCTAATAATTCTCACTCTAGCGTATTTTTAGACCATTAGATGCTACACTGTATAGGAGCTATACAATGAAGGATCTCCAGGCTCCGACCGGAAGAGCGGGAGTTAAGAAGGTAGGGAAGTTCTTTCTGACAGCTTCCCCCTCCTTCATCTATGACCGCCAGAGTGGGACAGCTTCTATGACCGCCCACGGGACAGCTTCTCCGCCTTCCCAGCCATCGTATTGGTTTGCCGGGCAGGTGGAGAGCGAAGGTGCATTTGGCCGTGGGTGGTCGTCCTTCTCACCAGAAGGCTCATGCATTTTTCCCCCTATTTTGGAGGGGGAGCAATGTATACTATGGTGTAAAAAAATCTGGTAGCTTATGACATTGGTGGTAAGTGGCAACTACAATGAGACCATCCTAATGGATGAGGCCTTACATTAAACATGACAGACTTGTTTTACCTCCGTCTGTGCATAAGGTTAATATATCCTGGTTATGGATTGACACCTTATGTAATATTCTAATTTCCTAGCAAATTAAGGAACAAAGAGTGATGAATGTCCTTTCTATAGGAGACTATAGTTGTAATACATTGTATGACCAGTACTACCGGTATTCCTTGTCCTGTAACATCTCAGAGTGTTTTCTTATGTGCTTCTACCGTTGTATTTTGTATTCTGTTTTGTTAATTGTTTGTTACCCCAAAAGTAATGATTGTGCAGTACATAATAGGATATATCAGCTGGGTTACAATGCTAGATTATATGGCAAACCCTGGTACCAAATACATGTTATATACCAACCTAAGGAAATGTATAATTTTGTTCTGTTTTGCAGAATCCAGATATCAACATCACAGACAATGTTCTTCATTTCAAGGGTATGTTGCTGGATATTCCTTAAAGCTACTTGTATCTTTTGTCTAGGGCTTAGGCTCCACTGGGATCCGCTGGTGTCGCGTTAAGCCTCTGTTGCATTCCCATAGATGTAGGTTGCTGCATCGAATTCAGCGCGACGGAGCGGATACGGGACTGTGGAGACGGGGTTGTCACCGCTCGATTTCCGCCAATGGGCAGCTTGTGCACTGCGCTAAAATACTTGCCTTCAATGCAGGGGTTTTAAGGGACAGTGGATCCCTAGCCTAATTTTTATTTACATATTGCCCCAATAGTCAGGGGTTGGCTAGCCAGGGGGAAAATTTTGTCTGGTGGGTTTAGGTGCGCTTTAAGTCAAGGGTCCACTGTAAGTAGCTACCATATATACTCATGTTTAAGCCAAGTTTTTCAGCCCCAAAAATGGGCAGAAAATACTCCAGGAAGGCAGCTTCCCTCTTCAGTTGAATATCTTCTCTGAGCTCCTGTAAGCTCCGACTGACAGCTGATCGATGTAAACAAACTCCACACTGCCACCTGGTGGTCTGGCTACTAGTACACATACAACACTCCATAGCCTATGATTAAAAAATAAGAATTGCCTTGCAAAACCCATCCTGTAATTATAATAATCCTGTGTTTTCTTAAATATATTGAGGTTGTGGCACTAAGATTAAATCCTGTTTGATTAATTTCTTGGGGCAATGTTGCTTTCTCTATTTTTTCTCATTTAGAAAACTCCACTATCTGACTGCATTTCCCACCCTTGGCTTATACTCGAGTCAATACGTTTTTCCAGTTTTTGTAGATTGGCAGTTTTTTTTTTTGGGCAGAATTTTGTATTTATCAGCGAACATGGTAGGAAATAATGTTTACTTTTTATCCCTCAAGCTCTGGGACATGGTGCGAAGGGAGTGAACACGTATGAGTTTTCCTTGGAATTTCTAGAGCCTGTGAAAGCGAAGGTATGTCTTTGTCTTCTCCCTAATGCTTTGACACAAGTTTCTTTTATGGTTGGGGGAATAATGTATAATTGTTTATGCATGTATAACTGAACAGGTGGTACAGCGATCCACACAGCGACATGTAAACCTCACAGTGAAAAAGAGTGAAAAACTATGGTGGTCACGCTTGATAAAGCAGGAGCGCAAGCCGCTGTTCTTAGCTCCAGACTTCGACCGCTGGCTCGACGAATCAGATGCAGAGATGGAGTTACGGGAGAAGGTAAATGCAAGTCAATATTCACTCCAATTCTGAATGTTAACAAAGCCCTGGAACATAGGACTGCTGTCAAAATTACTGAGAGGGGGTATAGGTTACAGAACATGTGTCAACAATTGGCAAAACCTCTGAAAGTTAAAAAAAATTGTTTGCTACACTCCCCTAGCAGTACAGTTTTAAAAGTTATAGGAAACTTACACAAACGATGAGGACATATCTTAGTTTTAAATAATCGGTAGGGGCTTCCCAGGTATTTCAATCATGAATCACATGCTGCACCCTGTAATTAACTGTCCCTAACGGGGCAAAAAAAAAATTCAGATTTTCCCCCAAATCCCTAATTGGGGCTTTAACCTCCTGGGCGTTGCAGGCTTTTCGTGGCATTTTCCATGGTGCAAGAAGCCGCTGCCTGGACAATCGCGACAGAAATTTAGACAATTTTTTCATTTTTTGCCCCGAGATTCTCGCTCTCTCCCTGTCTCTCTACACACCGCTCAAGTGCAGGGAAAAGCAATGCCCCCTCTGTTAACATGGAGGTCTACAGCGCTGCCCCCCGCCCCCTTCGCCGCCACCAATGACGCCAAAGACTCGGGGCCGGAAGAACTCCGTGAGCCTGCAGTGAAGCAGAAACGCTGCAGCCTCACAGAACTGCCAATTGTGCCTGTACTGGCTTTGGGCGTAATACCAGTAACAATTAATCATTCATTAATATAATAAAAAGATGCTATTCATTACATGGACTCCAAATACATTCATTATAAAAGCTCCTATGACAGAGAGCATGTCATACTCTCTAAACCCTTTTCGGATTACATGCAGATCAATGATCTCTGTACCTTACAAGGTACTATTGACCATGTCAACCTAGTTCATACGTCACGTTTGCTATAAACAAGGTTGAAACTGTCAATAGTACCTTGTAATGTAGGGACTCTTTTGGATGAGGACATATATATTTGCATGCAGATTCATTTCTGGTAGGTTTTGAGCAAGAAAACACAAGTAGGGGAAAGTGCTGATCTGGTTTTCCCCCCCCAATAATTTCAGGAAGAAGAAAGAATAACAAAAATAAGAACGGAGTCCAGAGTCCGGGAAGATCGTAAGTACCAGAAAACCTAGTATCATAGATTGGTATATGTGGGGTTTTGGGGTTTTATTCACATAGTCCTTGTGTCGATGTGCTGTCTCAATATCTGTGTAATTGGGAAGGAGAAATTATGGAGTCCTGGAGCTTCCAGTGATCAGTACCTAGAATGTTGCTGAATACAAGGAGTTTTTGTACATATAATCCTTTCCAACCCAGTGGCAATGGTTTTTGTAATGGGGAATAAAAGATTGATCTATGGTAGTGTAGAGTGGCCCTCAGACTTCTGACCTCAACACTCTTCAGAAGCTTTGACTTTCATTTCATTGAATGGAAACAAACTAACATATGCACTTAAAAATAATTTTACAAATTCTTGAATATTTGAGGTGAGACAGTGGCCTTGAGGTGGCCAGTTCTATAATAATAAACAGGTCTATGGAATAAGATGCCTAAGAATCTGTATAAAAGGGATGTTTAGGAACTTGTAGCCTTACCATGTACTTGGATTCCTAAAGGGCAAAGTAAAATCATACCTCCAAAAGAGGCACAACAAACCCTCCCCCAACCCTCACTTGCTGCCACTGAAAACTGTTTGGGTCCGAAGGTAGCATTGCCATTATTTCTCCAGTCATAAGAATGTTCTATGTCCCTGTGTAGGGGAACATTTCACATTCGGTCTGGCAGGAAGTACGAGTTCTCAGTTTTCTGATGCCTTGCTTCCTGTTCTTTGTTATATCACTAACTAAAATTAAAGTACCAGTAGATATTTATTTGAGACTTGTTTATTTCTTAGTAGATAGAAAACTAATATATTTTCCAATTTTTAAGCAACATTTATTATTGGATAAAAGGCATTTAAAAATATGTTTTTTTTAATTTTATACTCCTATATGTCTTCCTGAGCCAGCACTGCCTTTAATATTGTATATGTGGAGGGCACCCTCCTATCTATGCAATTGCTCCTTTCCTGGAACTGTCCCAAGAGCTCTTGTGCCAGATGCTTGCTGTGCATTCATTTGTGCCAGATGCTTGCTGTTCATTCACAGTCATTGAGGTTGCACACACAGCAGTGGCTACATATAGAGTTCCTACAGCAAAGGAAGCCACTGTAAAATATGAAGTACCTGGTGTACATACTAAGGTGTTTTTTTAAACAAATGCAGTAAGTGCAAAGGATCACATAAAAGCCATACAAGTGTAAGTGAATTTGGAAGGCACCCTCCTATCTATGCAAGGGCATAGTTTGTATCCTTTATGAAGGTTTAAACTCCTGGGCGCTACGGGCCGCCCAGGCAATTGCGGCGGAGTACACTGATTCCCCGCTGTCCTCTAGGTTCTCTACACACCGCCGCTGTCATTAACGTGGAGGTCTATGATAAATTATATATTTGAGAAATCCGACGTGTTGGAGTAGAATAAACACCCTTAGGAAAAAACGAATTACCCCCTTGTAGGGTTTTGGTATAATCCTAAAGTATATTTCCCACTGTAATAAGATGTAGGGAACTCTTCTTTTTTTATTTTATTTTTTTTTATTTTTTTTTCTGGCATTTCTCTCAGTCAGACCAAACAAGGGTTTTGTTTGAAGAAATATCGATCGAACAGGGAACCAACACATTGGTAAATCCCTAATCAATCACCAGGGTCCCAATTATCGACCAGAAATCAATTTGGCAAAGTGGTGCGCATCAATTCGTTTTTCATCACATTGCGATAGATCGTTCATCGATTGCATGGAAATTGACACCTGTATGGGGGGGGGGGGGCTAACTCTACATTTTTGAATGATCTGAAGCCTGTCAAAGGAGCAATTTCATGTGTAATAGGGTCTTCATTCCAGCATCTACATTGAACTTTTAAACTTTATTTAGCAGTTTAATCATGTGTCACATGTTTTGTTTTTAACAAATTGTGTAGGTACGTGTGTGTGTGTCTTAATTGTGAATTAATCTTCTCATATTGTCTTCACTGCAGCTTTCCTGTACCTGAAGCGTGGGTACTTGTTCATGTATAACCTTGTGCAGTTCCTGGGCTTCTCCTGGATATTCGTTAATATGACAGTTCGGCTTTTTATTTTAGGAAAAGGTGAGGCTTGCTCTGCTTTATTTATTTTATTCTATTTATACGTTTTGTATATGTACGCTATGAAATGAAAAAAGTATGGGTTTACAAGGCCCTTGCATTAAAAAACCATAGACATAAATATTGAGTTGGTCTATGAAGACTTCCCACAGGTGTGTGTGTGTCTATCAAGAAGAGCATTTGTCAGGAGACGCAGATTGTGCATGACAAGGCCTGACCCCTAATCTTCTTTACTTCGTCTGGCAATTTGTGGCTGAGTTTCTGTTCCTCAATACTTCTACTTTTCAAAAATACAACCTAGAGCTCTAGAAGAAAAGAAATACTATACATAGTGTAATCCACTGTGCTTGACAGATGTTTGTAAATTAACCTCCCTAGCACACCACCCGTACCACGCCATTTAACAATTGCAGCAGTGTACAAGGTAATTCCTGCCCTCCCCCGCCCCTGTCCACACAGCCGGCATCATTAATGGCGCTGGCTGTGTGGGCTGGAAAGCCAACGCCCCTCCATTAATATGGAGGTCTATGGTGCCGCCCACCCCTTCTGAGACGCCACACAACCTCGGAAATGCTGCGGCTGGAAAGCGCATCATCGTAGCTATCTGGGGATATGTGCAATGAGTCTGTGAAAATACCAGATTTGTGTGATTGCGGTGCATTCCAAATAGTTTATATAGTGCATGTTATAGTACATTATAGTTAACCTCCCTGGCGGTTCACTGAGGTGCAGATTTCTGTAACCAAAGTGGATAACAGTGGTTTCCTTCCGAACCCCCCCCATCGGTCGTCACCGTATGGTACGACCGATTGGGGGCGGACAGGCTCTGTGTGCCTGCAGCTTTGTAGAAAGCTGCAGGCACACGAGAGACAGCGGTTTGACCTGATTCCGGCACGGGCGCAGTTTGTTCACGATCAGACTGCGCCAGTACTTGCTTCGGGCGTACATAGGGAGGTTACAACCAGCATAGATCTTGCTTGGCGGGCGTTTAGCCGAACATCGGCCCGCAGCAGCATGATGACATCTCATGCCATGGCAATCGTTCGAAATACACCATTCCAATTTGACAACCATAATTGGATGGGGTGACTGTCCCCTTAAAGTACTGGCGTCGACCAAGAAAAAAGCAGTTTGTTCTCTGGCTGATCAAGTTTTGTGCGAGTAGACGGTTGCCCGGTGGCGCGTTCATTTTGCGATTGATCACCAAGCGATCACACCCGTAATCGACGCATGGGTGATTCATCTCGCAAAATGGGCCAGAGATGGAAGCGTCTATGGCGGCTTTACGATGTGTGTACGAGAAAAAAAATACTATTTTTTTTGGAAATTTTTTTTTGTTTTTTTTTTTATAAGTTGATACGCTTGTTTTCTTTGATATTTTGATTTGGATTGGAAGTAAAACATTTATAAAACATTTATCCAATCCAATCCCAAAATAAAAAACCACAAATGTAAAAAAACATGAAAAAAAAAAATCTAAGAAAAACAGCAGAGCAAAACTATCTCTGTACCTTTAAATCTCCGGGCCGATGACGTCTATCCAAAAGCCAAAACCCCAGGAGCACAGATCACGGGACAAGAAGCTGAAGACCTCGGGGCTTTTTCACCGGATCTGCTCGCTGGACAGTAGAGCAGAGCTGATCCCCAATAGCAATAAATGACTCAAGCGGCGAGCCATTTCTGCTATGCGGATTCCACTTTTGAACTGGAGTTAGAGGAAACAAGATTTACTCTAATGCCAGTTCAAACGTTTAAAAAAAACAAGATTTAAAAAAAGAAGAAAAAAAACTTTTTTTTTCTCTAGATACCGGGTCCCGCTCCGTGACGTCATGTCACGTCCAACTCCGGGACCCGGAAGTTAGCCGCCGACGGCACGGGCGAAGGATGGCGAATGGCGGCGATGGAGGCGATGGCGGGCGAGCAGGTGAGCTCACGATGTCCAGAACCAGTATCGATTATTGCAGCTTCCCTTTGCCCGAACTGGGTTCGGGCATATTGCTAGGGAGGTTAATTCAACATGATCCTTGAAATGCAATAAAGTAAAAAAGTTATTTGAAAAGATAAATAATAAGCATGTATACCTCCCATCCCCTTACCCATCAAATCTAAACCTCAAATGAGTGATTAGATTTTTTTGTTGCAAATTAAGTGTCACCTTTAAACACCCCCTGCTTTCCCCCATCCATTCCAAATGGAAACCTGTGTACCTTGTTGACTGGCCCCGTGTTTGTGTTTGCATTAGTGCAATGCCACATGTTACCCGAAATTCCCTGCGGCACACATTCTTACGGCTGCAGCGCAAGTATCTCCTGTACATTTGTAACGAACGTGGTTAGCTGCCGTGGTAGCATTACCGCTAGCATGCCTGTTACCGCCCAGAACTGTGAAAGGGTCCTCAATAATACATTTGTAATTAGTTTGCCAGCAAAGCTTAAAAGCAACACATAGGCCTGCACAGTCCACAGTTGTTCCTGCTGCCATACTCGGACCAACAAGCAAAAAGAAGGCAGCGATACATTCTCACTTTTACGGTGTCCTTACTACTTCATTCATTAACCTCCTTGGTGGTCTGCCTGAACAAGACAAACTCTGCCCTAGCCTGAATCAGGCATGCGTGCCAGTCCTCTGTAGGCGTGAAGTTATTCTGCATCGCTACAGGCCCGCAGATCGCCAAAGACCTCCAATATAATGAAGGGTCATCACTTTCCCTGGCCAAGATGCCAACGTCCTTGAAGGCACTGTGTAGAGGGGAGGGCAAGGAATCCCCACAGTGTACTCTGCTGCCATACGGCCAAGTCGCCAGGGAGGTCAATAGACCCCATGTGTAACTTTTTTTTATTTAATTTTTTTAATTATTTGAAAACTATTAGCTGACCTGATAACTCCCCTTCTTAATGGAACACTTACATTCCCTTTTTTCTTACTTTGTTCTTTATATCTAACACACATAAGCACAGTGACATACATAAAGCCCTCTACATGCAACAGCATTGAATTTCATGCTTAGAGTTATGGTAATAAAATAAGTTTTGATTTTTTTTTTCTTTCAGTACCCAATCACATACAAGGGGAATAAAGTCACTGTATTTTTCTAGTGTTTGATAAATGCAAAGTAAACAGATTTAACTCCTTTAGTAAATGAAGCACCCATCCCAAGTATCCCTGCAAACACACACAAACTGTATTTACTGGTCTACAAAGAAAATAGCAGTAAAGATGATCAATTTAATAATGCAATAACATCAATAAAGATTAATGTATTCAATCCATCATACCACCCACATATGATTGTATAACCTACATACTATACATAAGTACAGATGACTTCATATCAGCCACTCCTATAACTATTATTCTTATGTAGAGGAGGCTGACAGTATCAGATTCTTCCTGAATGAAAGGAACATTTTGATTGCTTTTGTTGATGAGCTTCATTCAGTTTCCAAGATTTTGTGATCATGTGACCAATAAGTGTTTCTTTAGTATTCATATAACCCATGCATTAAATCAGGGTGGGCAAACTTTTTGACTTGTGAGCCACATTGGCTTCTTAAATTTGATAAAGGGTCCGGACCAAGAGCCTGAAAAGGCCAACTCCCCATAGGGGTGCTAATTCCATGCATCGCCAGCATCACTAATAATGGCGGTGATGTGTAAGGCAACGTGTGACAAGGACATTGTTATCTTTTTACATTTTCTGCGCTTCTAAAAACAATTATCTTTCATTGCAATGAGCAGAGAGAATGCCTGTTGCCATGAGAATGCACCCACAATGTCATGATCACGCCATGGCACTCTTGGAGTTCAGATTAGTCATAAAAAAATGTTAAAGTGACCATACACAGGTCGCAATCGCTCGCGAGTCAATAGATCACAGCACTGGCTGGGTGCTGCAGGGAGAGCCGGACAGAGAAGAAGGGCCTTGCCTATGTAGTTTACACAGCTGTGCTAGGCTCTGCCCTCTTTCCCCTGCCGGGAGCCGATCACAGGCTGTAAGGAGGGGGGTAGTCCGGCTCCCCCTGCTGCTAGTCAGGATTTACGGAGATGCCCGATCCCAGTTAAACCTACCTTTGAAAGGCATACACAGCTCAATTGTGTAATAGATTCGAGCACCGTGAACGCTCACATTGCGTGGTTGTGTTAGAATCTATTACAAAACGAGCAGTGTATAGACACCCTTAGGATGACCGTACTGCATCTCAATAAAGTATGTGTTGTAGTCACAATAAGTGTGTTGACTAATGTAGTCATCACATCTCTGGATTGGTAAGATGATGTACATTGCAGTATAACATAGGTGTGAGCAGGCCATATGGCACAGACATTACTTGGAATTAGGAAACCTACTAATCAGCTTCTATGTTTTAGTTTTCTCTGTCATCCCCAATGCTGTGCTTGCTGACAATAACTGCTGCTTGTTTCTCTTCTTGCAGACTCCTTCTATGACACCTTTCACACCATGGCCGATATGATGTATTTCTGCCAGACCTTAGCTGTTTTGGAGATTATTAATCCTATAATAGGATTGGTGAAAACAGGAGTCATGCCAGCGGTGATCCAGGTATTCTTAAACTAAGCAGTGAAAGGAACAGCTAGTGGATTATTAGCTTTGGAATACACTGCATGAGAAATTGTTTAATTCCACCTTGCTCTGTCATGAAATTTTTAGTATAGTTTGTGCTTCTCATACTATTGCAGATTGGGTCATTAAGCATTTGCCTATTTGGGGAAAACATGAGGCAATCTTCCAAGATACATAACATGTATGAGTGGTCACAGTTTGCTTGTTCCACCTCACACTATATAAAGTTACAACAAAGAGACAACTTTCACAAGTGCGGCCCTCGACATCACTTAAGGGCCACACACATTTTTTTTACTCTATATTGACAAGTCCAGGGGTAGGCAAAGTGTGGCTCCGGAGCCATATGCCGCTCTTTAGCCCCTTCAGTCTGACTCAGTTGCGTAGGGACTTGTCCTTTCTGCTACCCGTTCTTATTATTTAATTCATGTCTGTCCACCCCACTGCCGAGAGCAAAACCCCACGTCATCACCAACAACCTCTG
>CM070034.1:126847315-126878169 GCA_036250615.1 Ptychadena robeensis | reverse complement strand
ACAAATCAGATTCCCAAGGTGGTGTTCAATCGCCAATTCCACGATCGCCTGAAATGGTCAGATCGGAAAAACCATCGGTTTCAAATCGACTTATGTATGGCTACCTTTATATCTGAAAAGTACATAAATAATGGTAGTTTTAGCTCAACTATATTAGTTTATTGTGGATTTTGGGCCATAAACTTGATAACTGGAAATGCTGATGTTATTGGTGATATTAGTAGTGATACTGATAATAGTTCTAACTGTATAATAGTAGTGGTATAATAGTGGTAGCAATAAATTAGTGTTATTAATTAAACTGGGCATAGACCGCCGATTGACCGCCATGCGTGGTTTCGCAATAGATTGGCGGTCAAGTCGGCAGAAAATCGGGTGCGCCCCCTGGTTAAATTGACCAGGTATCTTCCCGGCCGATCCCATCACGTCATCATGCCCGGTCCATCGGCTGAGCAGTCGACGGGGAAACCACCCGTCTATGCCCAGCTTTAGCATTAAAATATATTAATGATATTGGTATATTACAATGTCCACAATGGTATATATGGGATTTATAAACAACTATTGATCAATAAAAAAAGCATAAAAATACATCAAAATTTCCTGATGTTTAGAAAATTTATAAATAGGTAAATAGATATATACATACATATACACAACCCAGCATCTATCACAAGTCAGCATTTATAAGCATTTAATACACCTGTGCACTAATGAAGGAATTACTTGAACTACGGGCACCTCCAATCAAGCCTTTTTTATGAAGTGGGATCCCCAAATCATACCGTTATGATAAAAGTGCCAGGAGCAAGGAAATACATTTTACTGTTGAAATGCACCTAGACCATAAAATTAAATGAGCAGAAATTGAATATAAATTGTCCTGAATCCTTTCCTAATAATAATAAAACATTGCAGAGCTTCCACCCAATCATCCTTTGTTCCATCATTATTTTATAGGACATTAGGGGTGATCACCACCTAGTGGTGGCTTAGTACTATTACACATATTAAATTTATGATAGTCGGTAAAAAACTTTCTTATGAAGAAAAGAAGTTAATACATTGGGGACACTGCATTATTATTGAACATAAAAATAAATAGGTATAAAGTATAAGGTTCAGGTATCAACCAATGACAAGAGGCAGCTGCGGCTCCACTAATAAACTTTATTTTAACGTCGAGGTCCAACAGGGTCTCGCAAATGAAGGTTCTAAGGACTGCTCAATCCACGTATGGCCAGGGGTAACAAGGCTTGGAGTGGCCGGTACTTGCGTGTCCCAGGAATGGTTGCGGGTGGCTGGGGCCCACAGGCACTCTGGCTTGGACCTGATGGCAGGGGCTAGCATCCACCCCACTAGAACACTGGCACGTGTGTGGAGTGGAAACGGCTGCCCTGAGTCTCTGTAACCGGGGCCTAAAGGTATGCTGCGTGCTATTGCGCTCACCGGTTGCCCGCACGCCGTACTGAACAGTTGTGGGTGGTAGGCCTTGGAGTGGACAGCGTGCCTAGTTGCTCTAACTCCTTCAGGACCTTTCCCACTGAGCACTACCATAGGGGCTGTCCCCTCCCTTATATTGACTCTAGACCCCGGGGCATCATGGTAAAGATTCTTAAAGTGGACGCTCACCCTGTCCTGTAATTCCCCGTCACCACACCAGTAATGGTGATGGAATAATCTGGTCATTCAGTTTCAGCTGACCTCATTCTTGGAGCACATACTGTTGCTGAACCTAGACCTGACCAACTGCAGGTTGACTCATACCTATTTGCTAAGTTAAATCCAGGTGGCGACTTAATTTTTGGGCCAGGCAGTGTGTTATATTTCTGTTTAGATTTTTAGCATGTACATCTTTATGAATATTGTACTTTGAATGTTATGTAATGTTTGAAGATGTTGTAATCTATTACAATACTCAATTAATTCTTCTTTAAAGCGTTTTACTGCGACATGAATCTCTTCTGATAAGACCTGACTTTAAGCACAGAAAATATTTTATGAAAAAGATTCCTCTCTCTTCCTCCCACATACAGCAGCTTCTCTCCTGGGAACTAGGAAAGTACAGTGTTGCTGTATAATCTCCTTAATGCTGCAGGTATTAGTGTGGATTGGACACTGCTCTTGCAGTGTGTCCTTCATACCTGACCCTCAGCAGACTTTAGCTGGTGCAGATTTGTTGGTGATGGGGACACTTCTGTTGCCTTCTCCTTAGTCCACCTCTCCTAGCCAGGCTTCATGTATCCTGAAGAATAAGGAACGAATGCTTCCCCCAAACCGATTGCCTCCTCTTCTGATCAGGTATGTTTTAGGTACTACAAGATGATCATTTATGAATGTTGAGCAATTTAGATGTTAAAGATAATAAGTGTGTGGTCACACTCTCTAGACAGATTAGCTTAATGTCATAGAGTACAGGACCATACTTTTTATTTAACCCCAAGACACTGGGTCATATAAAGGTCAGCACACTGGTTTAAAAAAATAAAAGCTATGAAATCTGGGAATAGTTTGTATTAGTGGGGAAACTGATATTAACAATTAAGCTAGATGAGAGGTTATGTAACTGTATTGTTGTCCTATACTCAAAAGAAAGATAGCTACATATGATGCTGAGGTTTTTTATTTTTAAAAATTTCCAAGGTTAGAACTGTCACATTTCCTATGCATTTTACAAAATGATACCTAAAATCAGCTATCGTATTTAGAACAAAATTTTTTACATTCCTTCAAATTATGACAAACAAATTGTGATGCTGAGAGTTACATTCACCAGCCAGGAGGTATGCATAGATCATTACAAAAGGTTAGGTGAATGTTCAGGTCAGATAGAGTAAATAGTTAATTGAGATATATTAATATACATGTATATATAAAGAGGGAGAGAGATTTTCACTGACCTCATTCTCTGTTATTTAAAACGAGAATATGAATGGTTAGATAAGGTTATTGAATGACAGTGCAGAGCACTTAATTGCCGTAATTGATTTGTTTTTGGGGAATTGGTTTGGAACCTATGACTTCTTCTTCCATAAAGATATACTGGAAGCTACTAGTGTTGAGTTTGAATATTCAAATTTCGAATATATTGGGCAAATATCGGCTATTCGAGAATTCCATTGGGATGCTTATGGGCATGGATTGAATAATACATTTTAAAGGTAATCATTTTAAAGGTAATAACGATGCGAAACTAGATTCGCAATTGCGAATATAAAATCGAATATTAGTAGAATTATTCGCTAAATATCGTGAATTTGAATATTGCCTATGCCGCTCATCACTACCCAGAAGGTAGATTAACATGCAAATCTCCAAGCAGATTAATAACAAATTGCCACAAACATTGTCTTGGCTTAGATTTTTGTGTGGAAGGCCTTCCTTATGCTAGCCATACACATACCGATAAGCGGCCGATTTTTAACCTGACCGACGGGCATGCGCGCTTGAGCCGTCGGTCAGGTTAAAAATCGGCCGCTAATCGGCATGTGCCTACATGGGGCGACAGATGCCTGTCGTCCCACTGCTCGGCCGGTCAGAGAACGGACATGTCCGTATTCTCTGGCCGATGCAAGCCGATGCCATAAGCTTCAATGAAGACCGGCGTCTTCATTGAAGCTTATGGCCGGCACACAAAGGGTGCCAGCCGACTGAAGGGGCCCCATAATGCACCGGGGTGCAAACGTGATGACGTCATTACGTTTGCACTCCGGTGCATATCGGAATAGGTCTGTCTGACCTACTCGGGCTGTGTATGGCAGCCTTTATAAATAAAAGGTCAGATGGGTTAATCCTCAGTCATGAACACAGATGAATGATGAGAATTAAACATTAGCATACAACATACAGATTAAAACTAAAGCACCAGAGCTGCAGAGTTTGATTGGCTTAGTGTCAGTCTGTGTGTAGTTCGCATGTTGTTGTTGAATTTTAGGCCTCCCCTACTCATCAAATACTATTATTTTAATCAACTATAATTTTTAGGTAATTGTAGTTTTTTCTAAAGCATTGGACTACTGAGTAGAACTTTTGCTCCACATTCCAATAGCTATAAAGCCTAATCATAGGTATGGAAGTATATACCAAATTTATAATTTATGGTAGATGCATTTTTATGGTATCATTAAGTACAGTAATGCTGAGATTTTTATGGTATCATTAAGTATAGTAATACTAGAACCTTGTTTTTCTCACATTCAAATATCTGTCTAGAAAATGAAGTATAAAAATGTGGTTTGGCATTACAGGCTTTCAAATATTGTTGTATGTTACTATGTGAAGTTTTAATACCATTTCTGTAAAAGCAAAGGAAAAGAGAGTTGGTTTTCCTTATACCTGGTGTTCACACTAAGAATCCAAATTTTCTTTGTGTAAGGGGTGAACACCACCAGTCTGGGCATGGTTAGATCTCCTACATAGATTCGGCTTCTTGAGGTCATGTAAATGCAAATTCTGCAATCTAGTGACATTACAGATATGCCAATATTCAGGTCAAAGGGCATGAGATCTTACCAATAACAGCACTTCCTGTTGCAAAATTTCCTTTTCCTTTTGTTAGTTTGCCATTCATGGTCTTTTAATAAGCCAATGTGCTGCCTATAATCCACACTGAACAGACAACCATTGGCCAATTGAAGGAGGCCCTGGCTGAGAGCTTTGGGACTTCAACAGGAAGTGCTTCCGGGATAAGCAGTAAAGGTGGGTTTACACGTGTAGATTTTTTGTTCATTCAACTGCCGATTAGATTTTTTGATAGATTTTTTTGTCGAACATCGTTCGTCCATTTATCAAATTTAACATTAGATTTTTTTGTTCGTTCATCCCGATATCAAATGAAAATACATTCAGAATTACCAACATGTTCGATGACCTTTTGAATGATTTTTTGTTCGAGATCGAACTAAATGTATCCATCGAACAAATTGCCCATCTAGATTTTTGTTCAAAATTGTTCGTTCTTCATTGATTGGACGAAAAAATCTTCAGGTGTAACCCCACCCACCTAGAGCAATCACAAAAGTATCAGCAACTTCTAGTCCTGAGCAGGCAGCTAGAGTCCCCGGTTAGTAGTAGTCAGGGGTTCTCCCCTCAGGAGATGAGCGGCGGATCCACAGATTCCATGTCTTTTCGAATATAGACACTTTATCCTTGAGGATAGCTTTAATGCGTTCATTAAGTCATTATCCATGACAATTTAGATTTCACCGGGCCTAATTGGACAACTGAAGCTGCAATCCCAGGTCTTCCCAGCATATCAAATACGGTAAGTCAATTTGGACTGTTGGTCCGCTAGTATGTTATAACCGAGTTTAGACTTTTATGAGAGTCAATGGTTTTTCACAATGACTTAAACTGGGAACAGTGCGCCAAATCATCTATGAAACCCATGGTCAATACAAAGTGTCGGAGTTGCTATAGCGAAAGATTTACCCATCAGGCATCTATAAGATCTCTCTTACATTGGCTGTAGAACGAATCCCCCCAACATTGCAAAGGTTAGCAATTCGAAGCAAACCTTAAATAAAGTTATTAGAAATTAATATCTGTGAAGAAAATACCCACAAGCTTCTCATGAAGCCTAATACAGTGTCTCCAACTTTCTAATGACATTTGGTATTAGCTCTTACAGAAGAACATGCTCATAAAACAGCAGAAAACCACTATTTGTGCTCACTGAACAAATATCATACCTTTATTCTAGTTTAATGCCTTATTTTATTTTGTACCAATTGAAAAACATCTAATTAATTTGATTATGATATTCATATTTAAGTTGTATTGATAATGTTTTGTTGAATGTCTTATTAGGCTTTTCTGGAATGCCCAGAGGGACCCTCCAAATTTAGGACAAAGGGCACAAAGCCAAGCCAAAAATGAAACACAAGCATAGGACAATATCCAGAATTTTTCCCTAGTTGACAATATTGCGTGGAAGGCAACAACTTTTTTTGGCTCTTGGTCATTTATCGAAGCTAGGCTGTACAATGCATTTACACAGGAGAAAAAGACTTCAGCTGAACAGAATCTTGTTCATTGTTTGCGTGATGTTCCTTTGCTCCCTTTACCAGCTATCAGTTGATCAAAAGATGAATTTAGAACCTTGGCCAGAGACAAATTTGGAAAACCCTAGCTTGGTGAAAGATGAAGAAGCAGAAATGACTATAAAATTATCTACCAGAGAAGTGTTAAACCATACTTCCAGTACCACCACTAGCACTTCCACCACTAGCACTACCACCACTAGAACTACCACCACAAGCACTACCACCACTACCTCAGCCCCACCTACAGACAACATAATGGAAAGGACCAAAACCAGAAAATGTATTTTTGTGGACCCAGATCCAATAACTCCCATTATTCAACCAAGAACCACAACTCCTGTTTCAACAACCACCAACAAACCCACCAGACCGCCATTACCTCATGCCAAAGGGGAATATCCTAAGGATCTGTTCAACATAGAGCAACGAAGAAGTGGCTGGGTGGCACTGCACATCTTTGGTATGATGTATGTATTTGTGGCCTTGGCCATTGTCTGCGATGAGTTCTTTGTTCCAGCTTTGGGGGTTATTACAGAAAAGCTTCAGATTTCTGAGGATGTGGCTGGTGCCACATTTATGGCAGCTGGCGGTTCTGCACCTGAACTTTTCACCTCACTGATCGGGGTTTTCATCTCCCACAGTAATGTTGGTATTGGAACTATTGTGGGCTCCGCTGTGTTTAACATCTTGTTTGTAATTGGAACGTGTGCCCTCTTCTCCAGGGAGATCCTCAACCTTACATGGTGGCCTCTGTTTCGAGATGTCTCATTTTATATTATCGATTTGATCATGCTGATCATCTTCTTCATTGATAACGTCATTCTCTGGTGGGAGAGCTCTCTACTCCTCACTGCCTATGGGTTGTATGTCATCTTCATGAAATTTAATGTCCAGATCGAGGACTGGATGAAATCCCAGCTTTCCAAAAGGAAGCGACTTGTTAAAGTAATGGCACTGGAAGACACATCCAAGGTTTGTAGCTAGCACTGACATTGCTCACAGACATAGATGTTTCCTCTAACATTTTAAATACTGTATGCCCAAAGAATTCTTGTCTCATGTTTGCAGAGACAGATACCAAATCCTGGCCTGTATGTGGCCCTCAAGGATTAGAGTTGGTTAAGAGTTATTGTGGACTGTGTTCTGTATTACCTTATGTACCTGACAAATGGCTGACTTTGATAATAAACAAGAACAAAGGCACAAAATCAAATTATTCAGAGGTTGTAACATTTCATAACATTAAATGTAAAAAGTGTTAACTGTTGTTGTGTTTTACATAAATCACACCAGGAACCCAACAGCATTTGTCTCACAGCTATTAGAGTACATAGATTACTATTCACTATAATTGAAATGTTGTGGTTATTTTTATAGGGCCCCCATACACCTTTAGATTTGTCTGTTAGATTTCCTTTAGATCTCCTTTTGTTTTACCAAAACCAAGTAATATGAGGGACTTTCTAAACCATCAAGTCTACCTGTGTTCAATCGCAGAGGACCCTGTTAGATCTATAGGATATCTCACAGAGAGAGGGTGTATGGCCATATATACATATAACAGCAGCTTAGGTAGCATGTTTTTTTCTGGTATAAAATAATAAAGTAGAATTATTCGTTTTTGTTATCTATCTGCTATGCGATCAGAAATGTGTTATACCAAAGCTGAATTTGTGTGGTGCTGTGATTAATCTTCCATGAGACTACAAATACTGGGCACTCTGCCTTTGTATTTTATGTCCATAATCATCTCATTAATCAAACCTTACCTGGCTACCAGCATTAGAACACCAACTGCATGTCTTTCGTTCCAAGGAAAGGCAACTGTAAATGATCAATACACAGTGTATGAGCTTTATTAATAAAATGTGATGTTAGGGCTCCTCTGGTCACTGCCTCCAATTTAAATCTGAACATAATGTACAGATTTCCTCTGGTGTCAAATGTAAGGCTACTTTCCTAAAGACAAAACTGTGTTAAATTGTTAAATTGTTAAAGCATAGATGAAGTTTAGCAGTTACAGTCCTGTACCTACACTAACTAAAGCTGGTCATACATGGGTAGATTCCTGTGCAATCGACCGGCGATCAATCACAGCGGCACCACCCGCCCCCCTCCCTTCGCTCAGGAAAATCCTGCTCGAAGGAACCGCATATGGCTCAAATCTTGTAACAGATTAAAGCAACATTGGGTGCGTGAGCGCTAACAGCACCCGTGTTGCTCTAATCTGTGTCTTTATCGAGCTGTGTATTCCCAGGTTCCCTGCAGCACTGTGATGACATCATCACGCCGCTGTCAGATATCGGCGGAGCCGGAGACACAGCACTCCTGTCTCTACAGCTCTGACAATGCTTTGCATCCATGTTCCATGCAAAGCAACGGACATCGACTGTGGGTTACGGTCATGTCCGATATCCCGCTCGAAAACAGGGATGGCCATAAATGAGCCAGATAGATCGCCGTGAGCGCGCACAGTGCTCAAAGTGGCCACCGATCTGGCCCATATCTTCAAGTGTGTACCCAGCTTTAGGGAGAGGGAATTTCCCTAACAAGGAAAAAAATCGGTCATATATTCACCATTCTAACCATATAGTTTTTTGTTATTTCAGTTATACTTTAATTTATGAAATAATGTGGTTATTCTTCTATGTCTATGAACAGAAAGGCAATGGGTCAGTGGCAGCAGAAGAACCAAAACCACCTGAAGACAACAACAGATTAAGGGTAATCAAAGAAGTTTAATAAACACTGCTCAAATATGTAAATCAAATTACCTAACTGTGTTAATAATGTTAAATATGCCTGCTCCACGCAATGGGAAAGTAATTTTCCATTGTCCATTAAATAAGATGAAATAATCCCATTACCCCACATTATATTGTTCCAATACCATTAACAATGTGATACCACTTGTGCCATCAAACCAACATGTATTCAACATAAACAAAGGCAGACATGTTTGAAGTCAATCATGGATCTACATAACATCATAGAAATCATTACAGCATCCTGAAAGTTTGTGTTTTGTCTTCTATGATAATATTGAGTTATTATACATATAAATTTTTAAACATTTTTTCCACCTCTGTCCAGCTAAAGCCATTCCTAACCAGAGGTGGAAGCTCAGCCTCTCTGCACAACAGCACCATTCGTAGCACCATCTTCCAGCTCATGATCCATACCTTGGACCCTCTGGGAGAAGGTAAGAGGCCAATGATCACTAAGACTGATAGACTAATATAACTTCTCTTTATTTACAAAATAACAAACCTTGTTGCTGTTATTTTTATGGAGGTTATACAACATGTGCAACAACAATTTCATTCAAGTGAATAAAAATATGTTTTTGATTTAAGAGTAAGGCTTTGTTTCCATTGCGTTGGGACCCCTCCGCTAAGCGTACACGCTTAGCGGGGGCTCCCAACGTAACAGATAGACTTACCTGCTCGGTGGACGGTCTGTCTTCATTGCGCTGAGCCGATCCGCCGGTGTCAGGCTGAACGTAGTCGAGTACGTTCAGCCTTTACACTGGCGGATGTGTAAACAGACCATCTGCCGGCAGGCTGAGTCTGTGAGATACGTCGGGACCCCTGCTTAGCGTATACGCTTAGTGTAGGGGTCCCGGCGAACAATGGAAACAAAGCCTTAATCTTGCTGTTTGGTTATGGGTTAGACATTTTCCGAAGGAAACCCTGGTTTCAAGCTGTTTAGGCTAACACATATGTGTTTGT
Organism: Ptychadena robeensis; assembly: GCA_036250615.1. Taxonomy (NCBI): domain Eukaryota; kingdom Metazoa; phylum Chordata; class Amphibia; order Anura; family Ptychadenidae; genus Ptychadena; species Ptychadena robeensis. The sequence continues at coordinate 126,868,394 of CM070034.1, read as the reverse complement.
TCTATAAAATGCATCATGGTATTTAAGATGCCTTCATCCTTATGTCTACCTTTCTGTCGTTTTTGCCTAGATTTTTTATTGTCGTGTATGCTTCAATGCTTTGTAGATTATCTAGATTATCATAATCATTATTAACGGAGGGCATGGTGTCAAAGTGATCCCTGGGCTATGGGGTAGGGTTGCAAAACACAAGACTCTGAGCCCCCCACTCACGTTTAGATTTGCTGCTGCTCTCCCAGCAGTGAGACCGTTGCCATCACACATGGTCATGCCCCACTCCCACCTACACCCTCTGGGTCCAGATTTAAATTTGATTGTACAAATATCTGACCATTTTTGTATTGCAATCAATTTATTTATGATTGAAATTACGCTTGTATAACGCACATGCTCCATAGTACAATCATAAACAAACACTGTGTGGTAGTACGATCAATGTTCGGCAATCATAAAAGAGAATAATTGCTGGAAGTGGGAAAACACATGTGTCATTGAGGACTAGATTGATGTACAGGAGGTTAGTAAAGGCTGAAGGGGAACCATATTGGTCAGTGATTGTAGTGGACAGTGGGGAATAACATTGGTCTTAGTTTACAGTGACGGCTTAGGAAGTACATGAACGATTAGTCAAGGCTGGGGGGATATATTAATGGAAAGGCATATATTAGTGAGTCAATTAGAACCATTACTGACAAAATTAAAAATAAAATAAGTCTGATTAGAGTTAGCTTATGATTATAAATATTTTTTCCTATAATTTCTAATAATTTCAGAAATGAATGATAACTGCTACTACTTAAAATAATCATTCAATCAGAGGGCACTTGCCTCAGACTCATGCGTGGGTACATTAAGTACCTCAAGTATCTCAAGTTTTCTATCCATTCATTTGCTTTCATTGACTTGTAAATATATATCTGAAACTGTAATTAAAGTCTAAGCGTTATGAATATTCAGTAGTATGGAGGTCAAATGGTCAATATTTCTATCTGCCCTAAAATGCAATGCTCTGATATAAATTAAGAGTCAGTGTCACAGAGGGAGCCAGTAAATGATTAGTGCTACAATCTTATTTTTTTATATTCAGGAGTAGTGATGAGTAACTAGGCCATATTCGAATTCGCGTAATTTCGCGAATATCCGCCATAATATTCGATTCCATATTCGTAATTTCGAATATCCGCACTTACGACATGAATTGCGATCTTAAAATCGCAATTGCGATCGAATATGCGCAATGCATGCAAGTCAATGGAGCTCGGATATTCGACTGGGAGAATATCCGTCATTTCCGTTTAAACAAAATCGCATTGCGATTATATAATCGCGATCCCATTCATTGCAATGGATTGCGATTATATATTTGCGATTCTACAATCGCAATAAATCGCAAAAAATCGAGATTGCGTCCGATAACCGATGATATATTCGCGAATATTCGCCAAATGGTGAAATAGCAATATTCAAGCTAAATATTCGAAAATCGAATCTTCGAGCTCAACACTATTCAGGAGTCCTAATGCATGACTTCATTTCTTGTGCTTCTTAAGGCTTTCAACTTTCTTAACATCAACCCTATCATATCTAATTGCATTCATTTCCAAAACTCATGTGGTAAATTGCTATACCATGACTGTATAAAATGTGTCTGCCTCACTTCTGTCCTGCAATGGCCTACTTGCTCTAAATGGATTATCTCTTTCATGTATAGTTTAAAAGAGATTGAAGCTAAGTAGATAAATTGCTATTATGTTAGTGTGCCGGGTTATTGAGTGAGAACTTAACAGATGGTCACCACTCACAAGTGATATAGAGAACTAAAATCCACAGAACACTGAAACAATATTACTTCTTGGCTTTATTAAAAGAAAAGCAACCAGGATAATAGGATTATGGGGTCATAGGAGTTACTATAGATATGATGTATAATAGAAGGTGGCATTAATAACTTAGCTCTTCTTATTATTATTATTCTATTGTACATTGACTAGATTAATTGTCATATACAAAAAGGTTGATACATGTAAACCAAACATTAAATCAGATTAAGCAAACAAATTGTGTTGCTCCTACAATGAATGTATAGGTGAAGGTACAATAAAAGCCAATTTTTGGATGCTTTACTGTGGCCAGTAGCTGTAAGAGTCATCCCAAGATTTCGGAATGGCATATACTGCAATTAACCATGCAACTCCGCTCTGAGCCCAGAAAGGTCATACCTCCTTAACCTCCCTAGCGCACTGCATAGGTACAGATTTCTGTACCAAAAGCATAGACTGGAACTGGATTTTTACATTTCACTGAACGGTGAACAATAATTCTGTTTTTCTACTAACCCTCAGATCTTCTAATTCAGCTTTATAGAGAATGGACACATTTAGGTCACGAAATACACGACATTATAGAAAGAGAAAATCACAAAGATGACAGAATGTCAACTGAGCCAAATTGTGTGCTTCTAGATATCACAATCATTCCAAATATCACCAATCTACTAAACTTCCTATATCGTCCCATACTCACCATCACCTATTATACCAGACTTCACCATGCTACTCCAAACTCACCATATTATACCAGACTTCACCATGCTACTCCAACATCACATATTATATACCAGACTTAACCATGCGACTCCAACATCACCATATTATACCAGACTTCACCATGCTACTCTAACTCACCATAAAACCAGACTTCACCATCACTTCCAACTCCCATATTATACCCAGACTTCACCATGCTACTCTCAACTCCACTCACCATATATCCAGACTTCACATCGACGCACTCCCATATTATACCAAGACTCCCATCTAACCTAACTCCAAAATCACCATATTATACCAACTTCACACACATTGCTATCTACCACAATCCCATATTATACCATGATCTTCACACGGCGTACCTCTCTACATCACCATATTATACCAACTTCACCATGCTACTCTAACATCACCATAAATACCAGACTTCATCCATGCTACTCCAACACACCATATATACCAGACCCTTCACCATGCTACTCCAACATCACCATATTATAAGCCATACTTATCCACATGCTGACTCTGCTAACATCACCATATTATGCCAACTTCACCATGCTACTCATACATTCACCATAATATACCAGACTTCACCATGCTACTCCAACATCACCATATTAGACCAACTTCACACATGCTCACCACATCCCAACACACTATTATACCAGACTAACCATGCGACTCCAACATCACCATATTATACCAGACTTCACCATGCTACTCTAACTCACCATAATTCACACTTCACCATATTATCCAGATTTCACCATATTATACCAGACTTTCATTCACATATTTTCACCAATTTCACCATATTATATCCGAGATTTCACCATATTAGTGACCAGCCTCACCAGTCGTACTGGTCTCCCATCCCAATTTCCGACTTCACCATGCTACTCCAACATCACCATATTATTACCAGACGTCACCATGCACTCCACCTCACCATATTATCAGCCACGCACTCCCGCCCTGCCAGCCACCCCGCACACTCAACATCACCTATTATACGCAGGACTTCACCATGCGACTCCAACACTCACCAGATATACCAGACTCACCATGCACCTAACACAGTCACCCAGATTAGTCCACACTTGAGCCATATTATTCCAGATTTCACCATGATTATACCAGACCTTCACATATTATTCCGATTTCACCATATTAGACAAGCTTTCCCATGCTACTGCCAACATCACCATCGTATACCAGACTACCATGCTACCCACCATGGCACCATATATACCAGACTTCACACCTGCTACTCTAAGCATCACCATATATTCCAGACTTCACCATGCTACTCCACATCCACCATTTACCCAGACTTCACATGCTATCCACACACCTCCACCATGCGACTCCAACAGCACCATCATTATCCAGACTTCCCAGCTACGCCCCAACATCACCAGATTATGACCAGACTTCACCATGCTATACTCCAGACAGTCCCCCTTGTATACCCAACCGCCCATGCTGACTCCAAAGTCACCATATTTACGCAGACTTCACCGCACTGCTACTCCAACATCACCATATAACCAGACTTCACCATGCTACTCCAACATCACCATATTAACCAGACTTCACCATGAGCTACTCCCAACATCACCATATATACCGACTTCACCGTGCTACTCCAACCCACCATATTAACCAGACTCACCAATGCTATCCAACATCCACCAATTACCCTCACCAGCGACTCCCTCCGCCATCCCGCACTCGCCCAACATCCACCATGCTATACCCAGACTTCACACCATGCTACTCAACATCACCATATTATACCAGGACTACCATGCGGACTCACCACCATCACCAATTATACCAGGACCTCACATGCTACTCTACATCACCAATATACCAGACGTTCACCAGCTACTCAACATGCACCATATTACCGACTTCACCATGGCTACCTCCAACATCACATATGACCAGACTTCACCCAGGCACTACTCCAACAGCACAATTAGACAGTACTCACCATGCTACTCTAACATCACCACTAATACCCAGACTTCACCATCCCCCCCCGGCGACTCAACCATGCACCCCATACTTATACCAGACGTACCATCGACTCCAACATCACCATATTAGTAGTGGCGCCAAAGCTTCACCACCGCTACTCTAACATCACCATATTATGCCCCTCCACACCATATATTCCAGATTCACCATATATACCAGGACTCACCATATTATTCCAGATTTCACCATATTATTCCAGATTCTCACCATTTATACCGACTTCACCATGCCTACTCCAACATCACCATATTTACCAGCCTTCCACCATGCTATCCACCATCACCAGTATTTACCGCACTCACCATGCTACTCCAACATCACACCTATGATACCAGACCTTCACCATGCTACTCAGCCCACCACCATCACCAGATTATAAGCCACTTCACCAGCTACTCCAACATCACCATATTAACCAGCTTCCCAGCGACTCCAACATCACAGATTATACCAGACTGCAACCTGCTACTCTAACTCACCATATTATCCCGGACGTGACTATGATGTCCAGCCATATTATACCAGACGTCACCAATATGATTCCAGATGTCACCATATTTACAGACTTCACCATCCGCTGACTGCCAACTCACCATATTATACCAGATCACCATGCTCTCCAACATCACCATATTATACCAGACGTTACCTGCTCTCCAACATCACCTAGTAACCAGACGTTTCACCATGCTACCTAACATCACCATATTAATTCCGACTCACCATGACTTACCAACATCACCATATTATACCAGACTTCACCATGCTCTGCCACTCACATGCACCCAACATCACCATATTATACCAGACTTCACCATGCTACTCCAGCTCACCATATTATACCAGACTTCACCATGCTACTCCAACATCCCCATTTATACCAGCTCCCCATGCTACTCAAATCCCATATTTACCAGACTTCACATGCTACTCCAACATCACCATATTATACCAGACTTCACCATGCTACTCCAACATCACCATATTATACCAGACTTACCATGCTTACTCCAACATCCCCTATATACCAGACTCCCCTGCTACTCTCGAATCACCATAATTATACCATTTCCCATGCTACTCACACATCACCATATTATACCAGATTTCACCATGCTCTTCCAACACACCAGAAATACCAGACTTCACCATGCTACTCCAACATCACCATAATATACCAGACTTCACCATGTTGGCACTCCATATGTACTCCAACTCACCCCTGCAAGATAAATGCTTCATGATGGTAATTTCCCCCCCCCAGCTTTACACGATGATTTATTGTTTTTTCAGTAAGAATCAAGCATATCATGTCTCTGTGTGTTCCAGTTGCCTTTTTTTTTTTTTTGTTTGTTGCTTGATTGTTTTGGTTATTCTCTCTTGTAGCCCTGGTTGTTCAGTGCACTGTAAATCTCATTGGTGCCAACAGCAACGGCACAATGAAAAGGTAAATCAAGTTTCTCTTACTGCTCGAACCAAGCGGGGGGGGGGTGGGGGGGGGTTGTAGCCTAGTCAGTGCAGCCTGGCAGCATCGCGAGCAGGCAACAGCAAGCGGCGGGGGGGGGGGGGCGGAGGAAGCTCTGTACGGGACCCTGCTACTCGGTGATCTCTCATCTTCATCGAGCAGCAGGGATTCCACTGCCCGCCGACGCCGACACAACAGTGAGTGAACCATCGCTGCGTCGCCTTACGGTTGTTGTGTGTCGCGGCTCCGAGGCTTCTCCCTCAACTCAATGAAACTTCCTGCCCGCCCGCCCCCGGGGGCAGAGGGTTCTCGTTCCTCCAGAAAGAGTCATTTGTGCGATCGGAGCCACCACGACCGTGGGATGTGTATAGTGTGTGCGCCGCGGCTCCGATCAGTGCTGACCGAGTGCCAGCCGTCCAGTCAACCTTTCAACATGTCAGCACTGTGTCGCCGCTGGGACCTCGTCACAGCCTCAGGAGTGTTAAAGTGGGGTTATAACCTGCAGATTTTCCATAAATCAATAAGAACAAAACAAACTATTTTTTTTTTTAATGAACAAAATCTAGATGGCCATTTGTTTGGTGATACATTTTTTTTTTCGACCTCAAACAAAAAAAAATGTTCAAAAGGTCCATTAACATGTTTGGTAAATTTTTAATCGTCAGTTGTAATTTCTGTATTTTCATTCGATATCGGCATGGACAAACAAAAAAATCTAATGTTACATTCAATAAATAGACAAACTATGTTAGACAACAACATCTTACAAAAATCTAATTGGCAATTGATTAAAGAAAAAATCTACACGTGTAAACCCACCTTTATACTTCAAAACATGTGTTGGCCAAAGTGGTAGGGATGCCTTCCATGCTGTGTTCCTCCACTAAGCATGCATACAAATCCATTTATTATGGAACACAGAGTGTACAGTCTTTGAAATAAATCTGTGAGAAATCGAACACAAAATGTATGAAAAGGATGCATGCAAGTGATATAAATCACATGATAGTTGTTGACAATTAAATTATCCCTCTTATGATATCGATTAAACAAGTTTCTATAATCGGTAAAGTCATAAGCAAAGCTGAACTAGTAGTCTGCTTGTGAGTGGATTGTGAGTGTTTGCGTTAATTAGAGAATACATAAAGTCTATTGGTTATTGTCTTAAGAGGAAAGAAAGCAAAGCCAGATCATGTAATTAGCATTAGTAATTACACTTACTAAATTAAATTTACTAAAGCTAGGCATACATTGCTCGATATTGTAATAGATTCAAACAAAATTGAGCACTGTGTCCATTCACAGCGCCTTATTTGTCTCGAATCTATTCCAAAATCCAGGTTTGAAGAAGCTTGGCCTAACAGGTTTCCAACATTGTGAAAAAACCCTGTTCAATTTCCAATACTTTGGACGGGGAATGCGGGTCCCCATCCAAAGTAGTGCCCAATATCGATGATGCCGTAGAGCTGTGTCTTGATATAGATCAGTGGGTCCCAAACTTTCCTTGCAGGGCCCCCCTTTTCTATTTAGGAACATTAGCATGCCCCCCCTCCCCATTCAAACACAGGTTCAGAATGAGGGCCCCATGTTTGGGAACCACTGATATAGATGAAGCTCGAGCGCAGCGCTGCGGTAATCTGGGCATCGGTTGCACGGGGATCGTTCTGTGTATGTCCAGCATTAATCAGCATTACTTAGTGGTTATATGTACTCTGTGCTACCTACTTGTTACCTGGACTGTTTGTTTCTTACAAATCAGCATACATTCTATGCATTCTAAAGGGAACTGTACACTCATCAAATTTGCTCGATCAGTCTTGCAGTTGATCGACTAGTTAAATCGGTGGCTGACATTACCCAACAACTAGATGATGTAACACAGGACAGAAGCAGCAGAATGCATTGTAAGATGTTCAGAGACATACTTTCATATTGATTGGGAGGCGTTCCATAATATGGATGGACAATGAGCCAAAACATACAGCCAGAGCAACTCAGGAGTTCACTAAAGCAAACAAGTGGAATATTCTTGAATTACCAAGACTACACACTTATTGCTAGCAAAGGGTTTTCAATCAAGTATTAGAAAGAAACATTTAAAGTGTTTGGTATAGCATCCTCTTGTTTGATTTAAACCTTTCTACAATCATTTTCAGATTGGAATGTAGTTGTTGTCTCACTCTGAATATTAAAATTAATATTAATACTTAGTTGACCAATAAATAACCGTATTTCTTGAAAAATTATTAATCAACGTTCAACTATCTGGAAGTCAGTTTTGATCGCTCTTTGATTGATGCAACATTTTTGCTTACTCAAGCATCTTATTGATAGGACTCTTTTTCATGAGCACATTGGTGTGCAAGTTAAAGGTCTTGATGCACTTTTCAGGGTTATGGACAATAAACCTATCTAAACCCCAAAACAAACTGCATTATATTTCACTTCATTAGTTCTTAAGCCCCCGATACACCTTCAGATTCCTCCATACAATTTCCATCAGATCTACCAACAACTGTGTAGTATAGTGACCTCCCTTATAGAATACATAGTGATTGGAAGGTGTAGAAATGTCCTCATATTACATGGTTTTGGTAGAAGAAAAGTTGATTGTACAGAAATTGCATGGTAATTGTATGCGGTGTATGGGGGGCTTTAGATATAGTGGATGTGTTGGTTTCCAATTTAAGGTATTGGGTTTATACACACACTTTCCTTTTGTGTTTATACCTATTACTCCATTTTATGTTTGGAGGGAGCCTTTATATCCACTGTCTGGCAGATTAATGGTACTGGTGGTATATAAAATAATACTGCATAGTGGAGAGGTAAGGAGTATGTAAAGTACAACTCAGCCTACAACCTAACCTAGGAATACCAATGTATTCTACAGGTTGAGTTCTTTAGAAATATGAACATTACATTGCATATTTCCCTACTGCATCTTCTTCTTGATTAGAGACCTTCGGAGGTGAGAAAGGACTGGCAGCAGAAAAGAAGCCCAGTGACTGGTGGCTAGAGCTATAGTAGAACCCCCCAAAATGCAGGGTATAGGGGGTATGTTGGTTACCTTGAATGAATGCTTATCCAAGTGTGGGGGTGGGACTTCTCAATGCTCATTTGTGCACATTGATTATGACTCATTCTAAGCCTGATGTCATAAATTAGGCATTCTAATAGGATATTCCCTATAAAAGTGAAAATTCCTTAAATTTCAGCGCACTTTACATGAACAGGGTTTTGAATAAAACAATAGATTTCTTTGTCCTTAGAAAATATATCTATTTAATGTAATCTAGTCATGGGTTATTGTCAAATTTGATGCAGATTTACCAATGCTCTTAAAAGAAGATGCACGCATTGAGTAGACACATTGAATATATGCCCACCTGACATATCTCAGTTACTTTACTTTTTTATAAAGTTGCATGGTACACTAGCAAAAGTTCAGGTCCTCTCATCTGTCTGAAAGGACTAAAGCTGGCCATACACCTTCAGATTTCTCTGTCAGATTTCCTTCAGATCAGATTTTGTTTTACCAAAACCATGTAATATGAGGACCTTTCTACACCTTCCAATCACTATGTATTCTATCAGGGAGGACACTATACTACATGGTTGTTGGTAGATCTGATCTGATCTGAAGGAAATCTGACAGAGAAATTCGAAGGTGTATGGCCAGCTTAAGAGATGTAAAATCCCAAACTATGATGAGTTCTATTTGCTAGCTGAAGCAAAACTGTTACATGTGTATTATAAATGCTACATGTGTATTATAAAGCAGGCTTAGGAGACCCCCAGTGGTTTTCTGACCTTGAAGTTCTACTCAGTGACCTCTTATGTATCCCTTTGGTTAGGTGTATTAGCGCCCAGATTAATGAGAATCTCATCAAACTTGGACAGCAGCCACTAACCCTGAGCCTGATCTATTTAATCCTCAGACAAAATGATCCAGAGACTCACATGATTTCCAGCTTCCATCCTGCTACAAGTCAGATATCTAATACTTTCTGCTGCAAAATATGATTTTATAGCATTAATGGAAATATATAAAAATAAAAACCTAACCTTACGGCCCCATACACCATACCATCTTACCACACAACTCCTGTACAATCAACTTTTCTTCTACAAAAACCATGTAATATGAGGACCTTTCTAAACCTTCCAATCACTATGTATTCTATCAGGGAGGTCACTATACTACATAGTTGTTGGTAAGTCTAATGGAAATTGTATGGAGTGATCTAAAGGTGTATGGGGGGCTTTAGATAGAAAAATATAAAATTTCAACAACATGAAAGCATTGATTCATCCTGTATTATATCAAAGTCTGGTGGTAGGAATGTAATAATGTTTTCTTGAAACATTTTGGGCCCCTTAGAACTAGTTTAGCATTGTTCAACTGCCATAGCCTCTGTGCTGGTCTTCTGATGTCTCTCTTCTCTATCTTCTGATGTCTACTTCTAGCAGGATAACTTGCCATGTTACCAAACCCAAATCTAGCTGGTATCTTGAACACCACACCACAATGAGCTTATTATACTCTAACTGCCTCCAAAGTCACCATATCTCAATCCAGAGCACCTTCGGCGTGTTGTGGTAAAAGAGATTCAAGTCATGAAGCTACAGCCAACAAACCTGTAGCATCTATGTGATGTTATCATCTCAATGCTGACCAAAAAACCTTCCAGAATTTTAATTGGAAAGAACAATTATTTCCAATTATTATTTCTATGAATGTATTATTGTTATTTTTAGATTTTTTTTCTTTCTTTAACCACTCTGGTGGTATAATTTTTTAAAATGGTGACATTTTAAGATTACTTCAATTATGACGCAGGGGACATCTGGAGTTGAGACACCTAGGTCCTTACAGGCTCTTGGTCCAACCCATTGTGATCCAAGAGTCAAAAAGTTGTCGCTGGTCATCCAAAGTAAGCAGATTGATCTAGAAATTACAGACATGTCCGTAACGTCTTAGATCGATTTCTGGCCCGATTTCAGGAGGGCACTTTCAATTTGCGGTCAATTTCGCAGCAGAGTGATCACCACGAGCAGGCACAGAGGTCGATCGGCCATAAATTGAAGCGTGTATGGAGGACTTTACTTTTTCAAATATAATGGACATAAAGAATGGTTACTCATATTAGGGCTAAACAAAGAGGAAACAAGAAGGAACAGATCAGAGAAGATTAAACATACTACTAAACTACAGTGAATGGAAATCCAGAAACAGTATATTAATCAACAGGAGAAACATACAGATTCACAGATAGATGCAATGGGACAAGAAACATGGAAACTTAGAAAAAAGTGACCAAAGATAAGGTTTGGTGGCAAACTGATTATACCATCCATTCTATTTACACAGCAATGTGCACAGGGCTGGATTTAATATATTTATCAGTAAAAGAGTCTAGTTATTGTGTGGGTACTGCACTCTGTGTTTATGATGATCAATGATGATATTATAAACAAATTAATAAACAAAAATTGTAATGTGAATGGCAAAGACACAATATGGCCTTTATGTTTGTATACGTACCTTCCATCATTAACATTTAGCCCATGTTTAGCCTTCTTTTCCGTGTTTTACTGTATATACTGTATAATATGAACAAGTATCTGTATTGGGGAATACTGCTGCTGTAAAGTTTTGAGGGACGCTTTTGTTTATAGAATAACAATTTATTGTAAATTTGCTCAAAAAATCTTAACATGGATTGTGTTTTAATTCTGTTTGAAGTTTGAATGGTTAATATTGGTGTGATTGTAGCAATTATGTGTAGATGTAGTATGTAAGCTAAGAATTATGTTTCTGTATAATTTACCCATTATCCGAGCAAATAGTAGTCAATCAAATTACCGTATTTTTTCAGACCATAAGACACACCCAAAGTTTTGGAGAGACAATAAGGGGGGGGGGGGGGGGGGGGGGGGAATCACAGCCATTTAGATACCAAGTGAATATACAGAATGTTCCAGCAAAGTAGGCAGGACTGGACCATGCACTCTGTATTCCTCCAGCAGGTCTTCAATGCAGGGCTGAGACTTTATCATGTGTCTATACACTAGCAATACCCATTCTCTGAACTCACTGACCAACTTATGAAGAGACATTTTACAGTCATTTTACAATCTGAACAACTTACCCATGAGCAGCTATTTACATATGGGAGAAGATATGAGTCTTTGTTACAAAATTTCTTTATTGCAATACAGAATGCTAATGTAAATACATAACTCATGCTATCAAATTGTAAAATGTCCTCTCCATAAGTTGGCCAGTGTGTTCAGAGGATAGGTACTGCTAGTGCTAGTGCAGATAAAATCTCTTTTTGGCAGTGGCTTTTTGGCTTGGCTGGAGGGAATGTTTTTTTTTACATATTCGGACAATTGCAGGGACAATTTTCCCATTGATATTAATAGTAAAAATTGAGTCTTATAGTCTGAAAAATACGGTATCTTATTGATAGTGTAGGTTTAAAGGCCCCCATTTACGGGTCAGATTCCCATCTGATTCCGGTACGATCGATTCCGGGCGCGTGCATGCGAAACGATCGTGCCGGAATCGCGTGCAGCCCACCTTGTCCGATCGATCGCGTCCGATTGATCAGGGGCCCAGAATCGGATCGGACAGAGAACCAACATGTTGGTTCTGTCAGATTGATTCAGGGCCGATCGTGCACGTTGGTGGTGGCCCTCAGATTGATCCCATCCTGGTGAGGTCATGGCCGATCGACTGATGGTGAGGCGTCCGACCGATCGTACACGGAATCGTCCCTGAATCCGTTGGACAAGGTGGTATGCAGCGATCGGATACTCTTAATTGGCCGATTGATCAGAGCTCCGATTCCCGCTGAGATCGCCGGAATCGATCAGATGGGTGATCGATCGGACATGGAATCGGAACGTGTATGGCTAGCTTAAGAATCATCAGCTGATTTCTATGGCTGCCTATGTATGACTCCATCTTTCCCAGCACCCCCATAAGCTATAGTGTTATACTTGTATTTCATGATGACTTTTAATGGACTGAAGTCTCAATGTTCAGATCTGATGGAAAACATTGAGTAATGTCACCAAGATCACTGTGTTTGCAGTTATGATCTTAGGTCTACCCCTGGCAAAATAAAGGATTTGTTCAACAGTGAGAACCTCAGAATTAAACATAGGAAATACACCTAATATAAACAAAATATTTTCCTTGCCAGTAACTTGCTTTGTTTTTTATAACCTAAACTGCCATCTAGCCAAAGATAATATTTCACCAATGTTCTTTTTGCCCCTAGCTTGCCCACCACATCTTCCACATATAAACTGTTGGCAGGGTACCACCCACTATGGATGAACGAATGAACAATTGTATTTGTAAACTCTAGATGTGTTTAGATCCTTTTTATTTTGGCATATGTTTGTGTGTACAGTAGGAGTGGAACAGTAAGTTCATTTTCTCCTTTACAGCAAAGTTTAAAGACAAGGCTGAAATCTTGAACAACATGGCAAGGGCCAAGGTAGAGACAAAAGGACTGAAACCAAAAGGTGAGAAAAGAAGATTTTCATGGCGTTCTTTTTTCATTTTCCACATACTGGACATGTCTGGGCAAACAGTGAAATAAATCTCACAGCAGTTTAGTTGGGCATTGCTTACTAGCCATCAGTAGATACCCCCAAAACTTTAAAGCAGCAGTATTGAAAGATTCCACCAGTCTGTTGTCCTGGCAAAGTGGTTCTCATTGAAGCTTTTGAGAAGAGATAGTTCTATGTGTTGTACCCGGAACAAAATGATGGTCTGCTTAACAGTTAGAGCAAGTACTGGATCACAACAATGGTTTACAGCTACAATGCCAGCCTGGTAGCCCACTTCCGCTTATGTTATATGGGTTCATCATTCAGGTTGTGTTGTTTTTCAAATATCTGTCACAAACAGATGTAGTTCTCATGTACCAGTGGTAATATCTCTGTACACTCTGGTTATTAAATAGAAATGAGCCATCTATCAGCTAACAGAGATGGCCATGACATTTTGACCAGGTTATTTGGAAATCAATTGTAAAGTCCCTTAACATTGTGTGGGATTGTGTGAATATTACAAACAAAAACGGTTGCTCTACCATATGTAGTGTTTACTTAAATTGGGTTAGAAGATAAGTGAAAAAATTCCCCAAAAAATCAAGGAGGAAAAATGTCTGCATCTTTTATTCCGAAGGTGCGACCACCAGTTGCCAAGCTCCCTGCCAGTGCCTTTGCTCTTCTGGCAAGAATATTAGCCGGGAGGCAGAAGAGTTGTCTCATTGGAGATCCACCCACAGGCTGATCTCCCATCTCTAGTTCATTGTTTATATCAGCGGTATATAAACAATGAAGTGGCAGGTAGAGATGAAAGAGCTGCCAGCCGGGACCTCTCCCATCTATCTCTGCCTGCGTGTGAGAGCTGCACTCACACTGCCAGCTTTTACACACAGAGAGCCAAGCACTGTGTTATCAGCCTGTCTGGTCTGGCTGATAACACACTGCATAGGAGAGATCTGCCTGTGGGTGGATCCTTCCTCTGGCTCTTTGTTACTGTCTGTGAGCTGGGCTGCTTGAGCTCAACTGCCTCAACTCCGTGCCAGATGCAGATAGGAGAGACATCATCTGCACTGTATTTGGAGTTGGGCACAAGCTGCCCACCTCACACACAGCTCTGCTGGTCAGGGCTAGAGGCAGGGAAGCTGTCCTACTCTGCCAGTCTGCTTATAGCTCTGGCCAGCAGAATATTTGTCGCCCATGCACCCTATACATCGGAGCGTCTTATAGTCTAAAAAATGTGGTACATATGCTAGAGCAATACTTTGTGTATGTTCCCACAACCCTTCTCTCTTTTGTTCATGTTGCCATGTTCACATGCTTTGCAGTTAACTTACAAAGTCAACTAGTCGAAAATGTAGAAAAACATTTGACCATCAGCTTACTAGCCAGCTATAAAGTTGCTTCCTACAAAAAGAGTAATTTGTTTACATTGTGTTTTCAATATGTTTATTTTATATGCAATGCCAATAATTGTGACTTCAGCTGTTTTATACTGGTAGTTTATTAGAGACAATGATCTTTTAGTGAATTAAAATGAATTAAAATACTCATTGCCTATTTATCTTTAATAATAGAACATTTTTGTGGGTTATTGTAAAAAAAAGTCTGGTCCAGGGAACATCACCTCCATTTCCCAGAGACTTCAGCCTGGTGGAATGTTTTTTTCAATGTTGTTAGTTCTAAAGTATAGCAGAGAACACTGCTGCAGCAGTTCATACATATTACATATTTCCACTCAGTGGCGTAGGAACCACTATAGCAGCCATAGCAGTGCTATGGGGCCCATGTTCACAAGGGGGCACACCACTCCTGGAATTGCAGAGATTGGAGTGACAGGTTGGGATGGGGGGGGGGGCATAAAAATGTTTGCTATGGGGCATTTCTAGCTACGCCCCTGTTCCCACTTACCTTTTTTTCTGGATATTTCTGTGATGCCCCAGGACTTACAAGCTGAAGACTAGCCATAGGTTACCTCTAGTCAATTAAATATATATCAAAAAAAGGGCAGAGGTGAAGATGTTAGGACTAAACCGAGAGCTAAACCGAAAGAGGAACTTAATCAGGGGTGGGCAAACTAAATCCTGGGGCCCATTTAGCTTTCTTTTCTACCCTTTGCCACCTTGTTGAAAAGATGCTGCCCTTCTATTGTTCTCTGCAATGAGTGACATAATGGGCGCATGGACACTGGGCTCATCCTTATGGTGACAACAGGCTCTGGGAATTATTTCTGCTCATTGCAATCGATGAACATTTCTTCTCAAGTGCAGGAAATGTAGAAATATAACAATGTCCCTGTCACATGTCACCTATTACACATCACATCTATCATAAGTGATGCCGGCGATGCATGGAATTGGCACACATATGGTGGGTCGGCCATTACAGGTTCTTGGTCCGGCCCCTTTATCAAATTTAACAAGCCAATGTGCCCCACGAGTCAAAATGTTTGCCCACCCAAAGTTATATAGCTATAACCTAACTAATCTGCGCATAGGATGCTTCTTATATCCTATCCTGAGAAATGAGGTGACAAATGCTTGGTAAGACATAGGGATAAGCCAGGTGACCATCTTATATAAACATTTGTCTCCAAAAAAGACTTTCATAATTATTTTGGTAAAAAAAATACATAAAGCAAACAGTCAATTTAACAAAGGTGATCTGCGCTGAAATATTGGGTTTGTAATGGGTGTTCACTAAAAAAGATTGGCCTTGATGATATTGACAGATTCATTCCTCTTTAGTACCTTTAGTACTATAAGTGCCAACCCAGCCAACCAAATGTGATCATTTCCATTCTGATATTATTATTATTTAGTTTCAATTTAAAAGGGTTTCTGTCTCATAAATCAATGTCATTGCTGTTCATTATCCATCATGGGGCATGGCCTTCCTCTAAAAGCCTTAGAGTTCCTTAAAGTAGATGATGGTATTTAAGTATACAATAATTTTTCTCTTGGCCTGGTTAATTTAATGAAGGATGGATATTGCTAAGTAGGAGTAGAGATATGGTGTTATGAGTGAGCTGTTTTGCACATCTTCCTGCAGATGAGAAGGCTGATGGAGAGATCATAACCCCAGTAAATGTACAGGTGACTCCTCCGACTGGGTCCAAACCATCCAAGGACGGAGAAGATGAAGGAGACAAAGATGACACCAAGGTGAGGGAGCTATCATGATTTACACAAAGGTGTTTCTTTAGAACATTTGTGTTCATTTTGAGGCTTGCTTAGTAAATCAACTTAAATTTTTTTTCTATTACACAATCTGTTGTATTTCACCTTCCATCGCCATCATCTTATACAACTATTTTTGCCATAGAGCCCATACCTTAAGGCCAGATTCAAAGTAAATTTCACTAAGACTAAGCCATAAATGTAAAGGTAGCCATACACGTGTAAATTTTTTTAATTCGATCGACTGCCCACCTGGTGCGATCAACCCCCCAATTGAAAGGCAATCGAACATGTGTTTTTTTCGCAGATCGTTCATTTATGTGTTCAATTATAGTCAATTGTAGTCTTTCCAGGTGATGGCACTATGGAGCATGCGCACAGACATCGGTTAGGAATCTATCGCACTTTGTGGTGGACAAAACATTGGCGATTGAATCGAAAAAAAATTTACATGTCTATGGCTACCTTAAGATGCTTCTGTAGGGAGTACCGTATATACTCGAATATAAGACACATTTTTCAGCACCTGAAATGTGCTATAAAAAATTAAATTCGGCTTATATTCGGATCAAAAAATGAAAATCGCAGCATTTTGTAGGTGGACTTCACAAGTGAATTGGAAAGCCCCCAAACATGCTTTCATCACCAAAGTTGCTGGAGATGTAGAAAAGGGTTGTAGGAACATTTGAAAAAAATTGCTCTAGCATATGTAGTTTTTGCATAAATTAGGTTCAAAGTCAAGTCAAATTTGAACTTATTTTGTGCAAAAACTTGATATGCTAGAGCAATACTTTTTTCTTTACAATGTTCTTACAATCCCGTCTCTACATCTCCAGCAACTTTAGTGATGATAGCATATTCAGGGGCTTTGTAATTAACTTGCTGAATTATGTAAATTACCCCTCAAAACAAAAGTACATTTGCTGTGTGTTTCTGTGCCTTAGTTGCTGCATTTCCCTCCCTAGGCTTATACAGTTTTTCCAGATTTTTTTTTCTAAAATTGGGTACCTCGGCTTATATTCGGCCGGCTTATACTCGAGTATATATGGTAAAAAAAAATTTCCTTACAACCAATCGTTTCAGCATTTATATTGTTAACAGAGCATGTTTCTTCTATTATACCTTGTGTCTGGGTCATGCAGCAGCCCGGCAAAGTTTTGTTTAGCTAGTTGAACCTCATTGTGACTTCCTCAGACTCCCTTAAAGTAGATGTTTATTTGAGGTATACCTATGCACAAAGACTGTAAAAAGGTAGGGTGTTGTTTTATAGATGATTTTCTGTAGTTTATAAAGTCGTTTTTTAGGCAGTTGATGCGAATGCTTGAAAATTACTATAGATGTTTATACATGTATATGCAATTAAGTCAATGAGGGTGGTGAGAAGCTTCAAAATCTACATTAGCCATTCAATCATTTCTTGAATAACCTGTTGTTTTTCCAGCATTTAAAAAAATATTTTCTATAAGTGAACATTTTTTTCAGTTTTATTTGTATGACCCTCTTTTGAAGTGCTGTACCTGTAAAAAAAAAAAAAAAGGATACAATGAGCCTATCAGTGATCTACCTCTCATTGTCCAGTCACAGGGAGAAGAGTCCAGACCTATAAGTGTCTGAAGGGTTTTTTGGTTTGTCAGCTAAAAAAAGGCTCTTGCAAGGCGCCCATTTAGATTTGGTTGATTTGGTTTATTGGCTTATTCTTTTTTATTGAAATAACATCAATGCATTTGGTGGCAGCAAAGCCACTTCAGGGTGATTTTTTTTTTGGTCTCTTAAAGGATACTTGCTGGAGACTGCACACTGTGTATTTGGCACATAGTCTCCTTTAAAAGCTTGCCGCGTGGGGATTTTCATGATCCAAGTCGCGATCTCCTCTGCTGCAAGCCCCAGCAATGTCTCCTCGACTACCATAGAGGCTTCCTCCCTCCTGTAGGCGGTAGTGTATTGGACTACACACCAAATACACAGAGCATGCCCTCCAGCAAGTATCCTTAAAGGAACCAGAGACCACCTTGCTTAAAAAAACGAATTCTGTAAAAGTGGCCTTGTCGCCACAAAGCGTGTAGATTTTAATTTTTTAATCCAATAAACCGAATCAACCTAAACCGGTTCCTTGCATATGCCTTTTTTTTAAGGTGGGAAACTCAAAAACCTTTAAGATGTTATTTGCTAGTGACAATAGAACGAGAACTTTGTTTGCACTGCCCCCGGTCACCCAGAGGCAGGCGAGAGTGACCAATACTAATATTCAAACAGAGGCAGAGAAAGCAGTGAATACCTACTTGATCTGCAATACTGGCATGTGAAAGGCTCCCCACCTTCTTGAGCTGAGAAAATATTGTTAATATATATTTTTTCTTCGTTTTCTTGTCTTCCACATCCTCTAAGTCACTATCCAAATAACCAACAATTCAGGGACAAGACAACAATCCAACTAAACAGACCTATAAGTGCCTTTGACTGCAGAAGAATAAAGTCAGTGTGGCAGGGCTACGCAAGTCTAACAAAATGGCAGAAAAACTCCCATATCTGTATATAGAAGTTTTCTAAAATATTAATGAATGAATTATTCTATAACTTGGATATTGATGTAGCTATAGCAGGATATAGCCGTGTATGTTGTAGATCTAGGCTGACATAAAGATACAACATTTGGAAGAACGCACTTTACAGTGCCTAAATCTAGGCTGTCAGCCTCTCTTAAGCTAGCCATACACGGCACGGATTCCCTGGCTGATCGATTCAGCACCCGATGGATTCCGGCGATTCCGCCGGCATCCACAGGTGAGAACGATTAGCCAATTAGGGAATCCGATCGTGGCAGCCCACCTTGTACGGCCGGATCCGGGAGGGATCCGTGTCCGATGGCTCGCCTCCCGGACCGCAACGCCCCCTGATCAGAGCAGAATCGGACCGAAAAGACCAACAGGTTGGTTCTTCCTCGGATCCGATTCTGTGCCCCTGATCCATCGGATGCGATCGGACGGGCAAGGTGGGCTGCAGGGGATTCCGGCACGATGGATCCGCGTGCACGCGCCCGGAATCCATCGCGCCAGAATCCGGCACGAATCCGTGCCGTGTATGGCAGCCTTTAGTGGCAGAAGACCAGTTCTGAAGCTCTGTACTGATTATATTTTATAGTTCTTTTTTGTGGATTGGTGTCCAAAACTGGAATGCAGTTTAAAGGTGAGACATGAAAACACTGGTAAAACTGGTAGAACAATCGTGATGAACAAAACTTTAGCCGTTTTAACGGTTTGAAATAGAGGTTTTTCGCAATGAAATGACCAATTTACAGTTTGCATAATATATTGTTAATGTAGATTTAGAATAAAACGGGATCATTCTGTTGTTATTACACTCAGGCCATTCTCTTTATTCACACATTACAGCTGATCATACCTGTCAAGTTTACCCTTATCGATTAAGGGAAAAATGACAGGAAGCTATGTCACTGACGTTACTTCCAGTATTTCGACTGTCGCTTCCACGTTCCAAATACAGGAAGTGACCTCAATTTCGGTATCGGGAGATTTAGCTCCCCTCCCTCCTATTTAGTACCTGCCTAACCTAAAAACAGGTGACATACAGAAAGTGATGCCATTCACCACGCTTGTGCTGATACTGTGTGTGGAAGGACATGAGCAGGGAGAATAACGCCCTCTCCCTGCTAGATCAGCGCGATTTCAAGAATCCAGGAGTAATCCGGGATTTCTTGACATTGGGACTTGGCTGGGAAAGTCACATAAAAAACGTATTTTTCCCGGCCAAAACTGGAGGGTTGACAGGTATTGGTGTTATTCTCCCTGCTAACTTCCCACCCCGCACATCATCTGCACAAGCGGGGTTGGAACTTACGAGGGAGAGTAACGCCCCCTTCCTCCTAAGTTACCCTGAAAAATCAGTGATTTATTGAAATTGGTTTTTGGCCCAGTAATACACATAAAAAACGGATTTTCCCACCGAAAACTGGATAGTTGACAGGTATACAGCTGATGTGGTTACAGCAGAAATGATAAAATTGTGCTTAACAGGTGTTAGGACAGATATACTGGGCAAACTGACAAGACACTCTTGCCTTACACATCTACGTTGTTACCTGTTGTGTTCTAATACCTCTCACTTTTGATTGATACAAAGCTGTACTGTATGAACAGGGGATGCTTAATAGTATTCATCTCCCCATCATCTTCCGATCATCATCTTCCCATCCCATCATCTTTCAAACATGCCACAATCCTCCCCATACTGAAGAAGCCATCACTTGA
>CM070034.1:126787666-126840074 GCA_036250615.1 Ptychadena robeensis | reverse complement strand
GGGGCGCACTTGGGCAGCTCAGCCTCTGTTGTTGGTGGACCTTGTCCCGGCCCTGGGTGGGATGGATTGTTTGGGCAAAGGAGAAGTTCTCACTAAGGCTAAGCATACATGGGTAGATTTCAGTGCGATCAACCCACAATCGATGGCAGCATGGTGACATCACCACGCTGCACTCGCTTGCGGGTCAATATAACGGAAATCGATGTGCAGCACTTTGCACACCAATTCCCCTGGTGGTGTACACTTGGTGTTGCGAGTTATTTTCTTAGAAAAAATTCTTTGCAACACCATCTGTGAGCTGCTAAGCCGGCACTCTGCCTGTGTAGTTTACACAGCCTGGCTCAGCTCCACCCCCTTTCCTTTGTCCTGACTCTCAGCTGACAATTGCTGAGAGCTGGAGCTGAGCAGAGGCTGTGTGGGGGGATCTCCCCACTGCACTGCCTGTCAGATCGACCAGGATTGATGGACATGTCCGTTCCCAGTTCGACCGGTATGGCCAAAAGGCATACACGGCTGGATTTTTTTTATAGACTCGAGCGCAATCGAGCACTGTGAATGCATACAAAAAATCGTCATGTATGCCTAACTTAACACAGATTTAAGCTGGCCATACACCTTTAGATCTCTTTGTCAGATATCCTTTAGATCTAACAACAACTATCTAGTGCCGGGTCCTCTGTGATTGAACACAGGTAGACTTGATTGTTTAGAAAGTCCCTCATATTACATGGTTTTGGTAAAACAAAAGGAGATCTAAAGGAAATCTGACAGAGAAATCTAAAAGTGTATGGAGACCCTAAAGCTGGGCATACACACGGCGACCATCGCCGACATCTGCCGCCGATTTCTTCCGGGATTGTAAACGTGATGACGTCATCACGTTTACAATCCCATTGCATTCTGGGGCGCTTCAGTCGGCTGGGCACCCTTTGTGTGCCGGCCATAAGCTACAATGAAGCGGCCGCTTCATTGTAGCTTATGGCATGGGCTCCCATCGGCTCGCGCCGGCCAGAGATTTTCCAACATGTCGGATCTCTGGCCGGCCGAGAAGTGGGGCGACAGGGATCTGTCGCCCCATGTGGGCACATGCTGATAAGCGGCCGATTTTTAACCTGACTGACAGCGTGAGCGCGCACGCCCGTCGGCCAGGTTAAAAATCGGCCGCTTATCGGCATGTGTATGGCCAGCTTTAGACAGATTTGTGAACAATATTTGAGAATAATGGGTCTTTTGTGTATGTAGAAATGTTTCAGATCTTTGAGTTTAGTTCGTGCAAAATGGTAGCAAAACCAAAAGTGTTGTATTTATATTTTTGGTCAGTGTAAATAGTTTGTACACTGCAGTAGATGAAACAATAAGATGAGATACTTTGCTACAATGATAAAATCATAATGCATAATGCTTTCTTGCAATACAGACTTTATTGTGACATTAAACAACTTCCTAATCTCATTTGTTGGCAGGTTACCGGTCCCGTGGTTACTGTTCTCAGCATTTAACGGTTTCAGTCCTGTGGCGGTCAGCAGCAATGGCCTGTTCTGCGCCATCGTCCTCCTTTTCCTTATGCTTCTCTTTGTTATATTCTCCATCGCTGCCTGCAAGTGGAGAATGAACAAGTTTCTGGGATTCACCATGTTCACGCTGTACTTTGTGTTTGTAATTGTCAGTGTGATGCTGGAGGACAGAATTATTGTGTGCCCTGTATCTATATAAGCCCATTCTAAGCACCCATTACCCCAAAACACCTCACCATGAGTAGGACCTCCAAAAACTCACTTCACCATCCAGTGATGTCAACAGTGCTAAATATATTTTTATTTTCAAATTTTTTATATACACATATTGCTAACTTACCTTGTAGCCAGCACCATACCAGACTAGGAAAAGGACTCAAGTCCCACTCCAAGAGCAGGCGTTGGCAACCTTTTGCGGCTAAAGAGAAACTGACAGGGTGGGCTTTAGAGAAAGGAGCCACAACAGAGATCTAGGCTGCTCTCCTACCCAACAGCAGACCCCCCCCCCCACCCCCTGAAAGTATGAGAGTGCAACTAGGATCTTCTGTGTGGCTCCTTGCTCTTGTCCCTACCTCATCATCAGCCCACATGCTGATAGGTAGGAGATATCTCATGGCTTCTTCTACTGCCGTGAGCAAGCAAGCTGAGCAAGAGAAATGGCTCAAGAACCACCGGTTGCTAACCCCTGCGCTAGAGATCCTTCCTTCACCTGTACACAGCCAGAGGCTCGGACTATGCACATGAATATCCTTTTGTATAACAATTACCTTACCCACAATATTAGATGTCTGCCTTTAAATGTGAATTCAGTCAATATTTTGAAACATATTAAGTAAACTTAAACTAAACCAGTCTGTTGTTTTTTTGGTATGAAAGTATTATTGGTCAAAATTAAATATTATAAGATTTACATAATCCTAACAAGTATTACTGGATCAAGTCATCTCTGATGTGTTTCATTCTAAAAGTTGTCAAACACCACTATAGAGAGAGTTTTCATTAGATGGCTCACAGTCTGCATAATGGATACCGTGTTTCCCCGATAAGACATCCCCATTAAATAAGACACCCCCTGATTTTTGCAGAAAACTTTAAAATAAGCCACCTTCCGCAAATCAGACACCCACCGATCCGTGCCCGAATCTCCCATTCGGGTGGTACCATGGGTAGCTGTGCGCCTCCGTCAGGGCTGGCTGCAATGCAGAGCGGAGCAGGAAGTGACTGCAAAGGCCCACGCCAAGAAGGACAAGCTGCTGATCCCTGCCGTAAGGGAGTCTGTTACCCGGCCTGTAGAACCCAAGAAAAAGTGAGTCTGTGCCATTCATTGTCCCCTTCACTGAGTGAGCAGAATAAGACATCCCCCTGAAAAGATATCGATATCAAATATTTATATATCAGCCACCAATTGTGCTAGTTCTCCCACAAAAAAGATGAGAGGTGTGTAATATTCATCATAGGTCACCTCCACTATGAGAGACAGAATGGAGGAAAGAATCCAGGAAATCACATTGTCTGATCTGTAAAGAATTTATTTGTAAATGATGGTGGAAAATAAGTACTTGGTCAATATGAAAAGTTCATCTCAATACTTTGTTATATCCCCTTTGTTGGCAATGACAGAGGTCACACGTTTTCTGTAAGTCTTGTTGCTGTGAAGAAATTAACTGTGGGAGCAATAATTAGAAAGTAAAAAGACATACAAGACCACTGATAGTCTCCCTTGATCTGGGGCTCCACGCAAGGTCTCACCGTAGGGTCAAAATGATCACAAGAATGGTGATCAAAAAATCCCAGAACCACACAGGGGGACCTAGTGAATGACCTGCAGAGAGCTGGGACAAAAGTAACAAAGGCTGCCATCAGTGTAACACTACGCCGTCAGGAACTTAAATCTTGCAGTGCCAGATGTGTACCCCTGCTTAACCCAGTAGATATCCGGGCCCGTCTGAGGTTTGCTCGAGAGCATTTGGATGATCCAGAAGAGTATTGGGAAAATCTAATTCGGCCAGATGGAACCAAAGTAGAGAACTTATTGTTTGGAAGAGAAAAAATGCTGAGTTGCATCTGAAGAATGCCATACCTACTGTAAAGCATTGGGTTGGAAACATGCTTTGGGGCTATTCTTCTTCAAAGGGACCAGGAACACTGATCCGTGTAAAGGAAAGAATGGATGGGGCCATGTATCATGAGATTTTGAGCGAAAACCTCCTTCCATCACCATGGTCATTGAAGAAGCATTTCAAGGTCCTGGAGTGGCCTAGCCAATCTCCAGATCTCAACCTCATAGAAAACCTAAGAAAAAAATACCAGCAACGGTGTGTAAAGCCTTGTGAAGACTTACAGAAAACGTTTGACTTCTGTCATTGCCAAGAAAGGGAACATAACAAAGTATTGAGATTAACTTTTCATATTGACCAAGTACTTATTTTTCCCCATCATTTGCAAATAAATTCTTTAAAAAAATAAGACAATGTGATTTTCTGGATTTTTCCCCCATTCTGTCTCTCATAGTTGAGGTGACCTATGGTGAACATTACACGCCTCGCTCATCCTTTTAAGTGGGAGAACTGGCACAATTGATTTGCTATACTTTTTTCCCCACTGTGTATATACTGTATATATAATAGGCATAGAGTTTTTTTTCTTTTTGATTGCCTGAGTTCTGAACATACTTTGAAAATGTATTTCTTCACAATGCTTCTAGATAAAGATGTATTGTGTTTGTTTGAAATTACATTTACTGGTTGTCCAGAATATGTAACATTACATGTACACGGCACAGGTTCACTTTAAAAAGCAAAAAAGCCTTAATTCGCCTCTTCCAGTTTGGGGATGTGCTGCAGAGACCTTCATGTAAATGACACTACTTAAAGCTTACTGTCATTAGCAGGGTCAGCTTAGGGTATTTATTTGTGTGCACATACTAAAATATGTCTATTGTTCTGTGTATTACCATAATTAATTATAAATGACACTACTGAGATGCAGTTAAACTGTAGACTTTCAGTTTTGGTTCAGCGGTTGAACAAATAGAAAAGTGAGAAACTAAAGCTAGCCACACATGGTTCAATTGACTGTACAATCAATGTAATTCGATCAATTTTTAGGTCTGTCGATTGAAAATTGAAGCATGTCCACATGGGGTCGATCGTTGTTGAAATTCGATTTAATGGTCATATTTGCTCGATCGAAATTTGATCGACCAGTTGGAAAATTTTGATTGATTGTCCCCACATGGTGGTCTCATTTTTGTACTGTTGTGACCGTCCAATTGAGATTCGATTCAGGTCAATTAGCATACTGTAACTTCTGGTGAGGGGGAAAGGCAATACAGGCATTTTTTAAAACCGTGCAAGCATGCACTGTTAATGGCTTGTGTGTCTGTTCACTGTGACACCACAAGTATGCAAATGGCGATTCTGTTGTGAATACATTCTCCTAATGTAATGTGTGTCCCCCAGTGTCCTTTTGCCACGATATAATGTACTGGAGTTTAAAATGCAAAGATATGAATATGGGTTTTTGATTCCCTCTGTGACCATCATTGGTCCCTTTTTGATCCCTCTGTGACAAATCGCTTTTTTGATTACTCTAACGTTTTAAAACGGTTAAATTCAATCGAAGTCGGGCTGTGATTGCATACTCAATGTGGTGTGTACTTCGATTCACTTACAATTCGACATACGATGGGACCATGAGCTTTGATCGAATTGATGATCGATTTGATGTCAATTGAACCATGTATGGCTAGCTTAAGGGTATGTTTCCACAACGTTGTGGGCTCCATCAACACCCCCTGCGCTAAGCGAATTCCTTGACGGGGATGTCGATGGAGCCTACCACACTGGTAGAGGTGTATATGCAGGGGTGCACATACCTTTTTAAGAGAGATCCTCAGATGAGTACCAGGAGATGGTGTATGGTGCTCACCCCATATGTAGGGTGGTCTCCTTCACTATCTCCCTCACTGTCCTCTACATCAGCTTCCTGCATGGTAGGTTCTGCTGCAGATGGACCTCCCTGTTCCTGATTGATCCTACAATTAGCGGCCTCCATCCACAGGTCATCAGCTGGCTTTGGGTCAAATGTAATTCTCACAGTACAAGACGTTTGAATCCCCAGATCTCATACCTCAGTAGTACAACCCTGACATTTTCTGGCTTAGTTACTTACTCCTGAGATTACCTGCAGTCCAAATGTCACTCTTTTATAGTCATATTTCAACCGTCACACAGTGCTTTCCTCTCCAACACCCTTAGAAGTTCATTCTTTTTTTGGGGGATTATTAATTTACATTCCCAATCTCACACCCCTAACTGCCACCTTTCATAGTTGATCATGTTTTCCTGCAGTAATCCAAGTGACATAAATTGTATACATATAACATTTAGTTGTGGTCGCCCAGACACGGAGTGCCCCCAAGTTGTAAGTACGCATATGAGCTTTGTAATGTAGGTACGCATAGCTAGTTTTTGGCCCCTTTTGAGTACCAGAATACCACTTATGTGCACCCCTGTGTATATGGATGGGCTCAGTGGAAACATACCCTAAAGCCTTTTGTTAACACAAACACTTTATTTCAGGGGCTCAAAAATAGATTGCAAATTTCAAAACCTGAAAATAAAATGATAATTTCTAATACTGGGTTAAAACCTCTTTGCTGAAAAGGACAGCCTGAAGTCTCTCCCTTTTAATGCTCTGCCAGGTATGTACTGCAGCGGCTTTCAGTTGTTGTGTGTTTGTGGGCCTTTCTATCCAAAGTCTTCTAAATGAAATGCAGTCAGGTGCAGATCAGGTGACTGACTTGGCTATTCAAGAATATTTCACTTCGACGATTTCAAGTTAATTGCAAAGACCCTGAGCATGGTATCATCACCAAACTTGCTGGAGATGTAGCGAAGGGTTGGGGTGTACTACAACAAAAAACGTTTTGCTCCATTACAGATAATTTTTGCAAAAACTACATGTGCTAGAGCAAAACTTTTTTTTTCTCCAATGTTCCCATCAGTTTACAAAGTCAGCAAGTCGAAAAATTAGACTCTCTCTACAAATAACACTGTGCCATGCTTTGGATCATGAGCTATTCCATGATTTCTCCATAGTGTTTTCTTGTCTTGTTTTTCCGACCCTGGATTTATCTGTACAAATATTTTTTTCAGAACTTGCTGGCATTCTAGCCTTTCTCCTTTGAACGCATGTTTTCTGTTCACAGCAAAATCTTTCACATACAAGAAAATCGACTCCAGGCATATTAATTGCTCAATTGACAATGGCATAAAGAAGACATTGCCCACCCCTTCCCAAGAATACCATGAAAAGGCCTTTAGGTTCCTCACATTTTTATGCAATATCTGAGTTGAAGCTGAAGGTCTGGAGTTCAATTGCATCCAAATTGTTCTATTTACACTTCAATGTGTTTATGTACAGAACCAAAATAAGAAAAAGTTATCTCTGTCCTAATATATACGAGTATATATATATATTTATAAGGGTAGGCCTGGTATGAGGACACAAGTCCTAACTCTTGAAACCATTACTGCCACTGTTACATCTAATTCTAGAAATGTTATGCCCCTAGTCCAGTGATGGCGAACCTTTTAGAGACCGAGTGCCCAAACTCAAACTCCACTTATTTCTCCTAAAGCAAAGCATTGCAATATAACTTAAATAACGCAACTCATATACACACACGAAACATGTAAACACACACTCTGCTTGCTTATAAGATGGAATAGGAGAGGGTACGTTTGCAATCAGAAGAGAGGGGAAGAGACAGCATTGAGAGCCAATAGGCTGCAGTTCTCTCCTCTGTGCTGACTGACAGCTCAAGTGCCCACAGTGCAGTCGGCTGCTATAAAATCAGGCGGGTATCGGACCATGTATGGCTATCTTTAATGCACTCAGACACCTACATGCTGTGCTTTGCTGTACAAGTAAACAGAAATGAACAGAAAACAGACCAATTTCAAAAGACGTTTATTAAAATAAAAGCAACATACCAAAAGGTCATATGGTAACAACCATGATAAGATCATACACATCACCAGTAAACCAACTCCAGAATTCCTGTTCCTCGCAGTACACACAAGCGGTTTCCTGGCAGTTCCGGAGCAAATGTAAACCAAAAGGGATTTGTAGATCTTGTGAGAGCAGCTGTGCTTTATATAGCATCTGCTCATCAATGTACTGTACGCACCGTGGATGGCCAGGTACAGAACAACTATGCCAATCAGCATCAACATCATAACTGAAGTCTGCCCACTCCCAGTCTAACACATGAAATGGGAAAGACAAGTGCAAAGAAAACGGTAACAGCACACAACACTTTCATATTTTGTGATAATGCTGCACCGTTACTCCAGTTTTTCATTTACCTGTCTTTGGAAAGCCCCCATACACCTTTCGATCACTCCATACAATTTCCATTAGATCTACCAACAACTATGTAGTGCCAGGTCCTCCCTGATAGGATACATAGTGATTGGAAGGTTTAGAAAGCTCCTCATATTACATGGTTTTGGTAGGAGAAAAGTTGAGTGTACAGAAATTGTATGGTAAGATTGTAAGGTGTATGGGGGCCTTAAATCAGCTGCACCATCATAAGCTTTTAACCATTGATTCTTAAAATAGAAATGTCAGACCAATGTAAACTAGCCTCTGACCATAAAAATAAAAGGGAATTCTATCATAAAATCCATTATCTCTCAGTAAACTTCCTCTTTTTCTTGGAAATATTACAAATCTACATATTATACACAACAGGATAGTACCACCAGGCTTGAGTCGATAAAGAAATGGTATATGTGGGAACCCTGTCTGGAGTAAAGTCTGCCTTGGGCTTAGTCCAGTGTGAGGGAATGCCAGTAAGAACTGTTTGTATAGTATAGAAGTGAAATCTGGGGTCCAATACTTTTGTCAACCCCTAACACAGCACAATGGAACTTTATTGCACGGACAACCTGTTTCTCCAACTATATAACCGCTATTACAGTACAGTATTATTATAGTGCAAAGCGAAGACCTAATATAACCTGTAGCATTATTACTGGGAATGTAATAGCATTGGTTTAAGTGCACTAGGATTAAATATATCATATTTCATATCTGCAATAATAATCATGTAAACAGCAAGCCACCTGAGGGTTTTGGGGTTATGAGAAAATGAAAACAGTCGGGTCATCTGGTCATAACTGTTCATCTCTGAACCCAGCCAGTTAAGCCATAGTCGAAAGAAAAAAAACAACTTTTCAGTTAAAGTAACAGTATTTCCCATTAAAATGTACTTGTACACATACATACAAGTACAGTACATGCGTACGCTTCCAGTTAGTGGTCACATGACTTGAGGCTAACTCTGCATCCCTAACAGCAGCATAACTGATGAGACATTTGTGATTCAGGGCCTAGGCCAAGTATGTTTGATTTCATAAACCTCATGGTTCTTTTGTTACAATATACCAACTGCCCAACTTGTACATGAAAGAATACACGATTAGTGGTACCATATAGGCTAGGGAGATTCCCCAACAATAAAATGTAAGAAGAAAGAAGCAAAGGATAAATAAAATATACTATTCTAGTCTGATTAACTCCAGAGGGATCTCCTCTATCACAGCTAAAGCTTCTGCAACCATCAACCCTACAGCCCTCCTCAGGACATGGAATTAGTGTTTTGTTGCTATATGGAAGTGGCCAGAAATAAAGAGATCAAGCGCCAAATAATTTATGGGGGGAAGTGGAGGCGACCTGAAGCTTCTAATCCACAAATTCTGCATTCCACTGTCACATGGATGAAGGCTGTTACCAGCTAATCTGGAAATGGTTTTGAGTTGCCTTACCTTTAAACCGTCTCATAGACAAAATAAATTACGAGATGAGATTAAAAATGAGCCCAACCAACAGGGCACAGTAACATACACCGCACGTAAAAACATAGTTCTGTACCTTGCAGAAAATAAAAGTATGACTTGCTAGGCATTTTAAACCTATTTTACACAAAGATTCTTTATAACATTAAATATAAATATTCTGTGTAAACTACAACACTCGGAATGATGTCGATCTCTTACTCCTTTAATAAAGGACCTGAACTTCCAGCACAGAAAAGGCGAGACTGCCCTGCTTTTCTTTCATAACCTGATTTTCACGCAGGCCGCTTGCTAAAGTGAAAATCTTCCGTATTGCTTGTCACAATGCGTGATCTCATTGGACACACTGGTGTCGAGATCTGCTACGTGTAGCCGTGAAATGACGGAGGACCACAAGATGCTCAGAGGAATGGCTGCCCAAAGGTTCTCCTGCATTCTGTGACGCCTGTGCTGGGGGGACGGTCACATATTTGAGTGCACTTCACCTGCTCAGGGCTCAGCCGGTCATACGCAGCTTTGTATTCCCGATCGAATACATCTAGAGGAAAGCAAAGAGGGAGCATGTATATTATAAAACATATTCATATTGGATGACATGTAAGATAAACAAGGCAAAAAAATACCATAGACTACCATACATCCCCAAAATAAACTGCCATATGGTATAACCAAATATCAGTAAAGATCATTTATCAGCTAACAATAGGAATGAGTAGGCCCTGTGTGTCTAGTGTTCTGCTCTTCCTATGCATTGTTATGATTATATTGTAAGCCTCAGCTAGAAAGAATATGGTACAAGGTGTACAAACCAGCGGCCATAACAATGGAACAAACGTGAAAGGGTCGTGAGGGTTTGTCAGGTTCACCATGTACATAGCAACAACACTGAGGGTCCACCCACATGTAACCAGCAGCGGCCAATTTTGCCGCCGACCAATATGTGTGCGCTTTCATGGCTAGCAGCAAAATCGGCCGCCGATCGCGGGTGCCCACATGGGGCGTCAGGCCGATGCCATTAATTTCAATGGGGACCCACGATGCTGTGAGCAATGGAGAGCAGAATGATGATGTCATCACGTTGCTCTCCACAGCTTATCTGTCAGACCCCCACTCCTTTAGATCTCCTTTTGTTTTACCAAAACCATGTAATATAAGGGACTTTCTAAACCATTGCAGAGGACCCTATACTACATGGTTGTTGGTAGATCTAAGGGATATCTGACAGAGAGATCTAAAGATGTATTGCCAGCTTTAGGCTAAGTTTACTCGTTTTCCAGGCTGCAGCAGCCCAGAAAATGACCGGGAAACGACTGTTTGCGAGCGCCTGCAAAATGATGCAGACACTCGGGGTCGACTAGATAAGGACCCCACAGAAGTTCTATTGGGCAAAAGCCAGAAAACCGACCAGAGGATGCCTAATGTTGCATTCGCCGGGCAGCTGCGTAACATGGTTGGAAACAACTTGTGTGTGGACGATGTGAATTTAGCCTAATATAAGTAATTTTTCCTAGTATCTCTAGCTGATCATACTCTGTAAATGCCTTCATATTAATCTGCCTCTTCATATTGTATTCTAAGCAGCATGGGTACATTTTTAAAGTACAAAGAGGAAGAAGCAATTACCATATTTTTCACTCAATTCCCAAATGGGGGGGGCAGACATTTCTGCATCTCATAGAGTGAGTATGCAGCATATTTGAGTAGAGTGTACATAGCTCGAACACGTTTCCCGGTATTTACTTGGGA
The DNA here is from genome assembly GCA_036250615.1 of Ptychadena robeensis. Taxonomy (NCBI): domain Eukaryota; kingdom Metazoa; phylum Chordata; class Amphibia; order Anura; family Ptychadenidae; genus Ptychadena; species Ptychadena robeensis. The sequence goes on along the minus strand of CM070034.1, from coordinate 126,828,946 downwards.
GTAGAGACAGTGCTGAGCAATAAGAGACTAAAGGTGTCCATCCACAGGACCATACCCGCGCCATCAACCTGCAATCCCCACGGTGTACACGAGGAGACCCTAGTCCGATGTTGTGAAATTAATACCTCTGGGAGGGAGCTGCTGGGAGCTGCAGGGAGGGCCTGACACAGGATGAATGCAGAGGCTGTGTGTTGTGCTACTTCGCCCCCTTTCCCCTGCCTGGAGACAATCACAGGTCGCATGCTGTGCGGGGGCTCTCCCCGCTTCTTGTCAGATTGACCAGGATATACGGACATGTCCGTTCCTGGTTCGACCGACCTTTGGAATCGATTGACAGGGCTCTCTTTTTTATAGATTCGATCACAATCGAGTGCCGCGAACACGCACATTGCTCGATTGTGCTCCAATCTATTAAAATCGAGCCGTGGATGGACACCTTAACTCACAGAAACTCTCTTTCTAGCGGTCAGCACTTCTTCTCCTCCACCTGGAACATACTATTTACATATTCACTGGGGAGGAGTGGACGGAGAGTGCTCAGTGCCCAGATAGTAACTTACACAGCCTCACACCCCAAGCTGTCTTAATTTCCCCTTCTCCCTCTGGAGCATTCTGTTTACATAATTACTCAGAAGGAGGAGAAGAATCCGGAATGAGTCTGAGTTATTTATTTTTTTTCTTGATTTCCACCCAAAAATTTTGCCGCCTCTTATCACGTACACAATATGGTAAGTAACACAGACAAATCTTACCTATGTCAATGTTTTCTTTTCCCAGGGCAACGAGAGATAGGAAGAGAATCTCTCTGTACAGACTCCTACAAAACAAAGGAAAGAATTGTAAAATCCATAAAAAACAAACAATCATACAGTTTTGGGAAGTTAAATGTTACAATGAGCCAGAGTCTTCCTCTCACAGGACATGAATGGGAAATATGCCTCAAAGTGGAACTAAATTCATTCATTTCAAAGTGTGTACAAGTACAGACGTGCACATATCTCAAGTTGGTGTGATGAAAGCATAATCATTCGAAATGAAACCCCCAATAAATCAATAAACTAGGGGAACTAGACTGCATCAAATGTTTTAACAGTTCCAATAATGAAATCATTGTGAAGCAGAATAATGGGCTGCCATGACAGGTGACCACAAAAATGTGCTGTTGAAGTGAACAAGACATGCCAATAGTGATAACTATCACATCATAAACTTGATGTAAAAGCTGACCATAAGTACAGCAGTGAAAGTGTAGCTATAAACAGAAGCTAAGGGCTCGTTTATACGTGTGGTTGTTAACCGACTGGTAAACGACCAATTGACGCAACCATACAGTGAAGGTGACATTAGATTAGTCTGATAGACCAGTGTAAATAAAGCCTAATGGTGGCCACACAAAATCTATAGGTGCACAACAATTTTTGCTAAAATAGTTTCAGCTCCAACTATCACAAAACAATGGAAGAGATCCTAAAAACGTGGGCCAAAGTTCAATACCCCTGGACTGTGCACACACTGTACACCAGTGGTTCCCAAAGGGGGGGGGGGATGCAGGCCCTCATTCTGAACCTGTGTTTGAATGGGGAGGGGGGCCCTGCATGGAAAGTTTGTGAATCACTGCCTGTACATACAGGTATGGGGGCACACATGGACTACACACACACTGAACATGACCCCAATGTGCAACTGGCCGGAGTGCAACTGGCCGGAGTGCATCATGGAAGGCAGAATTAGGAAATCTAAAATTTTTAATATGAACTTGCACACTACTCTTTATATCACAGATGAAGTTGAGTGTTGAATCTAACTGCACTATATGCGTGTGTGAAATATAGAGAGGCTGCAAACAGATTTCTATGTATGACACACAACTTTGTTTGGTAGGACAGACCTGACCTTTGCTACAGCTCAAGGGAATGAACACATACGCTTTTTGGGATCCTGGCTTTAGCGCTTTTTGAGTAAATGCCCCCAAACCCTTACAGATCTTCTCCTTGCCTGGACAGCAAAAGGAGAAGCGCCAGCCGTATTAGCTGATTTCTGTGGCACTCATAGGCACTGCAGCATAACTAGCTGCCATTTTGTGCAGCTTCTCCATCCCCTTGTCTGAGCCCTGCTTCAAAGAGGCTGATACTCTAGTTCCTCTACCAGTTTTTAAAAAAATACACTGTATAGTATCAAAAGAAATCAACAAGTCTATACAAGATGATCATCTTTCATGTAGCACCAACTATGGTGGGGATGCATGTAAACCCATGTTGGGTTTTGACATGCATCCCTACCATAGTTGGTGCTACATGAAAGATGATCATCTGGTATAGACTTGTTGATTTCTTATGATGTGAAATGTTCTGTACCATGAAATTGATGCCTCCATGTCATGGTAGCAATAGAAATGTTTTCTACTACATTACCTCTGCCGTGTTTCTTTGTGGTTGTGTTGCAGAGACTCGAGAATTTGGTTCATCGGTCCATAAACATTGTTGTTCTTGATGCTCTTTACTAGGCCGAGCAGAAATTCCTGATCAACATTTCCATCCTCCTTCTGCTGGGCAAGAGCCAGAGGATGCTCCTGGGCTGCAGACAAAAAAACACAACATTCATTACTGAGCGTTTCACAGCCAAAAAGACAATATTCCCAAAATGTTAATTCTCATTAACATTTAAAAAGGAAAACAAGAATTGTATAATTGCATAAAGATAGGAATTTAGACATTATATTTTGAAGGATCAAAGTAAAGGCTTGTAGCCTCAGCATGTCTTTGGAGTGTGGAAGAAAACCAGACACGGGGGGAACATGCAAACTCCATTTAGATAGGGCTCATACCTAGGTTGGAACCTAGGACAGCATGGTCAGATCGCTAACCCCCTGAGCCATGTGCTGCCCATGAGACAAGTGCCAGGTAAATGAGCCAAAATCACAATGACCTGTTGAGGCGATCGTGACAGGTCGTTTTCATGCAGATGCGCGACCACCCGGTCGTTTCCCAGGCTGCTGCAGACTGAAAGCAGCATGGGAAACAACTGTGTAAGTTTACCAAACGCCGGGAGCGGCCAGTTTGGAGGACCCTGATTGAGCAATATATCGCTGTGACTGATCACTACATTATAATTACTCTGCATTGACCAGATTACTACCTACTGACGCACCACTGTTACCTGGCCACACTGCTCCGAGAGGCGGCCCCTCGTTCCCCCGTGACAGGCAGCTCTCTGCCGGTCGACCAGGCACTGGGCGCCGGAGACCCATTGGGATCCATTTGGACAACAATGTGGACCCCCTGATGAAGAATGTTAGTGAAACATATGTCGGGGTTTAACACCACCATTTCATGTTCGTGGATTCCATTATCTCCCACTTGCCCAACGAGGGAACATAGAGCAACAACTTCTGGGTAGTGTTCCCCCTCCCCCCTTTTCGTAGTTATATTTGGGATGTCGGTCGAATTGCTACACATATGTGTTTGATGGTGTACTTTTGGGATCATCCTCTTTTGCAACTGTGTAAGTTTAGCCTTATTTTGAGATATTATTTTGTTTACAGACTGTTGGTTTATTAACTATTGCTCGAGTGGCACACGAATACATCTCCAGCATTTGTTTCTTCAACTGATAAGGGCAGTTTCTGACTTGAAGGTGGCAAAAACATATCTACCAATCAGCTTTAACCCTATTAATTAATTAACACATAATTAATTAACACATAATTAACAAAAAATCACAAGACCCTTAAATCCATCACAATCTGCACAATGGGTTTACTCAAACCTATGCTGCTAATCACCTTTGTTCGCAGTTAAAGGTTAGTGAAGAGATAAAAACAACAACCACAAACATGTACAAACAGGTTTCAGCAGTACATGAGTGTTCCTTGATGACCTAATGACCTAAACCCAAGGGAGGCCATGTAAGGAGTTCCAGAAAACCAGAAGAGCACAGATCAGAGAATGGCAAACAGTGATGTATTTACAGGTAGAACACCACATACACATGCATACAGAGACATTGCAACTTACAACTCTTACAAAAAAAAGACAGTACAGTTTACATACAGGGGGATACACATCTGCAAAATTCGATTTTTTCATTGTGCTCGCATATGGTCCCATAAAGTACAAGAGGTCCAGCTCCTAAAAAAGAAGCCTCTGTCACAGGAACAGATTGAAGGATAAGCATTTCCTACACTGTGCATGTATGTATCCCTACCCACCTTACATTACCAAATATCCCTTCAATTAAAAAGAATTTCAACTAGCTGACTGAGTTCATTGCAAAATGTTGGAGAGAAGGGTTGTGGGAACCTTAAAAAGGAAAGTATTGCTCTAGCACAGTGGTCGGCAACTGAGTTGATATGGAGGGCCACAAGTGCGGCCTCCAGCATCACTAAAGGGCCGCACATAGCATTTTCAATCTATACTGACTTACACATAAGTATTCTAAAACGAAAAGAGGACAGCAGACATAGCTAGAAGACATGATTTTTAATTTCTTATTAACTTCTTATTAACTTTATTTAAAACTTGTTTTAAATGATACTTCAAGAAAACACTGAAGTGTGGTAATGCACGTTTTGTGTCATATATATCATCAAAGGTTATGTGCCTCAAGTATGTCATTAAAGCCTTTGAGGCTATCTATGGGGCACATAACCTATGATTCAAAGGTTATATACCCTTTCTGTTCCTCTCCTCCTCTTCCTGCTGTAAAAAGATTCGGGGAGAAGATACGTCAGTGGGGGATCGGTAAACAGTTGAGTTGCTATGCCCTTTGCATTAACAGCAGGAATTTAAGCAGTGTACAATGTACACTGCTGCGATCACCTGTACAGGCAGAACGATAGGGAGGTTACCAAAAACAACTGTTTTCTCTTGACACACTTGTCTGAATATTTATGACCTTGTAATTAGCTAGCCAAAAAACAGTATGTCTTGAACTTCAAACTCTCTGGATTATTATAAAAAATAAGTAACAGACCCCAATAAGTAGTGACTGGCTTATGTGCAGGGGTGCACATAAGTGGTACTCTGGTACTCACAAGGGGCCAAAACCTAGCTATGCGTACCTGCACTATTGTTACAAAGCTCATATGCGTACTTACAACCTGGAGGCACTCCGTGTCTGGGCGGCCGCAGCTAAATGTTACATGTATACAATTTATGTCACTTGGATAACCACAGGGAAATATGAATACCTATAAAAGGTTGCAGTTAGGGGAGTGGAATTGGGAATGTTAATTAATAATACAAAAAAAAAAAAGATTAGACTTGTTGTTGGGGATGAAAGTCAGAGTAGGCATATGTAGGCTGGAGACAGGTAATCAGAGACTAAATAAGAAACAGGGAGGTCCTTCTGCAGCAGATCCTACCATGCAGGAGGCGGATGCAGAGGACAGCGAGGGAGACAGTGAAGAAGACCAACCTACATATGGGGTGAGTACCAAACACCATCTCCTGGTACTCATCTGAGGAGCTCACTAAAAATGTTATGTGCACCCCTGATTATGTGCTTATGTGAAGGACAGTAACAATACAATAACTTCTCAAGGGTAACAGTAGCCATGCAAGGACAGACAAAAATCACCAAAAAGCCAATCAAACACTGAGAACTCACTCTCATAAACTACAGTGCAGTTTTGACCTGTAGAAAATAAGATTAACAGTAATCAAAACTTGAATTCAGATAAAACTTCTAAGTTAGCAAAAGTAAATAGCAGAGAGCTTACTCAGAGTGTTCCACAAAATGTAAAGTGGCTGCCGTATATCCTGGTGAAGTTTCAGGTTGTCCCACAGGACTTGAATAAGGACATGCTTGCTGTCCTCCGATATCGAGCTCCGAGGTATCTGTCAACAATTAAGAAACAATGTAAAGATTGATACGCATCTATGTATTTATTATTAATATATTTGGTTCATATTTAAAGACATGCATGCATCCCTGTAATCTTCAACAGACCCTACAACGTATTTTTTATGGAAACATTGCTGCAAATAATAAGACATAAGGACAAGCACAAATAACAATAATATAACATTTATAGTACAGTGGACCCTTGACTTACAAACTTAATTTGCTCAGAAGGGTTGGTTGCAAGTCAAAACCATTTTTGCCATGGAAATGACAATAATCTGCTCCGGACCTCATAAATTACTACTTACATTACCTTTTCAAAATAAAAAAAGATGAAAAATGTGTAATATACAATAAACACCAATAATATTCCTCCTACCTTTATAGCAATTTAAGTTATAACATGTTCCTAGCCTACCGGAAACAACCTTTAAGACTAGAGGTGCACCGATTGCAAATTTCTTGGCCGATTCCGATTTTACAGTAAGATGACCTGACGATCCGATTTTGCCGATTCCGATTTTTTATTTTTGTTTGGTAAATCACGGCAAGTCCATTACTTTCCCCTCTGAAGTAATGGAAGCAGAGAGTGGCCGCACAAGACTACAAGCTGTGATCAGCTAGGGACGGGGGCTGTCGGAGCTTCTGTACAAGGAGAGCGGGGGGGGGGGGGGGGGGGGGGGGCCAGCTGGCTGGGCTGCCTTCTCTCCTTCTCTCCTTCATGCAGTGGTAAGCCGTGTTGTCAGAAAATTTCTCACAACACGAAGGAACTGCATGTTCTGCAGTGTCCCCATCGACTGGCAATTGTGTGCACTTGTCAGGGACATTGATTACCGCTCCGCCCCATATAGGTGCCAGAGTCCAGGCCCCCCACCTTATAATGGCCAGAGTCCAGCCAGCCCCCCATATATGTGCCAGAGTCCAGCAGCCCCCCTATAACGTCGCACGAGTCCAGCAGCCCCCCATATCATGTGCCGAGTCCAGCAGGCCCCCCATATAATCGTGCAGCGTCCAGCAGCCGCCACCCCATATAATGTGGCAGAGTTCCAGCAGCCCCCATATAAGGTGCCAGAGTCCAGCAGCCCACCAATATGTGCAAGGTCCAGCAGCCCCCCATATTAATGTGCCAGAGTCCAGCAAGCCCCCCATATCATGTGCCAGAGTCCAGCAGCCCCCCCTATAATGTGCCAGAGTCCAGGGCCTTAGTTGCAGTCAGTGGGAGTGTGAGGAGGAAGTATTCCTGACAATGCCAGGTAATAATATCTGAGCCGGGGAGGGGGAGGCTGTGTCCCTCTTATATCAGGCCTGTCCGGTACACAGCACAGCTGAGAGGACGAGAGGAGGACTGAGGCGCCGGCCGGTATCAACTCACGTGGCTGGCTGGCGGCCGCGATGTATCTCTTTTGTTTGATGGCTGCGGCAGACGGCTGTGTCTGTGTCTGAAATTGTCAGGCTCGCTATCCTTCTTATTGCCGAGGCAGAATCAACACAGTCGGCCGGTCACGAGTATTTATATCAAATATCGGCCGATTCCGATCTCTGGCCGGGCAATCGGTGCATCTCTATTTAAGACTCTTTCTTCTGTTCTATTAAAATTGCCCTCTTATCTCTTCTTTTTTTCCATCTGTCCTACCTTTTTTTGGGACCATTATGCAGAGATCATCCTCGGCACACAGGCAAAATCCAAGACACCTATGCTTACACCCCCATGTATATGCTCATACAGCTGGGCTCAGTTTCTGAACACCTCTGGGGTCCTTGGATGCAACCCCGAGGCAATAGTGTTTGTACTGGCTGTAAGTGTTAAAGCGTTATTAAAGGTGCCTATACACGTTTAGATCTTCTGCAAATCTTCCGGCAGATCAACTCCGCGTGATGACATCATCATGCGCGGGCTCTCCTGCCGAGAATTGGCTGGGCACCCTTTGTATGCCGGCACTTTGGACAGGGACCATGGTCCCCATCCAAAGTAATTACATTGGTCTAAGAATTACGGATATGTCGTAATAACGGATTGATTTGGTGGCTGATTTTGGCCCAAATTACAACTTTAAGCTTAAGATTTCCACCCAATTTTTTGGATGATCGCCCAAAAAGTCAGGTAGAAATCTAAGCATTTATGGGCACCTTAATGCTTTCTGCTACAGGAGAGGAGTATCTAGCCATACTGTACACTGGTTTCTGTACAGAAATCTGGTAGCAACTACGGTTGTATATCGAAATTAAAATTTTGATCGTATCTCAAGGGTCCGCTGTATTCTTTACAAATCATAATCAGGAACATAATTCACATTGGCACTGAAGTCCTCTGAATCTCCATATGTGGATAACACCTCATATAACATGAAACTGTCCTGTAACACGAAGCACAGACTAACCCCAGACAAGTTGGTTAGCACAACATAGGGCTTGATTCCACTGGTGCGATTTGCTGCGGCTGCAGCCGCTCCCGCCGGCACCCCAAGCTGTCTTCATGCGGATGCACGCGTATGTCCGTGCGTTCGGATGAAGACTCTGGGCAGCCCCATGTGAAAGGATGTGGTCGGTTGCAGTTTCCGCGCGAAAACGCTGTGGCTAGCGTTCGGAACCGCACTTCATCCACACCCGCACCAATGGAGCCTGGCTCATGCTTTCCCTATGGATGTGGTCGGAGGGGCGGCAGCCGCGCGGATACAACCGCGGCAAATCGCATCAATGGAAACAAAGCCTTACAACATAATGACCATCGCGCAGTGGCAATTTGGGTACATAATAAGAGTGAATATTGGTATGAATATAATGTGATGGCATACAGACATTGAATGGGGATCTTGTGTATTTTACCAGAAAATGAAGGATAACACTTTTTGCATACACGTCGGATTCATATGGACACCCACCAGTACACTGCAGATACAGGGATTAGATCCTGATTGTACCTACCTTGGAATACTTATTACAATGCTCAGAGGATAGGATTAATCCAGGGAGGCTGCTGGGAAGGTCCAATCTCCTGAAATACCACACCAAATTCCAGAAAACTATAGGGTGGTGGTCCACAAAGCCAGGAACTGTAATGGATTGGTCCCCTTCATTCTCCAGTAAGCTTTCCAGTTCTTTCCATACTACAAGAGGACTGAGGTAAGGAACAGTAATTGGCTCAGGATGTGACAGTCTCCAGTCCAGCTCTAGTGAGTCCTGAAATAAAAAGAGATTGCACATTACAGGACAACATTTAAAGCACAATAAAGTTGCCTGATGTTTCACAAGGGTCCCCATACACGGGTCGATATCCTTTTGATTGTGAATGCTCGAGCACAGTGTGATGACGTCACCATCCTGTGCTCAGCGATTGGAGGGTGAAACGATGCTCACCACTTTGTGCAATTGATTCCCTTTCGATATTCTGGATTGAGAACCTGGTCCCCAACCAAAGAAATGAAACAGGGATTTACCAACATGCTGGTTCTATGTTCGATAGAGGTTGGCCACGTTCAATTCGCGAACAACCGCGTTTACCGCAAACGGCCACCTGATCGTTTGTTCGGGAATCGAAATTGACCCGTGTCGACATACCTACCAATCTGTCTGTATGATTAGATTTAGATCTACTAACATGTAGTGCAAGGGCCTCCATAAATGGATACAAATTGGCTTCAAAGATTAGGAAGGTTTGTAAAAGCCCCCACACGCGTACCGAGCAGGGGCCAACAGACTAGCGTTGGACCGCAGTATGATGATGCCATGATGATGATGATGCGACACTCAGACGCGGTCCGCGTCCGATTTAGCCTCCGACCGACATCCGCGAGCGCTAACGCACATCTGCAAGATCATGTGTGGGGGCCCTTAAAACGAAATCTGATTTACTGTAAAGTTGTAATGTGTATGGTGGCCCTTAACTATGTAAAACAAACTGAGCGTGTACCAGGTTACTTACTGTAGGTGTCTGAAAGTTAGTGGGTAGACTTCCTGTGGAAACTTGACTCAGATTACAAGATGGCTTCTCATCGAACGTACTGAAAGTACTGACACTTCTCACTACTGGAAGACTAGGAGAGGCCGATTCACTTGTGTCATTCTTCCTCTTCCCAGTCGGTATCTCAATATTTCTGGTATTCATGTCCTTCAATTGTTCTTTGCTACAAAAGCAATTAGTCATTAGACAGAAGTGAAATTATAGCTGTGAATATTTGTACGATGTTTTCATGAACAATAATCTACACTATAGATCCTCACACATGTTCCCAATGTACACAATAAATTACCTTGAAGGAGCCACTGAATATGCTGGGGAGATAATTGCAGACTTTGGTCTCTGACAATATGGAGGGTTCATGCTGTCTGTGGATGGACTGACTTTTAGGAAGTATCTGTAACAGACAAAGTAAAGATCACACATTTTAAAGTCAATATTTAACCATTTTTCTTATAAACAGACTCTGAAAAAATGAATTTTTTAGTTAATGAATGTAATCATATATACGACCACCCTGGGATAACCACCCCCTAACATTTTTCACTAAACACAGTCAACTTATTCATAGCATCAGACAATTAAACATTTAAGTAATAGCCCTACGCTAGGTGTTAGTGGTAATTCCTCCGAGCCTCCAACCACACAACCACACACCACCACATCTGCCCTGATTGCGTCACCGTTGATGCGAAAGGGGTGGGGGAGGCATCGACATAGACCTCCATATTAATGTAGGGGTGTTGCTTTCCAGCACCAGGGGGAAACTGGTGACAGTGGAATCGTGCTCTGGAAGAGCAAATAATCGAGTGACTACTGCATGGTCCAGTCCTGACTAATATTGCTGGAACATTATATGTGGATAGCTGTCTCTGACTTATTTTTCTCTCCAAAATGATGGGGTGCATCTTTTGGTCCAGTGCGCCTTATAGTGTGAAAAATACGGTTATATAATACCATAGAATAATAACCTGTGTGCCTGATACAAATTCCATCTATTCAGAAAATGTGATAAGAAAATTACAGTGAGACCAGCCTCATCATGCAAATATTATAATCCTTACCGACCAGGACGCCGAAGGTCTCTGATTTCAATGTTTAGGAATGGGAGAAAGGCGCTCCCACAGAAGGGACATGTGGTGTTGAGATTTGAATCATCCGCCGTCCAGCCAGCCATAATCTCCTCATCATGGACCAGGCATTCACAGGTCAGACATCGAGAGCAGCTTGAGATTAATACCTGTTATTGGAAATTCAGCTTTAAGCAATTTTTAATTTACAGGCAGTACGACAGATTGTATTATCTTACTAGTGTATATAGAACACTAGACTAGATTATATAATACACAAGTACATTCCACAGAAAGGTAGGGTTGGAGAGCACATACAAAAAGCCATACTGTGATTTTATTTTCCTAGATATGACAATTATCAAAATAAACATATAACCATTTTCAAAATGAGCATATTTATCACTGTGTTTGGGTTACAAAAAAGCCTATAAAATGTAGTATAAAATTTAGGAATATACTTTTTCTTTTTTTACTGCCATACTTCACTTAACCTCCTGGGAGTTGCGCACATGGCACGTGTTTTTCCTGCCCGCCCAGAGGTCCTGTGCATAACTCTGGCGTCACTAGATACGCTGGATTTATGCTGTAGAAAGACGCCCCTCCATTTACATGAAGATCTGTGGCGCCGCCTACCCCCGCCACCAGTGACGCGATGGGGGCAGATCCGGATACAAACATGCCGATGCTCCCGATCGCCAGACAGGTGAGTTTCTCACTAGTTAACTCGAGCTGAATTTCATGATGGATGAAACTCGGCCCAAGTAAACTCGGGCCAAACACCCAGGAGGTTAACCTCTTGGCCGTTTAGGCCGAGTTAACTTAGGTTTGTTTACTAAAAAAAAAAAAAATTCAGGAGGACCTCTGTGTAGGTGGACCACCCCGATGATGTCTTTATGATGAAAGCATGGTGGTTGTCACTATTGACATCTAATGGAGGTGGTGTTGCTTTTTATACAGCACATATGTGTATAGGGGCCAAAGGAGGGCACAAAATCACAGTGAATTTCATTGTCGCGATTGTCTGTGGTGCGCTTTTTAAAAAATCAAGCCACGGGTGAACAACCCAGAAGAGTAAATTTGTAAATGAAGTTGTTTTTCTCCTCTCTTGTTGGAAAGTCCTCATGAATAAAAATGGAAGGTACCTCCATGGCATAGTTCTGGAAGACACTGGTACTACTGGAGTTGCACGAAGAGAGAATCTCAGACTTGTAGTTCTGTGATGTTCGACATGGTGAACCTAGAAGAAAAGTGAGTGATTAGTGTAACTTATTTTAAAAAGAAAAACCCTAATTAAAAATCTTTATTACTGTAGCCCTACCACTGTGGTAAAGTTGCTTAGAGGTTCCGTCTTGGGAGGTGTTGCTCTCCAGGCTGGTCCTACTCATTCCCACTGAACTGTTGCCAGTAGAGAGATCATTCTCACGTGGAGAGGTGATGCCTTCAAAGTCCTCTTCGTTGATGGAAAAGGATTCTACATCTCCAGCACCACCTGATGAAAGGCTTGCTCTGTCAGAATTTTGATCCTGAGGAGGAAAGTGCACTTAATAAGATGTTATGCGATTGTCGCTAATAAAAGGAGGTAGGTAAAACAGATATGAAACATCTTATGAGGGATGCCCAAATTTTTTGGCTTGAAAGCTACTTTTAAATGACAAAAGTGACGATATCTACCAACAAAAAAAACCCGGTATGCATATATATATTTTTTTTATATATGGTGAGTATACTTTATTTAAAATATATATGTTGCTTATATTGATCCACCTGTTGGGCACCCCATCTATAACAACGCAGGTTAAATCATTTAGAAAGATCTTGCTGCACCTAAATAAAAATTTTATAAATACAATATGGCTGTCTAGCATTTCACAGTCCAAATTGAAATGAAAAGAACTAGCCACACACAAGGTCAATATAAAAATATTCTACCCAATTAGAATGTGAATAAACCATGCAGGTCACAGAACTCACTTTGATGGGTCCAGCATAGTTAGCGATTTTTGAGTACCACTTTGTGGCTTTCTCAGCAACACCTTTCCCTGCAGAGAACATACTGGTCTTCAATACATCCAGCTTAGGTGTGAGGAGTGTATCCAAATTAAATGTTGGAGACATCAGGGCTAGGGATGAGTCTGGAGGTTGTTCTGCTTGTGGACTGCTGGCAGTATATGTGGGGGAGGACCAGAGACGGGCTCGATGTCGCTCCTCACGCTTTGAGTGGTATGTTTTTGATTTTGTTAATCTAGGTGCTTGCGGAGATGTTGAGGGGAGGCTAGATCGTCGGCAGAGTGGTACAGGCTTGGAACTTTTGTACTGGTCAGAAGTGTTTCTCTGCAAGTCCATGCTGGGGGCTCTGCTAGTCAATGGGCTGCTTATGCTCATGTACATCTCTATTTCCTCTGCTAGGTCCCTTTTAGCCGATGGTGTAAGAAGGTCTTTGTTATCCACCACCTCCTCAGCTTCCTCTTCCTGGCCAGTTTCAGCTGCCAGCATTGACAGAGGATCTAATCCAACTTTTACATCTGTCTTTTCCACAGGCTTGGCAACAAACAGTGATGCAGAGTTTGTACTCATACTTCTCTCTCTTAACTGTGCCTTTGGTGCACTTGTTTTGACTGGCTTGTTTTCAGCAGGGTCGTTGTCCAGATCTTCTAAGTCAAAAATGACTGGGGAATCTACTTTATCATTGTATCCCTCTTCTCCAACTGGAGAATCATCATCACTCCACTGCTTGACCACTCTCTTTATTTCCTTGTTTAGGGAGCTGCTTTTGATGTCCAAAGTCTTTGGGCGAGGTATACTTTTCTTAAAAGCTTCACTAAGTATTTTTGCATCAGCACCCAACTTATCCAGCATTTTTTCTGACTCCGTTTCTCCTCCTGTATTACCAACCAAAAGCACTGCAAGATTTTCTCCACTGTAGTGCCTATTCCTAGATTCCCATTCTAAGCGACTTTTCAAGGCAGGCTCTATAGCGCTCTTATGTCTCCTTCGTAAGCTCCAGGTTTGATATATTTCAGGTTCTCTAGTGTCCTCATAGCACGATGCAAAAAGAAGCCCTGCTGGGTTACCTGAAACATAAAACGTTGGATCATGTCAGTGTAGTTATACAGTAGTGCTTTAAATCTTACAAGGTATTAGGTAAAACCAATGGTAAAATTGTGAGATTGTCAGGGACAGGACTGCAACTAGACAAAACTTTAAGAGAGAAAGGAGTTTATGCTAAAATCGGTCACATTGCTGGGCATATGAAGAATGGACAGGATACTGGAAGTCAAAATCATCAGAGCTAGAGACATAGGGAAAAAAAATACTTATACGTTCCTTAAAATGTATTACTCTGCTTGTCTCACCTTCCAATTATTGAATAATACTAATAGAGCTAAAAAGGTTCTTTTCATCGCAACTACCATAAACCTCACCTCATTATGTGTGCACATTGACTGGCCTACGTCATTATTTCCAGCCACAAGATGGCACACTTAATAGTAAATAATATACAGAGTATGGTAGTCAGTCGATTTTAGCGAATAGAAAAAAAGGAAGATCATCCGTAACAGGATATTTAAAAAGCATTTGTTGAATGCTGACCATATCTTAGTTAGGTGGCTTTAAAAAAGTAGATTTGTTGCCCAGACCTTTATGGCCTGGTTTAATCAGATAGCATATTACTTTAATGTCTACTTACGGTCTACAACTGTGTTGGCTGTGGTGTCTAGTTTGCCCTCTTTTCTAACAATATTTGAAGGTTTTGTGACTTTTTCTGTTATTGGGCTTGGCAGCTGTGGAAGTCCATCTCTACTGCCTTTAGAGCCTTCTGATTCAGATACTGGGTAAAGAACAGAAAAGAGAACATATTTTCAAAAAACATCCTCTGAGCAAGATATATCACTGATTTAGTACTTATTAGATGTAAAGAAAACTATTCTACATACCTTTCGTTCTTGTTAAATTGAACGGCAGTAAATAAAAATTAGAACTCTTCACTGAATACCAATACATCCAACCCACAATGGCATTAAAATATAAATGTGTGACCACAGGGTCTCATTTATGATTAACATTGGACCATGAAGCCTACCCTCTTCCCTTTTTATAGGCATAATTTTTCATGGCGTGAAAAGCCACTGCTCGGGCAATCATGGCGGAGAACACTGTGTCGCTTAGACGCCGGTGGTGTGTGCAGGGAAAAGCGATGCCCCCTCAATTAACATTGAGGTCTATGGGCCGGAAGAACTCTGTGAGCCTGCAGAGAAGTAGAAACCCTGCAGGCTCACAGAGAATTGGTGATTGTGCCCGATCCCGGCAGGGGTGCAGTTTGATCCAAGATCAAACTGTGCCCGTACTGGCTTCGGTCGTAACGCCCAGGAGGTTAAGAAATGAATGAAAAATCTGTCCCACTGTCTTCTTATAGAACTTGCTTGCTTTAAGCCTTCACTGATTTACTGACATAGAAAGGAGCTCAGAAATGCATAACTGTTGGTGATCAAGGCGCAGCAATTTCTGAAGAAAGTTACATTAAAAATATATAGCTATGCATATATAAAGCTATTTTTTTTCAGTACTAACATGAACTTGAGTCACTCCCTCGAGAGTCTTCCTGTTCCTCTTGTATATCATGTACAGCTCCTCTGCGAACTTCCTCTTTGGACAATGAACTGTATCCCAGATCAGACTGACCGCCTAATACAAACATAAATTTATGCATTAGAATGAATGGTACTAATATGCACTTATTTGAAAAAGCTTACTCATTAAAATTTCAAGTGACAATGTTCAATAGGTTGACCCTGAATCGAAGATTGGAGCCTGCTCCACCCTTCCAAAGAGCTGTGAATAAATTTTGTAAGCCTCATCAGGCAGGGTCCTCAACTCCTCCTGTGTCATAACCTGTACCTGTGTGTTGAATCTCAACTCTAATATAATGTACAGCACTTTTTTTCTTTGGGCATATAAATGCAAACACTTCAACCCAGCGCTGAACGCAGGGATTTTAATGAAGTGCACTAGCCGACCACTGACGGCAATGGAGCCATGACAGGACTGTCTCCACAGCCCATCTGTGTCCACAGTAACGTGATGGAAGCTTGCCAACACATAGTGGAGCCTAGGGCTAAAACAGCACCATCACTTGACATGCCAATTCATTAGATGGCTTAACCCTTCAGTTATTAAAACAATTATATTTAGATTGCTGGAGTGGTCATTAAAGTTGTTGTATCATTTTGCCACTATAAACTTCAGCAGCCATTTCACTTCATTTAGAACTTGCCTTAAAAATTAAGTATTGCCATTTGGGGTACTCAAAGGTTTGCACTAGCCCCTCAGTTTCCCAAATGTATTTTGTACCGCAATTGTGTGTAATATTAGAAAATAGCTCTGCTTGAATAAAAAAAAAATAATATTATAATATACATTTTCCCAACAAGATTACTCTGCATGCTGTTATACAGTATCTAGTAACTGTTTTGACTTATGTACTTGTACTTTACTTAGCAATGATGGCAAATGGAACAGCAATTCTTGGCTCACATATTCCCAGCTGTACCATTAGATATTACAACCTTTTCTAATACAATAAGCCTTCGGGTTGTTATTTAGGAGATGTTTTTCCCCTTCTAGAGAACATACCTGTACTTGACCATGAGTTCCCTAATTGAGGACTTGCCTCTAAAACATAAGACTAGAAGGGTTTTTACGTTTTTTACAAAAAAAACCTTCTAGTCTTGTGTTTTAGAGGCAAGTCCTCAATTAGGGAACTCATGGTCTATATATACATTGGGTTGGCACAATTTATTAAACAATTAGTATATCCCTCTACCAACTTTATGTGTTAATACCTGTACTTGATCTGTCATCTGCAGCATCAGCACTTGTTACATCTGTACTGAATGATGGCTGCTCTGTAGGATTCATATCAACAGAGCTGTCCATACTTCCATGGCTGACTGCATCCAGGTCACTGCCATCTGGAGAAAAAAGACAGACAATTGTAAAATCAGACCTGTAATTTATATATGAATACATTATATATTTTATTGGAATTTAGGTCAGCGCTGTATAAGAACAATAACAGATAATGTATATTTTACATTATAGTATCTTTCTAAGAAGTCAACAATATAAATACCTGAAAGAGTTGTATGGGGTGCTAAGGAATGTTGCTTTTTCAATGCTCTCTTAAATTGGGCAACTCCATGAAGAACATTCCTGACCTTTATCCACAGGAAGTAACCCCCTCGATTCCCAGAGGGCCACACACTTTCCAGAACAGCCTGTACAGAAATAGTTTAAAAACACATTTGTTGGCAGTTTGCATGTTCTACATCTGACATGGGGTCAGGGAGGATTTCAAAATAGGCCACTAAGAGAACATATGACAACACACACATAGTTCTTCTAACGAACATTCAATCTATTTCAAACTAGCATTCGCATACAACAGGACATAATGTTACTTCAGCAGACCTTGCAGTTTGAGATTTACCACAAGTAGAAATGTTTCACTCAAATACATATAATTGAGAATAAGGGTAATAATATATATTTTTTAGCACAGCGGGTAACTGTGGTATTTCATACAGTTAAAAATTTTATTTTCAGATTAAACATTTTTATTATGAGTTACCGAGAAGCACAGGATTTACCTTATTATAATAACCATAGGTGATTGCATTTGGTTGAACTCCTGCTTTCTTCATTTCAAACAGTACTTTGACAGCAAGGACGGGTTGCCCATACTGGCCACACAATTGCATAAGAACACGGTAGCAGACCTGCCACATACAATATAAATACACAATAATTATCTCTGGTAATTGGAGGAAGAACACATAATAAACAAACAGATTGAGTTACTTATTCATCTTCATGTTTTTTTAAAGCAATATACAGATAGTTTTTATTTTGAAAAGGTTTAACAGCTTGTGTCAATTGCTTCCAAATGCACGCTGATGAATGGGACAGTGTCCACTCTGTGTTATCTAAGGGGTGACATCTTTAAGTCACGGAATGCAGCATCTTCACTGCGGTGAATGTGTCTGCAAGACCCGGAAAAGCAGCACCCAATGCTGTTCGGGCACTGCGTTTCCACATCTTTGTCATGCTAAATGAATAGGGCGCACTACCACTCACATGAACACATGGCCTGAAAGTCTAAAGGTGTGCATTGAACCAAATTGTTTAATTCTGCAGTTAGGGCATTGGAACACTACAGGTAGAATTAAGTCATGAGCTGCCTATCAGTCATGAATATTTTTTCATATGGACAAAAAGCTGTAAACACTCTGCAATGGTAATGTAAGCTGCTCTGCAATAATAACAATGGAAATCATCTTTAACTGACTCTAAACTCTGCCCACTTACTGTAGCAATGAACTCCTTTACATAGTACATGAACAGCACATTTAGTTATTTCTTTATGATTATCCTTGCAAAATTACATTATTATATGAAGTATTGTATCGCATCAACTAGTCGCATGTGTCCTTACCTCATCAGGTGAGTCTATTTTCTTGACATGCATCTTTCGAAGCACATCATAAGCAGTGCGTAGTGCTCTCACTTTAGAGTGTGAGACTTTAACATATGCAGGCAGGCAGATGAACCACAACCCATAGCAATGTCTCAGCAAACATCTGGACCACATTTGGGGGATAGACGAGTACTGCTTGGCTATTTTATGAGCTGACCTGATCTCCTGCAAAAGGTTAAAGCAACAGCTGTTTTATCCTTACACATTTAAAACAAGACCACCCACATGTGACTAGCTCATTAATGAAAAGCCGAACACAGATAAAAGTGAATATGTTGCTAGACTTAGCCAAACAGATTTTAATTATTAGTATCAAATGTGAATAGCCGATCAAAGTAAAAAAAAACCCACTGAGCATAGTAGTGATTTTTCTATCTAGTTCTAGTAAGTTCCATTTACCATTAATCAGCTAACGTGTGCCAGTAACCCATCAACTGGTACCTGCCCCTCCCTGGTTCACTTAGGGCTTCAATTAAAGGTTATAGCTTGACCAATTTCCTAACACCTGATCAGTAGTTAGATTCAGGAAAATCAGGCTACTTAAAACATACCGTATATACTTGAATATAAGCCCTTTTTTTCAGCACCTGAAATGTGCTCAGTAAACGAAATTCTGCTTATATTCGAGCAAGCATTTTGTAGGTATGAGTGAATTGCCTAGCCCCCACACATACTATCATCACCAAATTTGCTGGAGATAAAGAGAAGGGTTTGGGGGTCATTTGAAAAAAACAAATATTGCTGTAGAACATGTGGGTTTTCCATAAATAAGGTTCAAAGTCAAGTCAAAAATTAATTCAAGTCAAGTATTAAAAAAGAAAAGCTCTGCGAATGAAAAACACACAACATACATCCATGTTTGTCACCACCACATGGACCCCCCTCAGCCTGGAATATTACTACATTTCAAAAGGCATTAGACAAATTGATCATTTACCTGTTTTGTTCTCCTAAACATTGGAGATGGACTGCTTGGAGCTGAGACTTTAGAGAACAGTCTGTGGTTTTTTAGGAGCCCTTCCGGAGTTTCAAAAAGGTCCAAGATGAGCACAGGAAAACCATTGTAACTACAGTAAAAGAATAAAATAGTTAGTGCTGTTGCCTTGTCACTTTAATACTCTACCTATATATATATGTAATTTCGAAAAAACAATTAGAGGCTGGTTGTGGCTAGTTGATCAGCAACAGTGGTGGCCAGCCCTAGAACTTTAATGCACAACTCCAATGACAGTGTAAAGTTCTACTAAAATGGTTCACTTTATTCCATATAAAATAAAAACAATATACACAGAAAAAAGAACAAAGAAGTGGGATAATCAATAATTATCCATAATAGGCATGGTGATATAAATACACAAGTTACACTCAATGCCTTTACTTCTAATAAAAAAAGAAAAATTTAACTTTTTTCCCCATCACACCCAGTAACCATACCCTCAGGCTATCTGGCTTCTCTGAATATGGTGCTGGAATGGCTATGTCCCAAGGTACAGTACCAGTGAAGCTGCACCTCCAGACTGGGCAAAAAAGAATGACCTAGGTACCTAGCCAAATCTGTGTAAATAAGTGCCATTTCCTATGGGTGAGAACACATTGGGATGATGCCTTCTTATTGTCCCCATTCCCTTTTCCACAAGTCCAGTGACTGTTTACTCTTCTGTCAGTCCCAAAAAGTATGTCTGGCTATTGGGGCATTAACAATTTAAGACGTGGTTCCCAAGGTTTTCCAGGGGGGGCGCTGGCCCTCATTCTTAACCTGTGCTTGAATAGGGAGAGGGGCTGGATAATGTTCCGAATTAGAAAAGGGGGCCCTGCAAGGAAAGTTTGGGAACCATGGACTTAAAACAACTTGGACACCTTCTATAAGTTCTCTGTAACATTAACAGTCAACATGACAATAAAACAAAACATAGATTTCAAGGTATTAGCAGTAAGTGCAAAACAGAGTGGGAACAGCTTAAACTACGGCAGCCAAGATACACAGATTGAGTGAACACTACACACTGTGGTTTAAAAAAGAGCAAACTGTAAAGCTACTCCATTTGTTGGCGGATGTTGTTTCAGATGGCCATGCATAATGGTAGTATCATTATTGTACTTCAACTAGCAGATTGTGCTGGTTACCATGTGGTTTGTGTGGCCAAATATTTCCATACTTGTGATGTGTGTCTGTTACCTACTGCCTCTGCTGCCATGTCTCCTGTCCTCCCGTCATTTTTAAGAAGGAACTATAATAAGTGATCAAAGCCCCCCATACACCTTCAGATTCCTCCATACAAAACCATCAGATCTACCAACAACTATGTAGTATAGTGACCTCCCTGATAGAATACATAGTGATTGGAAGGTGTAGAAAGGTCCTCATATTACATGGTTTTGGTAGAAGAAAAGTTGATTGTACAGAAATTGCATGGTAATTGTATGTGGTGTATGGGGGGCTTAAGTCAATTAACATGTATCAGCGTAAAGCCCCCCATACACGTCTAGATTTTCTGTTCAATCAACTTAAAAAGATACATTTTTTGGGGTCAGGGAAATTGGTGATTGATTGTATGTTTGTTAACTGTAGTAACAGATATTTGATCAACTTTTCTGTAGATAGACTGAAAGTGTAATGCATTTCAATACAACCAATTTAAATTTACCAACACGTCCAATCCTTTTTCAATCAATTTTTTCCCCAATTTTTGGTTTAGGTTGATCTAACCATGTGGGCTGCCATAGATTTTCAACCAATCAACCCAAAAATTTTATTGAATTGAGTTGATTGGATGAAAAATCTAGACGTGTATGGGGGGCTTAACTCAGAGACAGAGACTGTATTGTGTATACAAGTGTCCACACAGAGAAGGAAAAAAACAATGCTTAAAACTAAAAACTTGTTAAGTTAAAACTTGTTGATTCTCAGGACTCATCAACTTGTGCTTCTGAAGTCAACTAGTAATTTTTTCGTTTCATATCCTACTGGCTATAGAATCAGAAAATTTCAGGTACAAATTTCATCAATACCACTCAAGACAAGAATATGTCTTTGGCACACAACTATACTGTATCCTCACAGACCCTAAAATCAATATGAAAAGACTTCAAAACTGAAATACAAAATTATTATTGTATTAAAAAAATCTCAGCTATGCAAAAATTCTGCATCTGAAACTGCTGCTGAAAAATATTATAGAAAAGCAACTAATAAAGCGCTGTAGAACAAAAGCACAATTAAAGCTGGCAGTCGCTGCCCTGAAAATAACCCGGCTACTATAGCCACATCTTGGCAGCCACACTGTGTGCTAATATTTCAAGCTAATTTCCCAGAAATGCCAGTATGTGCACCATAATTCTCTGTCTGATAAAACTAGACCACCTACAAGGCCACTCTGAATACAAAGACTGTCTAGAACCTTCCAAATGTATTCATAATACTCATACTCTAAAAGGCTTAACATAACAGACTAACTTACTTATTACTATACTACCTATTAGGAACAAACCATGAGGATAAACTGAGAGCCAAATTATATATCCAGGCATCCGTCACATCAAGAATAAGATGTTTGATACCAACCTCAGAACTTTCAGTACTTAAAGGATCCGTCCCTAACAACCTGGAGACAGATGCCATAGTACATCAGTACTTATGCTGCCATGGATCAGAGATGCTTTGGCAGTACAAGGGGCACGAAAAGCCGTTTCTTCCGCAATTGCAGTGTACTTCCCTGTGATTGCCGGCTCTCTTCCCAGCCCTCTACACACTGCCAGCGTCTATTTGACACCGGTGGTGTGTAGAGGGTGTGTGGGGAGAAAAGCAGCGCCCCTCCATTAACATGGTGGTCTATAGCACCCCCCGCGTCACAGATGACGCCGAAGACACGGGGCCAGAAAGGCTAAGTGTGTCTGCGGCTCTGCAGGAGAGCTGAAGGAACACAGAGAGTCTGCAGTTGTGCCCGATCCCGGCACGGGCGCAGTTTGATCGCCCCCCCAGTTTAGGAACCACTGTTCTAAAGGCAGTTAAAACTGAGGTATAACATGATGCTTTCAGTAATGCTCTTCTATTGAAAAGGGTCATTAAAGGATGTTTTAACTTCACACTATGCTAAATGTGTTTTCAACTTTTAAGGTGCCCATACACCTGACGATAGCTGCTCAATAGATGGCTGCTTCGAGCGCTGATATCATGACATGCGCACTCGTGGCCATCTATCTAGCGGCCATCCCTATCTTTGAATGGGATCACTCAATCCTGCTCGAAGACAGGGTTATCGGGCATGACTGTAAATCACAGTCAATGTTCATTGCTTTGCATGGGGACCTCATCCCAAGTTCCTTCAATATCGGGCTTAGCGCGATGAAGTCATCACGTTAAGCTCGAAGACTTTAAGACAGCCTTTAGCCTGATCAAGTCCCAGGGGGTTATACGCCCCCCCTGTTTAAATGAGCTTGCTCTTAATTTATTTTAGGGTCATACACAAATTACTGTGGCAGAGAATGATCTTTTGTGGTTATCTCCAGTGACAAGAACAAAAATGCGCTGTACAGAGATAGTTTGCTGCATCTTCCTACATAAAAAACAACAGGCATCAGATCACATCATAAAGACTAATATTGTACTCACCTTAGATATTTGGCTCAGACAATAATCTAACTCGTGTCTAAATTCTAGGGAAATTCTACATGGTCTGTTATTCACTTATCACATGTATTGCTCAAACTGGGCATTTGTTTTACACTGTATAATAAACGAGCACCCTAACTACTACGTAGACTCTTCTGAAAAGCAGCAGAGAGAAGATTTGCTGCTTGCCTGTATTTCTTTGGGTGCTCCTCTCCATTGGGTAAGTGAGGAATCTCGGGTGGTGTAATAAACACGGTGTGCTCGCTCTTGTGGGATTCATCTAATTCTATAAGACGCATCTCTCCAGACTTGTCCACGTCTACCTAAACCGAGAAAGGAGAACATGAATAGATAAATAAATAGAACATAAGGAACAGCTGTAGAACATTTAAAAACAACCTAAAGGCAAATCCTCTAAATTCTAATATCAGAATGCTCTTACCTAACCAAATAAATTACAGTAACTTTCCATATTTCCTGCCTGACTCCGCTTATGAGTCAAGCCTACACTAGAAAACCAGTAGTCCCAGTTAGGTCTTTGTTGGCTATTTAATGAACGTAATACATTTGCTTATCTTCAATAGATATTACATAGCTGTTCTTGCTTAGTAGAGGTTTAGCATCATCAGCATCACTGAGTGACACCGCTAAACGTCTGACATGTCACTGGTTTTACACTTCTATAACACAGGTGGTATGGTCTGAAATGGAAGTGCAAAGCTTGCTATCTCTAATGAGGTAAAACAGGGGACACTGTGGTGAAACATATACTATATAGGCTAAAGCCTTACATTCTGAATACATTAAACCTTCTAAAACATTTTAGGTGAACAAAGGCATTTATATAAAGACACAGTTCGACGGGTATGTTGTGCAGCCAGCCAAGTGACCTGTGCTTAGCACGAACCTCAAAGCTATAGGAAACTTCTGGGATGACTTCAAATACCAGTATCAGCAATCTACCTCACAATGCTCTGAAATGTAATTTCCACAAACACACTACAAAATGAATGCTTTCCCAAAAATGGACAACTGAATGTCCATCAAGCGCATACAGATGTCATGGTTGTCATGTTTGGCCTATGACTGAACTGCAATAGAAGTCCACTAGAAATTCTAGTGGGCACTTTGGAAACTACAGTGCAAATCAGACTGTAGATCTTAGGGTCCCCATACACGAGTTGATAACCGCTCGATCCATGAATGCTCGAGTGCAGAGTGCTGACATCACCAACCTGTGCTCGAACATTCGTCGACTGAATGGTTAATCGATGTGCACCACTTTGCGCAATCAATTCTTTGGATGGGGACGCAGGGATTTACCAACATATTGGTTCCCAGTTCAACCAAGCTTTTTAATTCACGAGCAATCCATCACCGTGAATGCACACAGCGGTCAATTACTTGGGAATTAATTGTAAATCAACCCATGTATGGCCACCTTTATAGCTTAGCATAGGACTTGTTAGGAAAGAAAGAAAAGCTTTAACATGAAATAAAGTACAGTAAATGTAAATAAATTGCAGTGCAGGCTGCAGACCACAAGAGCCAAAGTAATGGCATAAATAAAATTGTGGAGGATGGGAAACCCCAAAACCTAGCCTGAGCTAATCTTTAAAACATATCTTTATAATAACTTTGCTTCACTGTAACCTTTTCCTGTGAGTTTGGATCCATATCTGCTCAGGATATCAGAGGAAACTCGCATTAAAAGGTGCTACATCATTTTTTAGTATAAAAGCAAAATGGGCCACAGCAGGTAAATCTTTCACATGCGGACCTTATTCTTATTCTGCTGCTCTGAATATAAAACACACTCGCTGGTGATCAGGGCAACAAAAGCCATCTATACCGCTGGATGACTTAACAGAAGAAAAAGAAAATCGTGTGGTGAAGAAAGGTTTTAACGAAATAATTACTAGAGGTTTAAAAAAGAAATGACTATTTAACCTACAAGACATGACATACCTATGATCAGCAAATTAGCGATCATTGTATATACAGAGGTCTTAAATGTTAGTTCTTTAGAAAAGTATAAAAGTGGTTTCTAAAGCATGGCTCCAAATTATATATGAATAATAATATAACAATGTTTATAAAACATACACCTCCATGTTCTGACAAAACCAGCAGTGCAGGCACTTTTAAGTTTATGATCAAATGCAAAAATATACTGTATTCTTTGGTCTATTAGACGCACCTGACTATAAGACCAGCTTTTAGAGCAGGAAAACCAAAACATAATTTTTTTTTTTGAAGTGTACAATTCAATTGGATCAAATCAATACCAAATTTCAGCCACTAGTAGCACTTCAAGGCTCATCACGTCATCTTCCTCACACATCGGGAAGAGGGGGAATGGCTGCAAATATCTCCCCATCTCCCTCTATGGCTGTGTAAGCGTGAGTGCAGCTCCCACACACAGGCAGAGAAAGATGGGAGAGATCGCATGCTCTTTAAGCTATTTATTGCAATACAGTACAGATTGTAGATCTTGCCCTACCTTCTGACAACTCCTCCATCTCCCAGGCTAATCTTCTTGCCAGAAGAGCTGGGGGGGGGGGAGCCAAGGCGCAACCACTCACATATTCTAACTATAAGACGCAGGGGGGAAAAGTGTGTCTTATAGTCCGAAAAAAGGGGACCTCAAAAGGAATATTGATATATAACATTTCATGTGACAAAAACAGCATTTGATATAAATTTCCTTTCCTCCACAAGAACACACCCTTATAGATGCATCCCAAATCATTATTATTACCAGATTCTATATTGTATGAGAACAGAATAGCTACATAGCTTCCTTGCTGATACGGGTTTCTGTGAAGTGTGGTGCTGGTCTGTGATGTTTGGGGGGACCACTGATGCCTTGTTTGGTTTCTACAGGTAGGGGGCGGTCGCGGATGGTTCCCCCCCCCCCCCTACCTTCCCAATCCTTTCACCCACCTCTGAACGCTTTTCTACCCCTCTCTGGATTGTTATGTCTTCTGTCCCTCTCCGCCCTCCCTTCCCCTCCTTTTTTTTTTGTTTTTTTAGAAGTTCTCTACTGACATCCCTGACATCTTCTCGAGTATTGGAGATGCTCCCCTTGGGCGAGTTCCCGTCCACTGTATTCCTGTCGATCCCTACGTAGCAACTCCTGTGTCCCCAGGGTATGCAGTTATGTGTTACTGCTTTTCTTCTTATTTTGAGGGGATTATCTGCTGTTGTATAAGTTTACTCCTAAATCTTCACTCAATTATTTCCCATAATACTATCATATTACTTGTCTTATAACTTATAACAGGAAACATTTTTACAACCAGTGCAATGCAATACAATGGAATACAGAATAAAGTCTGAACTGAATATCACTGTAAAATCTGTTTCAATTCCAGGAAAGTCACTTTGTGCATAATTTGTGCTGCTGTAAAACATTTTTCAAAATCAAACTCCTCTTCTAGACAATAATATCATCAAGTAACGATAATGATTGAAGCCAATGCAAGAAAGCTAATTCAAGTGTACAATATAGACCAGATGCCTCCCAAACCCCAGTTTTATACAGCATTTTTCTAAGCAATATATAATCTGTTTTTAATCCTACAGATTGGACAGAAGGTGACCCAGTTCTCTGCAAATCCAACTCCATGAATTAATCTTCCTCTAACGGTCTAGGAAAAGTACATCTTACTGGGAGCCATATATTATATTTAATATCCAAAAACCTGCACAAAATACAGAATTCAAGCAGTATTATATTTTTTATAATACAGTGTTCTCCCCAGAGGAGATTGGCCGGGCGGCCCGCCCGGGAGATTTTGGTCCCCGCCCGGCACACAAGTCCTCCGGGGCGAGCAGCCTGACAGGCGGCGCCTCCCATTCTTCAGGAGCGCGCCACAGCCACTGAAAGACTCCGGCCCGCGGCACACTACCGGAGCCGTGGGCCGGAGTCTTTTAGTGGCTGCGGCGCGCTCCAGAAGAATGGGGAGGCGCCGCCTGTCAGAGGATTTGTGTGGTGCCGCTGGCCGGCAGCCTATCAGAGAGGCCGCCGGACCGGAGCAGGCGGCGCGATGACGTCATCGCGTCATGACGTCATCGCGCCGCCCGGCTAAAAAAAAATTCTGGGGAGAACACTGTAATAATTTTACCTTCTACCAAAATATTATCTTGCTAGGGTACGATATATATTGCACATAGCTAGGTTTCTCTGCTGTGTGATTGCTGTAGTAAAACAACAACACACACAATTGTTTTATCTTCATAGAAATTGCTGTGCTTCTGGTGTGTAAGCAGTACAAAATGGCAGCTCTTAAGCCGCCCACAGACGTTTCGTTTCATGGATCTCCTGGCAGATCGACCGTGTGTGATGACGTCATCACGTACGGCCAGTCTGCCTGGAATCAGCCGTACACCCTTTGTATGCTGGCATTTACTTTGGATGGGGACACTGGTCGTTTGGCAAGCTATCTCCTACGAAATCGAACCGTGTATGGCCAGCTTTATATTTCGGCTCCTTTCACACTGTTGTAATGTTAGCGCGCATGTTCCACAATACATGTGTTAGCAAATGTATTATGTTACCGCTTGTCATACAGGTGTACAGGACATGCTTGTGCTGAAATAAATGCATGCTCCTCACGCTGTAATGCTGGGCATACATGGGTAGGTCCCCGTTCGACCGAAGCCCAGCCGAGCTGCATCTATATAGGGGACAGAACTGCTGCATCACCGATATCGCCCACTACTACCGCGGGTCCCCATCCATAGTAATGAAAATCGAACAAAGTTTTCCAACATGTTGGAAACCTGTTTGGCCGATCCCGCTTGAAGGGAGTCTGGATGGCTCAAATTTTGCAATAGATTTGAGCAAAATTGAGCACCCTGAACGCGTACGATGCTCGAGCTGTGTATGCCCAGCTTAAATCTTATCCATAACACAGTTATATGCCACAATATGTCCATGTACAAGTGCCGATTCGGGCAATAAAGGTAATAATGACTGGAGATTGTGAATACGAATATTGCCTATGCTGCTCATCACTATTATGGATGATATATAAGTGGAGATGGAGACAAACTAGTTGCTGGTTCCATCAAATGAGAAGTGATACTTTAAACCCCAGGTGCCCAACCTGCAGCCCTTTATGCATAGGAACTCACCTGTCAGCCAATCTTAAAGTTGGAAGAGGAGGAGAGGTGATATACTTACATGATAGTGATGATGGTGCCTGAGCAAGTCCCTTGCCTCTCCTCCTCTAGTGTTGGCGGGGGATCAGCAGACAGGTGAGTGCCTATGCTCCCACTATACTACCAAAAACGGGGGGTGAATGTATGCACAAAATGTGTTATACACCTAATGCCAAGAGAGACAATTTAAATCCATTATACAGAGCTCTGCTGAGACAACATTTCCTGGATGTGTCCATGTAAAAAACAAATGACTTCTGTATTTTCCATGTAAAAATATTTTTAGAAACTACAAAAACGTTCCCTTGTTCCCGGCTCACAGTATGGTTGTTTAATTTATATTTCTTGTTTGCTTATTTGCATATTTGGTATATTAAAACATCTCAATGGGCTGATGTGCATTGATAACTTTACATAAGTTAAAATTAACAAAAAAAGGCTCTTCACACACACACACACACACACTAGTTATTTTAGAATATAGATCATAGATAAAATATTTGCACAAAGCACCTGCATTGAAAGTTTTGTGGTTGTCCCAATTAATGTCTTACCTTGACTCCTTTCTCTGCACAATTCCTTTCTGAGAAAAGCTTGTTAATGAAAGAGCAAAGCGAGTGTCAGAAGAAGACCATTTCTTTTAAATAACCAGCATAGAATTAAAAATGAAATTTCCTTAAACCAAATGTTACACAACCGTCCATACACAACTTTCTAGATGGCAAGTGTTAACCAGAAATAATGAAAGAAAACCTCTTGTCAGGTCACATCACCAACAAATGGTCGGAGTTATGGAGAATGGGTATAACAGCTTAACAGAAGAGACATATGAAATTTTACAAGAATCAACATGAATAAATGATTCACAATAGCTTAACAGTTATAAATGATACTACAGTGGACTCTTGATTTATGAAGTTACCATATTTTTTAAACAATAAGACGCACCTTTTTACCCCCAAAATGGTGCAAATGCGCAATCACTGGACCTGCCGGAGAGGTTGAGGAGCAGTCAAATAGGAGATCTGCACAAAGCCAGATCTCCCACCTGAACGCTATTGTTTAAA
This sequence comes from Ptychadena robeensis, assembly GCA_036250615.1. Taxonomy (NCBI): domain Eukaryota; kingdom Metazoa; phylum Chordata; class Amphibia; order Anura; family Ptychadenidae; genus Ptychadena; species Ptychadena robeensis. Next base: position 126,799,695 of record CM070034.1, on the reverse strand, counting down.
TAAGCAGAACCCTGCTTATATAAGCAATGTAGTGTTGTGTGTGGGGAAACTGCACTCACAATGGCAGCATCCTCACACACACACAGCCTAGAGGGGAGATATGTGCAGCCGTTGCGCTTGGTACAACAATCTACTATTGCTAGAAAGAGAATGAAATGGAAGGTGTCTGGCCTTGCAGATTTTTGCAAATCGGTGAGATTGTAAATTTTGACGTAAGTAATAGTGACATGAGGTCACATAAATGCCATCACACAAGCAGAAACATGCTTGGGCCTTGGCCCTAATTCTGGTTGTAAGTTAGGACAAAAATTTTAGTTGTAACTCAAGGGTCCACTGTACAGAGATAACTGCTGCCTTGGAAGTTAAAAAATACAGACATCCATAGTAATAGAAGCTCAGAATATTTGAAGTACAGACCTTCTCAACACAGTCATCAAAAAAGGCCAGACTGGCATCCTTATCACTAACGAATGAGCACTCTTCAATGAAGCGGATGAACATCTGAGTCTTAGTCATCATATTGTAAAATTTGTGGTGAGAACGATCGCGGCTCTTCAAGAAACCTTAAAATGACAAAACAATCCGATCACTTTCTAATAAACTGATCACATTTTAACCCTACCAAAAAAAATTCGATTCACTATTTTCAGAAGTAGAGATAATTAAATAATAGCAAAACATTTTACTTTCATACCTTGCAGCTCAAAAAGAGAGCTTGCGTCTGTGGCTGTCTCAGATGGAGCCTGGGTGATTGGTCGCAGATAAGCTCGGTATCCTTTCAAAATGGCTGCCATGAAGCACAAAAAAGCTTCCTGAATCTCCATGTCCAGTTGGTGCATTTTCTTTCCCGAATTTAAGTCGCAATCATTCATAGCCAGTTCCAACAGCGCATCTTCCCTGGGTCTTTGCTGCACTGTATGGTAAAATAAAGACATGATTTCAAGGCTAAGAATTGTGAATCAAATCTGCTACGCAGTGTGATTATATATGACCTGTTTGCTATCGGTGTCTTTTTCAGTTAACATTTTAAGGTCATGTGTACACAATTGTAGACATTTCTTCAATAAATATCGAGATTGCCCTGATCTATGTTTTTGTCCAAGCTTCTTATTTTGTGTTTGATTTTGACACCATGATTTTAGATCATTGTTGGGTGTAGAACACAACTCACTCAATACAACAAAAGAAAAGGGAGCACATTAAGTAAATGTTCACACATGTGCGGCCGCCTGCAGCGCAATTCTTATCACGCCCATGTTATTAAATGGGCTCTTCCCCATGCCGTGATCAGGAGCAGCGCGACCTAAAAACTCGGCTCACCACGCTGTGGGTGGGCCCACATGTGGGAACATCGCCTTATAGTGGCTTTATTGGTGGCCAACAATGCGCATGTTTATTGACATTTGTCTCTCGACTGAAAGAAAGGGTTGGGTTGCTCTGGGTTACTGTACAATGGATATGGTTGTCATTTTCCATTACCAACTAAAATTAGCAATAGTAGAGTGTTGTACCGTGTTAGCCATCGATAAATAAAGCAAGTTTGGAGTTCAAGTGATACCGTTTATTGGCTAACTGAAGTCATTAGAGAGGCAAGCTTTCGGGATATCGCAGATCCCTTCTTCAGGCTAATCTTAAACTACTAAAATTAGAAAATAATGCAGAAGCTAGTGTATTCAAAATGGTAAATCAACTCTGAAAAAAAACTGCCCATAAAATGAATTAGAAAAAAAATGTCTACTAAAAGTAAACACCAAGATTAAAGAAATATACGACTACATCACCATCGCATGAATAAAATGATTGTAATGAAACAACTGAATGTATAAAAAAGTGACTTACGCTCTGCCAGTTGCTGGTACAGATTGCTGAGTGTATTCAGCAGATTCTTGCAGGCTTTCTTAGGAAGGATCTTCCAGCTGATATTTCTTTTGCAATCAATTCTGCATATTGGAAAGATCACAATGACATTTAGTTCAGTTTTTTTTTTTGTAAAAGTAGAAATAATATCTGAGTAGAACAAATACACTGGTGCATAAAACTAAGTGATTTTCAATCTATTGGATATTCATGGAGAGCAGAGGTTGTTCACATTTTTATAATTGTCAGTCTGGAACATGCTTACTGCCTAGAGACTTAAAGCGGACCTACCACGTTGTAGGTCACTTTCCACTATCGGCATCAGACTGGCAATAGATAGGGCAATCACTGTCCAAAATAAAAAATTAAAATCTTAAAGCAGGAGGGGCGAGTTTTTCCAAGGTAGCCCCTCCCATTCTGTGACGTTGCGCCTCGGGCAGTTGTCATAGCTGAAAGGGCTCCAGGGGAAATCATCCCAGCTGTGTCTGCAGCCCCATAATGCTCTGCTCGTCCTCTGTGACGTCACTGTCACAGCCGAGTCTGCAGCTCCTGTCTTCTCTGTCAGCAGAAAACCCCCCCTCCCTCCCCCTTCTCTGTCTCCGGAGCATTCTTGTGTTGCCAGCTGTCAAGTGTTTGTGATAAGAGCAGGAGGATGGAGGAAACGGGAGCTGTGAGGGGCAGAGAAGTAAACAATGACAGTCACATGGGAGGTGTTCTGTCAGTGCAGTGCCCCAAATCCTCCTGTGTGTCCTTCACCATCACCTCCTATCTACCTAACCTCATCCTCAGCCTACATGTGTGCCCCCCAAATCCATGTCACCCCCACACTGAACCCCTTCACCACCACTTATCTCCATCCTCTGCTTCTCTTTGTGCTTTCCCTGTCACCTAGTGTCATCTACATCCTTCCTCACATCAAATTCCATTCCTCCCTGTCACCTAGTGTCATCTTCATCCTTCTTCACATCAAATTCCATCCCTCCCTGTCACCGTGTCATCCCTGTCCTTCGACTTCACGTCAAATTCCCTCTCTTCCTGTCACCTAGTGTCATCTCATCCTTTGGCTTCACTTCAGTCTCAATCTCTCCTGTCTCCTACAGTGTCATCCTTCAGCTTTACTCTTGTCTCCTATGTAAACTGCAGAACACAGATCTCTGGAAGGACCAGAACTGTCCTCCCATACCAAACCCTTTGGGATTGGTAAATATGTCTGCAGGGGAGGGGCACCTTAGTAATGTCCAACAGAATGGGCGGAAGTGGCTTCAGGTGCCAGTACTTAAGATGGTGCCTTAGGGAATGAGGAAGTGAAGATTGTACCTTTTTTTTTTTATCTGTGTATAAGTTTTGACTTGATGTATACTGCTGACAGGTGTGTAATATGTCCATGTAATGTATGTGGGGGATTTTTTTTTGAGTTTACAACCGCTTTAGGGCCCCCACACACGTACCGAGTGGGGGCCGACAGAGCAGCACAGATCAGCGATGGAGTGCAACGTGATGACATCATCACGTTGCACTCCGTCGCTCACAGCATCGGCGGACACCCTTTTGAGACTAAAGGTAGCCATACACGAGTCGATTGCCCAAAAATGGGATGGAACCTTGATTCAATATGTCGTTTTTTTGGGGGGGAGGGCGATCGTTTGTTAATCAAAGTACATTGGTGGAGACACTTGATCACTTCCTGTGCAATTGACCCATAGCTCCCTATGCTGCAGCCATTCTGATAGATCGATTTTGAGGGATCAACCTTTTTGGCGATTGGCTCCTGTTTCCCAAGGTGGTCATTGATTGCAAAACGATCAATCACCGATTCCTTGATCACCAGGAATGTTCGAATCGAGAATTGATCGCAGAGCAATCGAAGCGTCTATGGCTACCTCCTTTACACTCAGAGCTGACAGCACTGCCCCCCCCCCTTTCCTGGAACATGCCGTTTTCAAATTTACTTGGGAGGAGGGGTTGTGCTGAGGGCCCAGAGATGTCCGCATTGCACCTCCTGCCACTGGAAAATGCTGTTTATGTATTCCTTCAGAAGAGGCATAGCCAGGGATAAGCTGAAATTTCTGTAATTTTTTTTTTCTCCCAAAAACTTTGGGTGCATCTTATAGTCTGGTAAGTTTTATAATTTATGAACTACCGTAAATACCTTTAAAAGATTACATGAGGACTTATTTCCAAATATACATTACAGTGTACAGTGAAAATTTATTATTTTGCATTTCCTTTTTTAGAATGACAGCAAAGATGAATAAAAAGGAGAACAAAAACCCCTCATGGCTACAGTATTCAAACATAGAAGGTAAAGTTATCATTCAAATACAAGACTATAAGAATTCAATTTAGACCTGAAACGGTAAATACAGTTATATTCTTCCAGTGAAATAAAAGATAGATGCTGAGCTGTACTGTAATTCAAGTCTTTACTACCCTCCAGCCAGAGTTCATGTTTTTAAACAACCACACAAATTCTTTTTGTTGTCCAAGAACAAGTTCTCATCAAGGGATACTTACTGAGAAATGGTGTTGGTATCTAGGTCAACACAGCTCACATCCGGAGGGGGCTCGTATAAATCAAAGTAGCGCGAATCAATTCCCACAATGAAGGGACAGGGGGCACTCAGCACGTCTGCCAGGGCCAGGGGGCAAAGTGGGATATATGGACAAGGCCAATGGAAAGGGAAGATCATCTTGTGAAACAAAATTATTTGGTTAGTGTCAGTTTTAGGTATCAGTTTTTTTGTTTTTTTTAATAGACAATAGAAATGTAAGTACAAAAAACACAGTTATCAAACAACACTGTTTATTCTTATTAGCAATGCTATGCGAAAGTTGGGTAAAACTTTAAGATCGAAACAAAAATAGTACTAACCCAAATTTTACAAATGTATTGGATGAAATGGATTCATTTATATTAATTAATGTTATACAAAATTAATGAAGCTTAGTAGATTATACAATGACATTATAACAAATGCTGCCAGAAGTGTAACGTTTGAAAGAATATTTTTTGACAGGCTTCATGTGGGTTAGAAACTCTCTAGCATTATATTTGATTTAATCCCCATCTCTGTTTCCTTACTGACCCAGAGAAACACGCGGAAGTAAACTTAATGCAAAGTATTTTTCAGGTGACCAAATTTTTTTCTCATTGAAATCAATTGGAAAATGTCCATGCGTCTTCTTGTCAGAACATGTTTAAACAAATATATTTTTTTTCATTTTTAAATATCCTGGGAAACTTTGCATCCCAGGATGCTGAAATGTATACCATTTCCTCCAGCCCAGCCCTAGGCCATTGCCAAGAGAGAGAGCTGTAACAACACTAGCAGTACTTATTCTGTGAACACACTGACCATCTTATGGAGAGACACATTTTACAATCTGGCACTATAACTAGCCCATGAGCAGCTATGTATGGGAGTAGAGATGAGTCTGTGTCACATAATGATTTTACTGCAATGCAGAATGTAAATATACAACTCATGTTCATCAAGATAGCATCAACTCACTTAGCTATTACTGTTGTGAGCTCAATCAGGTCGCTGGCCTCCTGGTACTGGCCATTTGACTTGGCTGGAAGAATATAGAGTGATTACTGCAGGGTCCAGTCCTGCACACATTGCTAGAACATGCTGTATATTCGGTTTATATGTGAATATGTGTGTGTGTCCAACTCGCAAAAAAATACAGTAAGGGCTTGTGTCCACTACGTGCGTCCGAAGCGTGGAAAAAAACAGGGAGGACAATTCCCATTCTATCGAATATGGCAGTGTCCACTCTGCGTATTCTTAGCTGCATGCCCGTGGTGCTGTTTTGAAGCTGCTGCATCTTCAAAGCAGCACCGTCAGCACTGCCAGAGACACCTCGATTGAAGATCAATCGAGGTGTCTGTGAGACACGGGAAAACAGCTCCTGAAGCTGTTTGGGGGCTGATTTTCTACATCTCTCCCCACTGCATGAACAGGGCTTGATCATGCCGATGCGGCAGGAGCAGCTGCAGGCAAACTGCATGCGAGCAGCAGGAAATCAGCCCAGCAGATGTGTCGGTGCGCGCCTTGATTCCCTGCGCTGGACGCAAGCCCCAAGTCATGAAAAATCCGGTATGACACCTGAACAGTTCCCAATTTTACTATTTAATTTTTCACCATTCCGAGTGCCAGCAAATAGAAGGTGCAATATGTCTATATTCTTCCTGTTACCAGGAACAAAAACAGCAGTAATAATACAAATATCAGATTCTGAGAACATTTGCAAATTGCAGGCACATAAGACCTGTCAGATGCAGCTTTTATGCTACAGCTTTTTACATTTGGCTCACTGGATATAACAGTGATTGCCATGAGCTCTCAGCAATATGCACCTTCAACAGAAGTAGAATGGCAAAGCAGTGATAAGCCTCTCTGCCACATGCCGTATTCCCTCGCACTTTACATGTTGGCTGTGAAAAGCTGCATTTGGATTAAATCCAGTAACATGAGCTTGAGAGAAGCCTGTTAATATTATGCAAACAAGGTTATGAGGCATTGCAATCTGCTTCTAACATTTTCATACTGCCAGCACAAGGGACACTTGGGGGATCAAGAACTACACAAGTGTGACACTACTTGGAATTTTCATGGCTTATGAAGCTGTAATATGGGATTTAAAAAATCCAAAACAGTGATTGTGATGGCAGGAAGGTGATACACAATAATGTGTTCAGGACAATTAGAAACAGATCTATGCTTATTTTTTATCTATTAACAATGAAAAATAAATAAAAAATCGGACATCTACTTCATGGTATTAACCAATAAATTTGCTTGTATTTCATAGCATTGAAAGCAATACTAATACTGACAAAATCATTATCCTAATTGCAAGGAACCTATACCATGCTTCTCTATTGAATGTAGACACTTATTACTGTATTGCTCTCCAGCTATTTGCAGAAGAAATGGCTTTCTACTATTTTTAACTCTTTGGTCCACAGCCCCTGCTACTTTTTTCCTGCATCCCAGTTTTATATATATAGTTGTGCTGATGAGTTACATGCCCAGGTAAGGTGAATGACTGTTATTGCTGGTGTACCGGGGTTCTATCATTTTGAGGTGTTGGCTTTGCTGTTCATCTTTCCATTTGAGAAGGAAGCAAGAATAATGTGTCTATCAGAGTTTTAGGTCCTCAATGCTGCTCGGTTTTTACCTAGAATGGAACATCTTTCACGTAGACTGTGAAATCTTTGCCTGCAGCACTGCCTAAAAAACTTACAGCTTCCTCTTTGTAAAAGTGGACACAGTTTTTCTATTCAGTTATAGAAAGTAGCGGTTCAATGGTCAACAACTGTGAACAGGGTGTTGAAAACAACCCTAAACTCCATTGGGGCCTAGAAAGCTCTTCCCCTATCTGACTGCAATCTGACAATGAATGATTGTGCCCGTCTAAATATGTCTAAATTGGTAACAGAAATACAAAGATGATCATCACTTTTATAAATTAACCAGTCTTTAAAATGTTTTGCAAAATTTGCGGAACAAAATGGAGAACAGTTTTACTTAATGCAATCATGGATTCTGTTAACCATTAAAACAAAACTAGTAACCACTTCTGATGCTCTTCAGATTCCACCTACAACCATTTAACAGGACATCCCATTTGTTCTGGAATGCATCTATATTGTGGTCTCTAAAGTGTTACTCGCAACCTTTTTAAATTATGACACAGATGAGACAGGCAGCTAACATTTATTGAGGTCAACACTGACACTTTCCAATCCTAAAGCAGTAACTAATAAGGCACAACCTTTCGCAAGGCAGCAAGAAGTGCAAGCAGTGGTATATGTAATAAAAGATCAAATGAAAATATCCATCGATTCTAATACAAAAACCTAAGGCAAACAAGTAGATGTGAAGTGTTTTTTTTTTCTGTTTAGTCTGTAAAATTATTTTACTGGAATATCCCAGGTAAAGGCATATACCGTATTTTTCGGGCTATAAGATGCACCTGACCATAAGATGCAGCCAGTTTTTAGAGCAGGAAATCTGAAAAAAATATTTTATGTGTTTAAAAAATTAAAGCCACAAATACTGTGTCACTAGAGAGCACACTTCAGCATCTCTTCTTCCTCACACAGGGGAATGGAGGGCCCCCCCCCCCCATGGGTGAATCAGCACACTGATCTCCCTGGTCTCCTCTACGCTGCGTGTGTGAGGAAGCTGCCTGCGAGTGCAGCTTTCCCCACACAGAAACTCTGCATTGGCTATATCTGCGGGGATCTGCAAATATAGCCCATACAGTTCAGCCCCCCCCCCCCAGCTCTCCTGGGAGACTGGAGATCTGCACACAGCTGATGTCCCATCTTCCGGGAGAGTTGCGTGGGGCCAGTTGTGATCACTGGCGGCCCAATTTTGGGGGTGAAAAACTGCATCTTATAGTCAGAAAAATATGGTATATTATAAAAGGCAGAAGAAGATTACCCAGTTGGTTGCAGAATGGAAAGCAGTTAAAGATACTTACAGAGACCAAGGCTTCTGTTACACTGGTGAGAACAGAAGGCCGCAATGAGTGAATAAGGATTTTGTGTTCTGTGACAGCAAAGACCAGCAGAGTCACAGCATTCTCCGGACCCAAATTCTGCAGGAGCGTAGAGAATTTCCCACCGCTGTTTGTAAGACAATGTTTTAAATTAGACAAAGCACAAAAGGTCCAAAGTGAAGTTTTTCAAAACATATTATGACCATTTACGTCCATGGCAATGTCTGGCTGAACTAGCTTAGCCCCCATGGCCTAAAAGAAGTTCCTGTAGTGCTCTGTATTTTACCTATGCAAAAGCCCAATTCATATGGGAAACTCATTACTATTCATTTTGTATTTATATCAGCAGCATCTACTTTAAGCCTGACTATATCAGCAGCATCCCTGGGAAGCTGCCTACTTCCACAGGTCGGAAATTAAAGGGTGGCAGGATAAAATACCACTATGGCTATGCATATTTGGGTTTTGAGCCCCCGATACACACAGAGATTCTGTAGGTGATCGTTAGTTGACAAAATCGCCAGCGGATCTAAGCTGCCCACCTGGAGTGGTTTACTCCATGTCCCCAAAATCGGCCAGAGAACGGACTTGTCTGTTTTTCTCTGGTTGATCGCATTACTCTCTGAACAACCGGCTGCAGAGTAATGATGTCATCACACTGCAATCGGCTGTTCGGGGATTGCCCACGGATCATGGAGGGCTTTAGACTATCACAGATTGCATAGGTTTCTTTCTATGTATGTGTGACTGAATTACTGTGATACATTACAATATTGTCAAAGTCACTGGTGTGTAATTACAACAAACTTTATATTTCCGTGAAATAAGCCTATGATGTTTGCCTACCAGCATTGTGGGTGTTAAGCTGGCCATACACCTGCAGGATTCTCTGTCAGATTTCCTTCAGATCAGATCAGATCTACCAACAACCATGTAATATGAGGACCTTTCTACACCTTCCAATCACTATGTATTGTATCAGGGAGGACACTATACTACATGGTTGTTGGTAGATCTGATCTGATCTGATGGAAATCTGACAGAGAATCCTGCAGGTGTATGGCCAGCTTTATACATTGTTAGAGATTGCAGGCTTTTTCACTAAGGCAGGAGACTGCTAGAGCCAATGAGTGATTAGTGCATCAGCGAAATACAATCACAATGTAGTAAGCAGATATAACTGCCTTCCATGCAATAGAAATGTAAAGCACATTTGGTAAAAAGCTATAGTGGGTCCACCACTGTAATGGAGACTCAATGGCTTGTAGAAATCCATTACATTTTATTTTTGCTTTTATGAGCACGATCGCAATTTCTACTTCTTTAAATGAAGTGTAACTTGAGTAAGACACCCACATTTTATTACAAAAAAAAAATTACATATATAAATACAATTCTTCAACAATAACTTCAACAGAATATTTTGGTATCTTTGACTGTAGTGAATTAATGATTGAACCAAATTTATAGAAGTACTCCAGCCAGTGACCAAGGCAGCAAAGGTTAAAGCAGCTTACTGATTAATTAAATGTGATACACTGCTCTCTGTAGTTAGTCTGTGAAGGTCATGGGACCTTGCCAGGAATGGCAAGCTAACAGAAAAAAAAGATAATTATTGAATCACTAATTAATCTTCCCGGTAATTACATGTAAATGTTTGCATAATTATGCAACTGCAGAAAATAGTCTGCATAAGACACAGTTCAATCGCTTCCATTTTCCCCCCGATGCACTAATGAACTCCTACATAAAACCTAGACTGGTCACAGAGCTGGCAGTCGTGTCCCGTGATACACAGAAAGGAGCGAGACGCCGCACTGCGGGAGAAGAGGTTGCCAAAGTAACCAAACTCTGTTTGTGCCGGCAGGCTTAGAAAACATGCCTGTCACATGACAGCACCCATCAGCTTCAATTAGCTTTAGCCGCGCAGTGTTATGCAATGCTAATCCCAAGGAAGCTGGAATTACACTGGTCCACCTGTGTGTCCCTGAGCACAGAAGGGCTCCCCCCACACACAGGACACATTATATGTACTTGCCTCAGTGGAAGTGGTGAGGACACCGGCTGGCTGAGGATCAGGGAATCGTGCGGGGAAAGCTATTCAGAGAGACAGCAAATTGTGTTTACTCAGCAGAGCAAAAAGGGTTAGATGTATACAAAAGATTAATCATACAGCATTGGCCACAAAATACAGACCATTTTATCAGTGTGCTTTACATCACTGCATATCAGACAATGAATCAAAAACACACATGCTCACACACAAGCTATACACTTTATAAATACATACATTTAAACATTATTCATACATACATAATCACACACAGACTATACATCATATACATATACGCCCGTTTCCCCCTCTGCCCCTCATTGTTGCTGTAATCTATCTCCCCCTGGCCCTACATCCCAATTCCTCGACAACTTTACCTCTTGGCTCCCACATATTCTCTCCCATGACCTACCAGTCCTTATCCTTGGTGACTTCAATCTAGCCATGGATGACCCCTGCAACCCTCCATCTGCCAAACTCCTCTCTTTAACAGACTGCCTTGGCCTGACCCAGCACATCCACACCCCCACACACCTCGCTGGACACACACTTGACCTTGTATTCTCCAAACTCTGTACCCTCACCCACCTTGATAACTCTGCTTTCCCTCCCTCTGACAACCATCTCCTAACCTTCAACATGAACACTTCTTGCTCTTTGTCCACCCCTGCACCTCCCCAACCTGGACGCCGGTACAGAGACTTCCACAACCTCTGCATTCTCTGACTCTTTATCTTTACTTGCTTCCACTATCTCTAATCTTGCATCCCTGACCAAGCCGCCTCTCACTATAATCTCACCCTTCAATCTGTCCTAAATAAACTTGCTCCTGCCACCCTCCGCTCTCCCCGCCCCACCAACCACAGTCCCTGGCACGGTAAGCACACGCGATCCCTCCAACGAGATGTTCGCAAGGTAGAGCGTAAGTGGAGAAAGTCTGGTCAAAGCACGGACTTTCTCCTCTACTAGGCCAAACTCCAGCAATTTAATGCTGAGCTTACTGCTGCCAAACAAACGTACTTCTCCTCCCTCATATCCTCACAAGCATCCAACCCTCACTGCCTCTTCTCCACCTTCAACTCTCTGCTCAATCCTACACCTCCTCCTCCCACTGCCACCTTCTCTGCCCAAGACCTGGCCACATACTTTCATGACAAAATTAAAGACATCCGAATATACATTTCTGCCAACTGCAATACCCCCCTCCTCCAATCCCATCCTCCTGTACCTCTTTCCCTCACCTCCACTCTTCCAATACCTACTATATCCTCCTGTACATTTACCCTTACCCCCATTCCTCCAATCCCACCCTCCTCTAACTCTTCCCTCACCTCACTTTCCCCTGTCAGTCTTGAGGAAGTCACCGCTTTGCTTCACTCTTCTCCTTCCACCACCTGACCACTTGACCCTATAGCCGCTGATCTTCTTAAGACCCATTCTACCAACCTATTGGTATTCGTGACTCTGCTCTTTCCTGGTTCTCCTCCTACCTGACCGACTGCTCTTTCCAAACCTCCTTCAATGGCAACTCTTCTTCTCACATCCCCCTCCCTGTTGGCGTCCCACAAGGCTCAGTCCTTGGCCCGGTCCTTTTCTCTCTCTA
>CM070034.1:126731887-126787566 GCA_036250615.1 Ptychadena robeensis | reverse complement strand
CTAATAACATCCCCGCTAATAACCTCATCACACACAAGGCTTCAGGACTTCTCTAGGGCCACTCCTACTCTCGGGGAACTCTCTCCCTCATCCCATTAGACTTGCTGCTACTTTTGGCACTTTTAAAAAAGCCCTAAAAACCCACCTCTTCAGTCTGCCCTATCCATCTTCTCACCCCTATCACCACCACCACCATACCAGTCCCATCCCCCCCACCTATTGTATACTCTGTTCCCCAACCTATTAGATTGTAAGCCCATCCGGGCAGGGTCCTCTACTCCTCCTATGTCATACCTGTACCTGTGTGTTATTGTGTGTCCACTCTAATGTATTGTACAGCGCTGCGTAATATGTTGGCGCTATATAAATAAATGATAATAATAATAATAAGCACAAACAGACTATACATACATATATAATTAAACATAAACATCACACACAAGACCATACATTTTATACATACATTTAATCTCACACACACACCATACATTTTATACATATATATGATTACACACATATTGATCCCCCCAGACGACAAAGAGAAAAAAACACATTGCCAAATGAAAAATTGTGTTTCAATAGTCTACTTAACAGTTATCTTCTTCCCCCCAAATAATAAATACATACTAAAAAGATAACATTTCTATGAGAAGACGTCTTACAATGTAAAGGAATATTTACCTGAACTAATATTCTTGGTCTTTGAGGAGAAGGAAATGGAACTTTATGCATGAAGTGAGAGATGTGTCTGTTGGGGAGAAAACAACATTCTTTATAAAGCATCACATACAGCAGAATATCATGTAAGACACACTGTTAAAGCACAACTGAAAGAATGCTATAATGTCTTAAAAACATGAAAGGGTGAGGGCAAAAAAACAACTTTGTCCATGAAGACTGCCCTTTCCACTCTGTTGTTTGAATAGATATATAATAAGGTTAAAGAATCTTCCCTAAAGACCCCCCATACACCTTTAGATCACTCCATACAATTGCCTTTAGATTTACCAACAACTATGTAGTGCCGGGTCCTCCCTGATAGAATACATAGTGATTGGAAGGTTTAGAAAGCTCCTCATATTACATGGTTTTGGTAGAAGAGAAGTTGACTGTATAGAAATTGTATGGTAAGATTGTAAGGTGTTTGGGGGGCTTTACAGTGTCAATACAATGGGAGGTCTGAAAAACAATTTGTAAGTTATACATTGACACCAGATGTCAGTGAGCTCCAGTGTGTTTAAAAAGTGTGTGTTTAAGCAGGCAGACAAAACAAGACATTGTCCGTTAATTATTTAAAGCTTCGCACACGGATAACTTACTTTTCTATTGGGAGCACATGAGGTCCAGAGATGGAATACCGATAAAGGAAAGTGAGAAATTTCTTGAAAGCATCAAAGAAAGGCCAATGAGAAAGAAGACAGATGCACTTGCTTGCATGGAAGGTTTTGGCGGAGTCTATTTTCCCCTCTGTGTTGTTTACCAGACCTAACTGTGCTTTCTGCTTTTCTGTCAGCTGTTCTGGAGCATACGGCTCATAGAATTGTATAGCTGCTCCATACACCTTTAAACAAAGAAAAAAAAGAGAGGTTATGGCTGTGATTGGCGAATCAACCAGTACCTATGCAGGTAATAAAATAAAAGGTACCACGATGATAACCTGTTTACAGCAAAATAGGATTTTCTATGGACTGAACAGATATATGAGGGTATCCTCAAGCTTGTGGAACAATTCCTTAACAACAATGGAATCCATGTTTTGATGCTCATTACTTTATGTATTAGTTGGAATCCCATATGTAAAGCTGGGAATAGACCTTCTCCCAGCAGATCAACCCAGTGTGATGACACACACAGACGGTCATTCAGAGAATCGGCCGGGCACCCTTTGTGTGTCGACAGTTACTTTGGATGGGGAAATCAGTCTAAAATTTACAGTCTGTAATTTCTTAGATCGATTTCCTGGTCGATTTTTGGCCGAATTTAACTTTAACCTTTAGATTTAAGCCAGATTTCACAGCAGATTGGCGGCAAAATTTGGGCACAAATCTAAATGTCTATGTTCAGCTTTACTAATCATGATAAATTGTCTCAAACGACTATTACCTAGCATCTGTACAGGTCCTTTCAGCTTTGCAGAACTGACCTGCCTATCTGACACTCACTGTACAGATGTATTGATGAAGTGCCCTTCTCCATAGAAAAGAATTTTACCCAACATTCATTAGTTCTCTAGTGGCTGGGAAGGCCGTCTAAATAAGAACGTCTTTACACAAATTTTGATTACCAGTAATGAGCAAGCTGATGCACAAAATAGATGACATTTCAGAGTGCTTATTAATTTTTAAATCCCAATGAACCCTACAATCTGAAATAATTTAGGAAAAGTCTCCGTGCAGATAAACCTAAAGTAAACAAACTGAACAGTGTTTGGGTGCTCACCAGCTGATCGATTTTTTTCAAAGACTGTATATCTTTAGTTCATGAAGTCATTCTTTAATCATATTTTAGTAAATGAGGCCTCCAGAACTAGACACAGGAAAAGGCCTTACTAATAAATACAATATATATTTATTTATTCAGAACCTCCTTACTTGTGCTGACCTTATTGGTATCTGAGAAGTAGTGAAAATCTAATGTTAGCACAGCTATCCACAAAAGTTTATCACTGTAGAGGTGCCCATACACATACAGATGGCTGCACGATCGACGACCAGCTCGAGTGAAGCGTGGTGACGTCAACACCCTACAACGGAGCACCCGTCGATTGGACAGGAAACAAGGTGTACAACTTTAGGTGTTGCATTCACGGTCATTTGATCAGGATTTATAGACATGTCCGTTACCTCTTCGACAGACCTGTCTTCAGTTGATCCCGCTTGAAAACAGGGGTGGCCGCACAATCGATGACCTTGAGCGTGGCACGGCGTGACGTCAGCGCTCGAACAGGTCATCGATTGTGCGCTTATTTGTATGAGCACTTTTATACTCCAGAATTGAGATAAAATTCCACCTTTTTTGTTTCTACCTACCTTTTCAGCAGATGCTCCAGTTAGGACAAAAGTAGAAAAAACAGGAAGTGGGTAGTTACTATTGGATGGCCAGCATTCAATTGTTGCCCCCATGGGCAAGCAAAACAGAGGCACAGACTCAGGCAAAGGAAATGATTCATAATCTTCTTCAGGGTACCTGCATATTAAACCTGTTGAGACAGAGAAAGACAAAAAACACTATCACAATGATGATCAGCACACAATGTAGTGAGATCTTACAACTAAATTATGGGCTATACAATCCCAGTGTTAAGCTGGCCATACACGTTTAAGCTAGCCACATATGGTACAATTTTAGCGTTCAATCGACGATCTTCGATGAAAAAAACGATTGATTGAACGCCCACATAGTACAATCGACGTTCATTGTACGATTTTAGTAAAATCGTCGATTGAAAAGTGATCGGACAGGTTGGAAAATTTTGGTTGATTGGTCAATGATCAAACTACATTTCTGAAAGTGTTTTGTTTGTTTCGATTCAATCATCGCTATGTGAGCTATTAACATATGACTACTTCCTGGAAAAAAAATTCCTGCTTAAAAAAACATTAATCCAATCGACGGTTTTAGATTACTTCGATTTAATTTCAGTCGAAATTGTTCAATTATCGCGCTCCCCATGTGGAGAACTTCGATTAAATGACAATCGATGTTCGATTTTTTTTAATCGAAGTACAAAATCAAATTGAACCTCGATTGAATGATAAATTGTACCATGTGTGGCTAGCTTTAGATCTACCAACAACTATGGAGTATAGGGTTCTCTGCAATTGAACACAGGTAGACTTGATGGTTTAGACAGTCCCTCATATTACATGGTTTGGTAAAACAAAAGGAGATGTAAAGAAAATCTGACAGAGAAATCTAAAGGTGTATGGAGGCCCTTACATTAAATCTTTTTGGTACCATCTACACCTTGCTCCCATTCTGTAAAACTTCTTAATGAGCCTCTCAAGTGAAACGTTTTGGCCTGGACTCGTGTTCCATAAGCTGTAATTCACACAGCAAGTAGGATAGACAACATGTAGATTTTTTCTTCAATCAAATGGCAATTAGATTTTTTGTTTGATGTCATTTTGAACATTGTTCGTTCATTTATCAAATGTAACATTAGATTTTTTGTTCGTCCATCGCTGATATCAAATGAAAATACATTCGAAATTACAACGACAGATAAAAATTTACCAACATGTTTGATGACCTTTCGAACGATTTTCTGTTCGAGGTTCATCGAACAAATTGGCCATTCTAGATTTTTGTTCAATCAACAAAAAAATATTTTGTTCTTCGTTGATCAAACGAAAAAACCCACCTTTACACAATCCCTTATTTACCAAAATGCATAAAAAACATATCCCTTATATAAACTGGGGACTATCTTTTCAAAAAGAAAGGGTTTTAAAAAAACAAAAAAATTATTGCATGAATAGGTAATTTTACACTATAACCACAACAGGCAATGGGCAAATACAGCTCTTTTAAGTCCCTGCAGAGCTATTTTAATATCATAAATATGCCACGGGCAATTGAGGAAGGGCACATTAAATGCCGCCATGATTTCATGCCCTCCTGGAGGTGCCCCACACATCCCCGGGTCACCGGTGACGACAACGCCCCGCCATTAACATGGAGGTCAATGGTGCCTGCTCCCTCCGATGCCGATGCTCAGAACCGCAGAGGGAATTCGGCGGACAGGTGAGTTTTTAAAGTAGGCGAGTTAAATCAGCCCAGAATCTCATCCCAAGATAACTCAGGCAGAACACCCAGGAGGTTAAACAAAAGACCAAAAAAATTAAACAATAAGGTTTTATTCATTGTTTTTATCCAGTGGCAATAAAGTTATAGCATAGCATGCATAAAAATCAGGAACAGGAACCGTACCAGTTTAAAAATATGAACCATGTTTTTCGTAATTTTAAAGCAAAAAGCAAAGCTTTACATGAAAACAAAAAGTGGAAAGAATTGTTGAATGCAATCCAAAACTAACTCAATGTAGTGTGGTTCTCAGAAACAAAATTGCTTCTGACAGATCCTATTTCATAGAAGCTTGATTCTTTTAAGAGCTGAAAATAGTCTTTCAACAGTGACTTGGGTGGGTGGCATTGCTCTTATGGTTCTAGCCACACCACTAATAACCTTGGGATAAACAAGGATGGCTCCTTCTACAGTTAGGTTTGATGAGCAACCATACTTTTCTACTTCTTTTAAAAACTCTCTCTCTCTCCCTCCCGCTCCCCTCTCCCCCTTGGGCCCCTCCTCTCTCTTGAATGAGAGGAGTAATGTAAGTAGCGAGGGGGCATTACTTTCTCTCGTTACTCCCCCCCCCCCCCTTACTTGTGGAAATCAGAGCTGCTACTTGTTGCTTTCAGTGAAGTGGTCTCCCAAGGGGGTCCTAAGCCACAGGTTGAGCTGGAGGAGAACTCGGTGTAAGGATATGATAATATATATAATACAGTGACAGAATTGAGGTTGTCAATGGAGAAGACCAGACTGCACACTTGACTGAACAGAAGAACACGGTTTTTGTCTGACTCACGCAATGAAGAACATTAGAAATGATAAAGTAGTAATTAAAGGCTTGTACACACGCCACATAATTGTCACTGGAAACTATCTTTGCGATTGTTCCCAGAAACAATAGAATAAATGAGCACTGTGCACGCAGCTCAAACCTGGCAGAGATAACAGAGCAGATTAAGGAGGAGAGATGGAATGTTATCAAAACATTAGCATTGTCCTACAACATATTTATTATTTTTGTTTTAGAATTTCCCAGATACTTAGGATGAGCACATTCAGCATCAGAATAATCCATTAAGCATCCATCGGTGAATCGATGTGCACAACTTTGGTTCCGTTTGATTGATGTTTCTTCAAGCGGGATCGATCCGTGCTTAGCGATCGATTGTTCGGACATGGATCGAACAATTGGCCTGTGTGCAACCAGCTTTAGGTGGCTCTCCATTCAATCATGCCATAGTGGATATAGATTTTTGGCAATCATAGTGTTTGCCACTTACAATACTCCACTTTCCTCTCTCTGGTTGGATGCATGCATATGAAGCACCACACACCTGTAAGCACAACCTGCATATACCACCGGTAAACTAAACACCCACAAAATATAGTCCTGATGTATTACTAACTACTATGTCCAGGAAGTTCAAAAACAAATTATATTTGATTGTACGCCGCACTCTAAAGCACAGGTGCCCAACCTGCGGCCCTTTGGGTCCTCCACTTGCGGCCACCAAAACCTGTTAATGCATAAGAACTCAACTGTTCAGCGATCCTTCACCGGCGTGTCCTCACCTGGGAACTTCTTAGAGCGGTAAGAGGAGAAGGACTCACTGAGCCCCCAGCTGAGCAAGCTAAATGACATACGTGAAAGCTAATGAGTGACCCAGACAGTGCCTGAGTGCCTATGTTTCCACTAGACTACTTTGATAATATCTATGATCACCATGTGTAGTGGTCACACGCTGACCCAGCTTTCCTAATCAACTTTGGCGGTTCTACATCAGTAAAATTTTCATTTTTGGTCGGAAAAACCAGGTTTGCATATGACCGCTGCACCCAGGGGGGACTTCTGTTGGGTTTTAACTGCCTGCAGTGATCTGATCCTCCACCTGCTGAGATCTGGTGGCGAGGGGGGGCTGGAACGTTTTGATTAAAATAAAATCTTTGCTAGGGGAATCTAAAGGTGTCCATAGACTGTGCAACAGGCGCTCGACAGATGACCCGTTCGAGCGCAGGGTGGTGACGTCACGATGATGTCACCACGCTGTGCTCGAGCACCCGTTGATTGGATGGGAATTAAGGTTAACCACTTTAAGAGCCCGATTCCCAGCCAATCCTTTGGATGGGTACCCTGCTCCAAAGTAATGACATTCAATCAGAATTTACGGACATGTCAGTTACCTTTTCAACAGACCTGTCCTAGAGTGACAGACCTGCCCTCTAAGACAGGGGGGGGCCTCATTAAATGGGTACTAAATAGATGGCCGCTAAATAGATCGTGCTCAAATTGGTCATCCATCACATTTCTATGCGTGTAAGGGGACTTTAAGATAGCCACACATGGTTTAATTTTAGCGATCAATCAAAATTTTTCAATGAAAAATTGGATCGATTGAAAGAAAATCGTTTTTCTGCCCACCCATGTGGTGTATATCGATTAAATAAAAAACGATTTTGCGATTTTTTCATCGAACTACAAAATCTAATCTAACATCTAATGGTAAAATTGAACCATGTGTGGCTAGCTTTAATATATTTCAACTCTTTTAATGTTTAGGGTCAGGGTGGGGGGAAGGCTCTAATATGTCAGCTTGTGCCAAGATAATTGATACTTTTAGCTTCCAGAATTATTTTATGATCGTTATCAGAGAGATATCATTTGGCAGAGGCTAAAAACTGAAATGAAAGACTTAAGCTAGCCATACACTCTGCGATAAAAATTACGATCTATTAAAACCGACCAATGAAAGCAGTTTATCGGCATGAAATCTGCGCATGTCCAAATGGTACGACAGATAAAATACGATTCTAATTGCTGTTTTTTTCGATCGTAAAGTCATCGGACAAGTTGAAAATTTTTTATTGGTCTGGGAACATCGGGCAAGTTCATAGTGTTTTACCGACCAATAAGTGCCGATGGGTCTTATTAGCATATCAAGACTTCCACCGCCGGCATGTTGCTGCCACTGACATGGTGGCTATTCAGCATAGCAGCCAACGTACTAGTTGTCGCAATGTAGAAGTATTTATATATATAAACTAATAAATATAGTTTACTTAAACTGACCTGGTTTTTTCAAGTTATAGTGAATATTTTATTTTATGATATTAGATCGTAAATTCATTTTTTTACAATCACATACATTCAGTGTAGCACCTACTAATGTCATGGTATTCATAAATTCCCAAGATTTAGTTTTTTAGCTATAGGTTTTGATGTAAAGATATATTACAATTGTATTTGAATTTATTAGTATATGTAGTATGGTAGTACACAGCATGTATACATAAATATTATCTACATAGTATATACTACACATATATCTGTAAACATATTAATAAATATCTCTATATATTGTTTATCTGTAATATGTATCTATCTAATATCTGTGTTTATAGAATTAAAATTATATATATATATTTATTATTTTATTATTACATTTAAATTCATTCTAAAATCACATTGTCCGATATAAACGGCGATTATTTTCGATGTCATTTTCTATAAAACCAGAAAAATCGATCCAAAAATTGGATTTCCCATGTGGCAGTATTTTACCGAAAATTAAGATCTAAAACCACTCCGATGTTGGGGTACATTGGACGGTTTTAATAGATCGTAATTTTTATCGCAGAGTGTATGGCTAGCATTAAGCAGGGTACAGGGCCGGATCGATGGCAGCTTCAAGCGCCGTTCGCACTCACGCCCATCTATCTGCCCCGGATAATATGCGCCCATCACTGTTTTCGAGTGGGACAAATCAATCCCGCTCAAAAACAGCAAAATTGGACATGACCATAAATACGGCCTAACTCCGATGCTTTGCATAGAGACCGCTGGTCTCCAGGCAAAGCTTCAGCGGAGCAGGGGAGAGAGCAGAGCCGTCTCCCCTGATATCGGACAGCAGCGTGATGATCCGAGCCGTCTGTACCCTGCTTTAAGGCTGAATTTGTGTAGATCAGCCACTGAATAGTGAAGCACAGATGTCCTCCAGATGAGTAGCTGTTCACATACAGGCTGCTGAAATAAGACACTCTTTGGCAAACATTATACGGCTTAGGAATAACTTGTGAGAGCAGATACAGTTACCATGTGCCACAGCTTGCTTGTATCTACTACACAGGAACACATTTCTGTATTAAATACTCTACAAAAGTGGCTCTCCATCTGCCTTATATAATATGTGGTAAAAACCAATTACCATATGCTTCAGACTGTATTTCTGTCTTAAGCTAGCCATACACGTGTCGGATTCCATGTCCAATCGATTCATCATCCGATCGATTCCGGCGATTCTGCCGGGAATCGCAGGTGTGATCAATCGGCCAATTAAGAGTATCCATCGCAGCATACCACCTTGTCCGAGCGGATTCCGGCACGATTCCGTGTGCGATTCCACCTCCGATTCCACCTCACAAATGGCAACTCCCCCTGATCCGGGCAGAATCGGATGAGAAAGACCAACATGTTGGTTCTCCGTCGGATCCGATTCTGAGCCCCTGAACGATCGGACCTGATCGATCGGACAAGGTGGGCTGCATGCGATTCCGGCACGATCGTTTGGCGTGCACGCGCCCGGAATCGATCGTGCCGGAATCCGGTGCGAATCCGACACGTGTATGGGGGCCTTTATGGTCCGAATGGGTAAAAATATATATAATTTAGTTACTTATTTTGTAAACAATAAAATTTTATTGTTAATTACATTTTTTAAGTATCCTTTTAAACATCCTTGAGGCAATAGCCCTGCCTCCCAGGAGTCTGGAATTTGTTCCATTATTTAGAACATATAACAATATTTAGGATTTTTAGATAACATGGGTTATGTACTTTCATTCTAAACTGCAATAAAACAAGTTATGTCAGACTTATCTGTCCTCCCAAATGTAAATAGCTGCTCATGGGTACTTTGCTAATTCTAGATTGAAAAATGTGTCTCTCCATAAGTCGGTGTGTTCAGAGAATGGGTACTGCTAGTGTATAGACAGATGCTTAATTTCTGCCCTGCACACTCTGCTGGACCTAAGCTCTACCTCTTGGTAGTTGTCTTTTGGCTTGGCTGAAGGAATATAGAGTGAATACTGCATTGGCCAGCCCTACCGACTTTGCTGTATATTCACTTCATATGTCAATGGCTGTGTCTCTGTCGCTTTCTCTCCCCACCCCCCACCCCCCACATATTCTCTCCAAAACAAAGGGGTGTGTCTTTTGGTCCAGTGCGCATTCTTGTGTGAAAAATATGGTACATTCCAGCCTGTGTGGCAATCATGACTTCCTCTAGTGAGGGAGGAAGCATAGATACCTAGACACAAGACATGTTTTTTTTTCCCACAGAATTACCCAAAAATAAATGAAAAATTAAATATCTTTACGTTTTTGTTTAGCTACGATAAACATGTATACATGAACACGGGTTTTCATAAGTAATCCTGCACCAGTCACAAAGTGAGCCTGTATACTAGAATTAGTGTGTCTGTATGTTTATTAAGAAAAGTTTCTCCCTTTGCTTGATCTTACAAAGGCAACATAAGGAAGGTAAGAATTACATGGCCTACTTTCTTCTTTTCAAGTGTCAGGAAAGTTTAGAGAGTGTAAAAGAATACGTAGGAGCTAAGCATAGGGAAGAACTTTGTTGGGGGTGCTGAATCCAGTCTACAGATAATTACTGACAGGTACAAAGGATTGGTTATACACTGTGCTCCCAAAAAACATATCAAATGGTACACCTGACACTACTTATTAGTGACATTACCAGACACTACTTTAACAGGATTAAAAAAACAAAAACAATCCAACCAAAATACAAACAAATTGAACAGTAACAGGTAGGTAGGCCTCAAGCCCCCCATACACGGAACACTATTTTCATTCCATTCCAGACCGATCGCTGTGCGCTTTTGTGTCTATCATTCGGGAATCAAATGCGGCCCACCTTGCGCCATCGATCCCATTTAAAGAAATGTCGCTATCCAACATGTTGGTAAATCGGGTAACGACCCTTGTATACACCTATAGGTAAATGCTTCATTGTTGATGCAGCTTTTACTTTTAAGCATATCTTTTTTCAATCACAGTTTTATTTTATCTCTATAAAAATGCACAAGATGATTTGTCTTACCAGCTTTGTAAGATACTGTATTGGTTTTAGCAACTGATTTTTTGTAGCAGAGGTACACAGCTGAGCCCCACTGAAAAGAGAAATAAAAATAAATAAATAAGAAACAGTATATAATTAAGAACATCCATCTTGCATGCATTGCTAATAACAGTTACAGGAATCTACTTTCTCATAAAGAAATGACACTTCAAAGATGCAAGATACTCGCAGCAGCAGCATTAATGCCTCTTGTTAAACCGGAACATGCTCAATCTACGAAGCACGGTTACAGTTACTTTTCATTAACATGACATTCTCCGAGAGTGAAGAGAAGTTTCATGTTATGAATTATAGATTTCTAACTGGCTGGTAGGAATAGGCATATTGTATATAAAAATAGACCGATTTTAACTAGTGCCAGTGCTGCTATCCAGTTCAGCCCAGTCAGACTCACATTTCATGTGCATGAGCGCTTTCAGTGGACTGGTATGTCAATTCCACGAAGATAACCAATGGGTCAATTATCAAAGCACAAAATCTAAGTAAAGGACAACAATTCTGACTGTAAAAACAGTAATCTGACTTATGATATGTTGCATGTTAAAGTGCAGGGCATTAGGAACAGAGTATTGAGCAATAGGTCACCAGTAAAAGGTTTTATAAACATAATCACAGACCTCAATTGTGCTCCAATCTATAAAAAAAAATTATCTGTGGATGCCTTTCTTCGAGCAGGATCAACCAATCCTGCGGAAAGACAGGTCTGTCGAGCAGGTTACGCACATGTCTGTAAATCCTGCTCAAATTGCATTCCTTTGTATGGGGACCAGGGTCCCAATCCAAAGGATTGATCAGGAATTGGGCACCTAAAGTGGTGATCCTTGATTCCTGTCCAATCGATGTGCACCCGAGCGCAGCATGGGGGAGGTGGGTGGAACCTTTAGTCCAGCTTAAGTTCCCCCCCCCCCCAAAAAAAAGTGAGCCCAAGTTGGACTGGGGTGGTGGTTTGTAATCACGCTCCATTATGGAGGGTTCCCCTTTATTTCCTAGAAATGGTTGAATTTCTGTGTGAAAACCTGACTTTTCTACTAATTTTACAAAGGCAGTGAAAGTGGTATCCTCACCAAACTTGTTGTTTTTATACTTGTTAGAGACTTACTAAGGGGTTGTGGAAACATTTAAAAAAAGAAAGAATTTCTCTAACACAAGTTTTGAGTTGAAGTAAGTTGAATAGTTTAGTATTTTAGTGTTCCTCCAACCCTTCTCTACATCTCTAGAACTTTTGGTGATGAGATCATATTTAGGGGCTTTGCAATCACTCACAAAGGCAGCAAGTTGAGAAAATTGGACCTTCTCTACTAATTACACCAGACGAACCTGTGGAATATGCTTCCCATGCGGCAGGTCATATGACACAGTGCTAGCATTACCATTAATTTCATGAATCATACTAAGCCCCTCCCATTGATAGGACAATTTAGTGGCCACCACATTTTACCATGATGTGCCACATACTACTCTTGGGTCAGTACCAAGTGACACCACTTCCAAAAGCAGTACAATTTTTCATGAATTAGTTTTATGTTGTAGCTCTGTAATGTATGAACTTTATTATTAAATGTTTTTTTAGAATTATGTGCTTCCAACTTTATTTTATTCAGGATGTCTACTAGGCCCGTGCTTGGACAGTAATTTCAGTAAGTTACAGGCCTACAAAAGAAAACTTTATGCAAAACACTCGCTGGTTGCAAAGAAATCTGGACACTTATTGAACTTAAGTTAAATAATTTATTACCTGAAATACTTCTAGATTTTGCTCTGGACTCGATCATGTCCATTTCAGACAATGAGACGCACTTCCCCCCCGCCTGTGTCTTATGTTCCGAAAGCATGGCCACTCGGCTGCGGGTGGTCACACCTTCCTTCCCCGCCAGCTGTACTGTATAGTTTACATCAGTAGAGCCCTGCTGATATAAGCAATGAAGAGCAGAGAGATAGATAAAAGAGCATGTGGTCTCTCTCATCCTATCTCTGCCTGTGAGTGAAAGCTGCAGCCATAGAGGGGACACATCTGCACAGCTCTCCCCACGGCCACCTCTCTCCTCGATGTATGAGGTGGATAGTGTAATATGACGGCAAGTGCTCTTTATTGGCTGAAATGTGGTACAGAAGGGGATTTTTACCCAATTGATTTGAACATTTCAAATATTTTTTTTTCCGGCTGGTTGCATGTTATGGGCCGAAAATTAAGGTATATATATTTCACAAGGACATCATAAACTGACATCAAAATAATACTACCTACAATGAATCTTACCATGCTGCTATTAAGATTCTTCTCCACCTTGCAGAATGTATGTGGCGGGGTTTCTCCTTTACTTGGTATGATTATGCAAATATCAGTTACAGCCAAGGAATTCTGGGACATATTTTCAGAGGCTCTTCGGTAGGTAATGTATGCTTTTTGTGAGGAGGTGCTACTGCTTATATTGGCAGGACGTCCATAAGGTGTAGATTGAATGATATGGCAACCCTGTTTTAGCCGTTCTTTCCACTCATACAGCACCCTGAAAAAACAAAAGGGATATTTAGATACAACAAACCCAGTCTACCAGGTACAAATCAGATCATGGAGTGGAGATCAAAATAGTCAATATACTGTGACACATGGTCCACCCAGGTAATTTGTCCAGGTCATAGTAATACTTAATAATAAAGGTATGTGTTGTGTCCCCATACACAGGTCGATACCTGCTTGATCGATGAATGCTTGAATCGATTCTCGTCCGATACTTTGGATGGGGACCCTGGCCAACATGTTGGTTTCCTGTTCCATTGAGCTTTCTTTAAGCAGGGTCAATTGCGGTCAATTTGCGACATTGGACAATTGTTTGGGAATGGATTGGAAAATGGCCACCTTTAGCTTGGGTGTCCACTCTTTCCAAGAGATGCAGCTTTGCTGATATTCTCTTTTAATCTAAACTTGCTCTATATAGGCCCTTTCACACTATATGCATTTTTAAAAGGTGTGCTTTTATGCAGATAACAAAATCACATTCATTTTGCACATTATGCATCTGTGTATGCGATTGCATTTGCATTTTTTAACAAAGTACGAAAAATGCGAGCAGCAGAGCGTTAAAAAAAATAAAAAAAAAGTCTGCACCAACGCTAGCCTGTAAAGCATTTGGAAAACCGCTGTAATTCAGCTGAGGCGACAAATACTTAGATTGTTCAACTGTACACATGCTATGGGCTTCAAGGGAATCATGTAAATCCTGGTTGAAGTGCTCTTATTCTGCCTCTTCCTTGGAGGCCCTGTCCCATCTGCCCATATCTCATCGAGAAGATCACAACACAATGGCTTGGCACACACGGGTAGATCGGACTCATGATGATTGATGTAGCTCTAATCTGTTACAAAACCCTAACCTGTGTGTTAGCCATTCCTTCGGCGCGGGATCAATAGAGCCGGCTTTTAAAGTAACTTGATTGAATACAGGTTTTCCAACAATTTGAAAAGACCATCTGTTCACTCTCCAACTTTGTATGGAGACATGCAGTCTTCATTGAAGTATTGTACATAGTCGGCTCTTCTGCCTCCCTCCCAGCCGTCGGGCTGTCAGTGTGCAGCGGGCGGAGCCAGCACTCGCTCCCCTCGTGAAGCTGTGTGAGTGAGGCAGCTGTATGAGACAGGCTGCTTCTCCAAGCTTCGTGGCGTGTGTATAATCACACACTGGCAATGCTGGGGAAGGGGTTCCCGCATTGAACAGGAATCATGTTCCCAATGTGGTGCACAATGATTTCCCTTCAATTGATCCCCGATCAATGACATCGTGGTCGCCTATTTAAGGAAAAAGCAGCAGGCATCTTCTGCCAACTCCCTTTCTCTGCTTAATTGCCCATTACAGTGTGGAATTCGCTGGCTAGTAGTTCTGTGGTTTAATGTATGTCACCTTCCCTTTGACCTTCAATGGATGGCATAAATAACATTTTGCATATTAAATACAGAGGAGTCGGAAGAATCTGAAAGAGGAGTCAGAGTCAGGAAATTTTTCGACCAACTCCACAGCCCTGAGGATGAAAAGGTATTTAGGAGACTAAAAGAAAGCTGATTTCAACAGCACAAAATGTATGTGCTGTAACACATACACAGCTCTATTTTAAGCAAACAGACGGTTAAAGTGCATTATAGTTCACAGTTATATGTAATTTTCCATAATCTATATCCAGCATCAGAACTTGTGTGCATAGCAACAAACAAGCAATCTGATGCAGAACAAACTGGTAAGGTAGGTAAGCACACATCTTAATATGAGGAATTGACATAAACAAAAAACACAAAGCTACTGCACAGAGCAGAAAAGTCTAGATGTTACCCGTAACAATGAACCCCTCTTATTCTACATCAGTTTGATATAGCTGATCTATATCCTTGTGCCATTTGCCTCTGCGGTACACTTAATTTAGTTAGGTCCAGAGACAACTTTGGTTATATACATTATTACAATACATTTTAAATGAAACAACTCAGTTGTGATTAAACAACAAGATTAAATAAAAATAAAGTAATTTTTTTTACAATTTTAGGAGTGTCAAAATCTACAGTTTGGTACATCCTGAGAGAGAAAGAAAGCATTTGTGAAGTCAGCAATGCAAAAAGACATCGACATAAGACAGGTGAATGATCACAAAATTTCCATGGTGAAGAAAAACTCCTACACAACAGCCAACCATTTGAACAACAGTCTCCAGGAATTGGGCATATCGCTATACAACAGTGGTGGGCAAATGAGTTGATTATGTAGGGCCACATAACATCGATCCAGACCCTCCCCCGTCAACATATGTGTGGACCAGATATTGTCAGGCAGTCAAAACCCGACTGCACCCACTCCCCCTCCTGCCACTGGGTGCAGCGCTCATATGTAAACCTTGTTTCCCTGATCAACATTGCCAATTTTACTGATGTGGGACGGCCAAAGTTGATTAGGAAAGCTGGGTCAGTGTGTGACCACTTCACAGATGAGTTGCTATGCCCTATGCATTAACAGTTTGGTTTTGAGGGCCGTATGTGGAGGACCAAGGGGGGCAGTCAAACAACGCCCATAGAGCCCCTGGGCCGCAGATTGGGCACCTAGGATATACAAGATTGGACTTGGCAAAAAAAAATAATAAAAAAGCCGGAACAGTTCTGGAAAAACATTCTTTGGACAGATGAATCGAAGATCAATCTCTACCAGAATGATGGTAAGAAAATAATTAAGTGAAGGCATGGAACAGCTTATCATCCAAAGCATAGCACTATAACATCTATAACACACTGCCATCAGGCAGTGTGATGGCTCAGGAGGTCATGGCTGCCAGTGGCACTGGCACTTACTGGTATAGGACAGAACCAGCCAAATAAATGTGTTTAGACATACTGTCTACTTAAATCCTAGGTGAAGCTAAGTCCTAAACTAAATACATATCATATTGATTGGGAGCCATTTCATAATACAGATGGAAAATGACCCAAAACGTACAGCCAGAGCAACTCAGGAGTTCACTAAAGCAAACAGGTGTATTCAAGAATATTCCACTTGAGTAGTTTCATTTAAAAATCATTGCAATAATATACAGAACCCAAAGTTGTCTCTGTCCAAATTTATGAAACCGACTATATATTGTTTCCAGCTATCTCTTTTGACTACAAACTCCTTATTTTTATTTTATGGAGAAGAGGAGAGGTGGGTGTTTGTGGTAGTGGCCTGTGGTGATAACGTTCATTTTCCATGGATACAGTACAGTCAGTACACCTTTTTAACAACTTTTCTTCTTCAACAAATGTAAACAGTGGCGAGTTTCAACCTGCTACATTTTAATACTTACATTTAGAGATGCTTAAATAAAACAGCACAATTCCATTGGTTATTTGTCACAAAAAGACAGCTACTTTTGTATATTCAACATTTGGATACATTCAGTTAAGAACACCAAGACATGTCAATGCCAAAACAGGGGAGTGTAGAAAGTAAGATAGAGCAGATGTACAAATCAGGACCCAGAGCCTCTATGTACATATCAAACAAAGTTCTGGCACAGCCCGAGAATTCATACAGTATCAAAACAGAGAATTAAACTTATTACTAACCACATATACAGTATAAATCTTCAATGCTGTAGGGCCATGATGTCTCCACAAAGCACAGTTTAAGTATCCAAAACAAGTTGAAGCAGATTGAGCTTTGCTTAATTGGAAGAATACACAATAACTATTAAACCATTATACACTTGTAACCACCCAGGTTGTTTCTTCTTATTTATTGTCATTTTAAAGTTTGACGATGCCAGGCTGGGTGCAGAACAAAGGCAACTCTGGAACTTACCCCAAATCTGTTAATGGAGGCTTGTCTCTTCCTCTCCTATAACACAAAAATATCTGAGGTCCTCGGATACTCCCATTATTAAGGTCAGCGGAGAGACCGGTTGGGGTCATGTCCATACATACATATCCCTGGGGCACCTCTTCCCCCAGGGATTTAATGATTATTGTAACATCTGTGATAGGTTCCTTTGGTTTAGCTATCTTATGACAGGCATCATTAAAGTGAATCTCCTCTTCAAGTGGCTTTGATGAATCCGTTAGTCCAGCAACTACAAAGTAATCAGCAACACGGGGTCCTTTGTCTTCCATCATCTTCCGTATTGGGGCAAGACAGCTAAAATACAGAAACAGAATAACAGATCAGTATTGTAGTAAAGGAACCAATACAGTGTAGCAAGGAACACAAATAAATATTTTATATTAAATACAAAACTGAGCTCCATTCTTTATAAATCATCATGCATGCACATATGGACAGACAAATATACAACATGGCTATGGCAGATGTGACAGCTGCCAATCATGAAGGCTGACGCAAACATGGATTTCAATAATCATAAAACTGGGCAAGCAGAGTTAAGGTCAGTAAATTGCCATATATGCAGATTTCTATGTTTTTGGTTATATTTAGCTATCCAAATTCTTCAAGGGGCAGACAAGGCTAGGAAAATTAACAAATCATCAGAGAAATGTGTTTATCAGGGATCTACACAATGATTTTCTAATGGAAAAATGTATCACAAGTATGACTAATCCATAGATCCATAAGTGAATACTTGATTAGGATATGTTTCCACGGTTTTTGGCAGTGTGCCAAGCTCCCTCTGTTAACACATCTATTATGCGTTAGGCTATGTTTCCACAGTGTCCATGAGTCCGCCAAGTTCTCTCCGTTTAGGACATCTGTAGGCATGCGTTAAGGCATGAGTACAGACGGAGGGCCCCTTCTTCCTCTCCTTGGCAATCACTGAACTGATGTTGGGCAAGTCACTTTTTTTTTTTTTTTTAAAGGGAAAGCAGTCGTTTAAACTGTCGTTAACAGTGGATACTCATCTGCTAGTAACACATTGAATTCAGTGTCTATGGGTGAGTCAGCGCACCCATACTTGTGCTGTGCTCCATTAAATTTAGGTCGATGTAGCAAACTACACCGATTTTAGCGCAAGAGAGCCCAACGCATGGTACTGCGATTGCAATACAGCTTGAGGACATGCGTTACTGACATAGCATGTTCGGTATTTGTTTTTGCAAACCCGTGCGTTGTTAACTCATTCAATGCATTCTCTATGGGTGCGTCACATCAACATGTGGCAACTGTATGAGTAAATTCAACTGAATGTGCCAACATCCCTGTACGCAGGAAACATAGCCTTAATATATTCTTTATATTGCATTGCTAAAACTTCAACAATCAAAATGTATATTAAAAAAAAGCTAAACAAAGTTAGACAGTCCCATCCACAATGTGATAATGAGACAGGCTACTGAGATCTCTGCTCTATGGAGAGTGGAAGGAGAGAATCATTGAGAGACAGACCATTATTTCTTTCCCCTTATAAAGCTGCAGACATCATCCATTGTTGGTTGTTAAAAGGAATCCTTCCTGTTGCATCACTACCAACCAGGGGTCTCTATACCCCCATTTTGTCACCTAAAGGCTTGTGTCCACTGCATATGCGTATTCTTAGCAGCACGCCAGCGTATTCTTAGCAGCACGCCAGCGTTGCTGTTTTGAAGCTGTGGGCTGCCACATCTTCAAAGCAGCACCGCACAGAGGTGTCTCCAAGATGCAAGAAAACAGCACTGCATCGGGAGCTTGTCGGCTAAGCCACAGTCAAACTTCCCGCAAACAGGGCCTGGACAATCCGCCTTGAAGATGTGCCTTGATTCCCTGTGCTGGACAAATCTGTAGTGGACACAAGGCCATACCTTAGTGGAGGTTTATATAGGCTTCATACAGAAAATCTGTAATAGTTGCTGTAAGTTATTGCTTTTGGTTTTCTGACACAAAGAAAGGGGTGCAGAAAGGGACCTGGAAGCATTTGCATTAAGGTACTACAATATTCCTTGTTAGCAGTCCATTTTAAGACTGGGGCAAAACATAATAGAACATCTACAATAATCATATTCTGCTCACAGGAATAGCAACATGTACCATACACACATGAACACTGACTTGTCATAATGTACCGATTACACAAGCTTCAAAGAGAAATATATATAATGATGATGAGTGCCATAGAACATCAAATATTTAGGATTTTCCTTTATCAAAAGCACTGCCAGCACAAAAAAGTAACTGACAGCCTAAAAAGCCACAATGACAATTCTGCAAATACACTCAAGCTTGCTCCAAACCTTTATAATGAGCACAAAAAATAGGTTTCCTCTTATATGTCTGGGTGTGTTGAGAAAGCATTTGTTAATGATGAGGAAACTGCTTTTCCTAACATACTAAAAGAGAACTCTTAAGTCAAGAACATGTGCTGTATTTTTCAGACTATAGGACGCACTTTACTCCCATTTAATTAATGGGAAAAGGTTTGTGCATCTTATGGTCTAAATATGTAAAATATATATCGTAGCAGCTATAGCTCTGCATCCTTATAGGCTAGAATTTGTCCCATCCTCTCCAACCAACCCAAAAGGCCACTGGTTTTAGTTACAGCATAGGGTTCAGGTCTAAAAATGTGTGTATATACAATAGAAGTACCCATTCTCTGAATCCACTAAGCAGCTTATGGAGAGACACATTTCACAATCTGGCACTAACAACTTACCCATGAGCACCTATTTACTCATGGGAGGAGAGGTGAGTCTGTGTCACATATTTCTTTTACTGCAATGCAGAATGTTAATGTAAATAAAGAACTCATGTTATCATAATAGCATCAACTCAGATATTACTGTTGTGAGTTCAGGCTGTTGCTGTGAATATATAATGTGACTCTTCCAACATGTAAATAACTGTGTAATAGCTGGGTGAATTGAGGCTATTTTGATAGGATAGGTTGTGTACTTACATTCTTATCCAGTCTTGTCTAAAATGTTTGAACATGCAGTATATTTACTTCAAATTGTATATTGGTCATAGCACAGAGAAGGCTCCAGACCCCAACCTGCGGCCCTTTGGGCAGTCTTCAGCGGCCTTCCACAGTCCCCCTTTTGCGGCCCCGAAACCTAACCATTAATAAGTAGGAACCTGTCTGCCAACCCTCCACTGACAAGTCATTGCTCGGAATCTTTCTATAGTGGAAAGAGAAGGAGAGGCGAAAGACTAGCTTAAGCGCTGTCTGGGTGGCTGATTGAATTTCAAGTAAGCCTATCAGCAGGCTCAGCCGGAGCAGACAGGTGAGTGCCTATGCTTCCACTATTCCACCAACAAATGGGGGGGATGATTGTATAATATATATTGTGGCACGCAAACTAAGAATAGGGGCACATAACCTTGATGATATACATGACACAAAATGTGCATTAACATACTACAATCTTCCCTAATGCTTGAAGTATCATTTAAAACAAACGTTATTTAAAAAGTAAAAATAATGTCTTCTAGCTGTGCCTGCTGTCATTTTCGTATAAAATGCTTATACAAGTCAGTATAGATTGAAAGTTATGTGGCCCTCCATACCAACTCAGTTGCCCACCACTATTCCAGACTATGGTAACAGAAGAGAAAAAGCATTACATATTCAGCAGAAACTACGCCAATGCAAAAATCTCTCAGCTATGCAGACACGTAAAACACTTGGCATGTGTATGTAAACAAATGTTTACAATTGCCTCAAATGTTTATCAAAACAACAATAATCTAATTTATTAGCAGTAATGCCCTTGCAAAATATCTGAAATAAAACATTTGCCAAATCTAAACCCAACTAGCTAAAAAAAACAACAAGAATGGTTATACCCACCAAATGCTTTGTAAATAAATAAAATTCCTCTAGCTGCTATATAGCATGGCTAAAGCCCCCCATACATGCTTAGATTTTGTGGCCGACCGATCGCTGATCGGCCAAAAAATCGGATGCCGATCGTAAGCTTAAAGAGCGAGAAATGTCCATAATTCTTAGATCAGTCTGATACTTTAGACGGGGACACAGTCTAAAGTATGTCTTCTCCTCAGCTCCGTGCTGAGGAATCAGCTGCCTGCTTATGAGGGGGGAAGGGGGGGGGGGCAGGTACCTTCCCTCTAGGCTGACACACAACACAGCCCGCTAGATGCTGTCTGCCGGGTCTCACCCGCGTGTCCTGATGTTTCAGCCGATTGACAGCGCGTGATGACCAAAACATCGGGTCACAATCTATACGTGTATGGGGGGCTCAATGTAGAACACCACCATTTCAATGACAACATTCAGACGGTATTTTTAAACTCTATAAACAAAAACTATACAAATATTCTAGATTCATGGGGTGTGGGGGGTGATTATGTGACTTCTGGAGGAATTTTACATAAATGGTGTTACATGCGGGTGTAATAACATAAGGGATATAAAATGTATGAATGATTTTAAGAGACATTGAGAGTGGATCATATGCCAAAAGTCGAGAATATAATTATGTTTGGAAGCAAATTGCCACAGAATGTGAAGTGAATTACCTCCATCTGGCTCCCATATTCCTGCTGTACTACATTCCAGAATTCATCGAGTCAATGTGCAGATGAAGTACATCTGGGAAACGGCTTTAAATGTCTTAACATATCCTTATGTGTGCTTCTTAGGGATGGCTGCTGGTTATATCTCAGCTGGAGTAGAAAATACACCTAAATAGAAACTGTAGCTTCATTGTTTTTGAGTCAAAGTGAACAGATCTGTAACTGAATCACTGGCGGTTCCTTAGATACCAACAAGAGTGAAACCCCTTTCACGCTGGGCTCAGGCAACACTGTGGTAGCACACATTTTTGCAGGTATCAACCATAGAAGACCAACGCAGTGCAAAGCTACCAACAAAAATAACACAAGTGCAGGGCACATAGTGTAAAACAGCATTACATGATAGCTTGATACATGTTTCTGATGCGCGTTATGGATTGGAGGGTTTGTTGACATCAACCATAAACATCCAACAATCTATTCCTGGCGTTGTAGGGTTGTCTCCTACCATAAGATGCCATGCTACTCATCCTCCAGTTGGGTGACAACTAGTTGAACATTTGAATAAGGGGTTGTTTCCATTATACGCTTACTGAGGATCCCGACGTATCATACAGACATTGCCTGCTTGGCAGATGCTCTTTTTAAACATCTGCCGGTGCAGAGGCTGAACGTACTTGACTACATTCAGCCTTACATCAGCGGAGCAGCTCGGCACAGCAGGTAAGTCGATCTGCTACGTCAGGGACCCCCACTAAGCGTATACGCTTAGCGGGGGGGTCCCGACGTAATGGAAACATAGCCTACAACAGTCTTGTTAGCCCATTACTCAATACAAGTTGCATAAGTGAAGAACTGGTGTAAGGCCCTGAGCCTCTGTCTATGCCACCTTACCTGTTAGGCTTTCAGTGGGTCCGGCGGCCGAGCAGGTGGTTGAGGTACTGCCATGCACTAACCTCTAGGCCGGCGGACGCGCTGAAATATGTATGGGATGTGCCGTTATGCAGGGGGTATCCCCCCATAGCCGTAGGGGAATGAACCAAACGAAATGCCCCAGAGATCAATAAAAATTCATTTGACCTGAGCAGTATTTGGTGAATCAAGAAACTTTTGGGATTCTTTGACTTGAATCGTCTTTTAAAGAAACTCTCAAAGTGTTGCAATAGGAGATACTCGCATTATATGTGTCATCAGAACATTGTTAGGAATTTGTGGCCACACGTTTTTAAAAATGCTTTTCTTTTGATTTCCTTAAAAATACTAAATCTGTTGATGTAAGCATGAAACTAAGCTGATGTGAATTTTCATTTTCTATTCCCGTAATACATTAAACTATTGTTTTGTTTCTGATTCTTCAAGAGGAACCATGTACCAATAAAAAAGAAACAGCCCTTGTTATATGTAATGGGTACAGGCACAGTAGTGGTGTCATGTGCATTTTTTGTTATTAACAGATAAAATGATTCAGTTTATTATGCACATGATTAGTGATAATAATAGCGTGTAATAATATTACTATATGTTGTGTTTAAGTTAATGTATAGCTTATATATTAGAGACTTTAATCCGCTGTATACTTGGATGGCCTGGCATAGATATAGATAGTCACTGTACTTTTACATTACCAAACTTTTGGTAGTCCCTTCAACTTCATACTGATACTACTAGTTGGTCATTGTTAACTCACAACACTACTGCTAAGTGTCTAGATATTAAATGCTTGAACCTTCTTCATAAAGCAGATGGGTTCACAAAGAGAAGCACATTATACCATAAGGCTATGTTTACATTATACATCGGGACCCCTCTGCTAAGCGTATTGCTTGGTGGGGATCCCGACCAAGTACATTCACTTACCTGCTGGGCGGATGCTGTATCTTCACAGAGCCAAGCCGTTACACCGATGCAAGCCTGAACGTAGTCGAGACGATGTCTAAACACAGCATTCGCCGAGCAGGCAAAGTCCATGTGCTCCGTCAAGCAATACGCTTAGCGTAGGGGGTCCCGACGTGTAGTGGAAACAAGCCCTAACTGTGACTAAACAAAACATCTTGACAAAGTATTTCTTTTTCCCCCTTCCTACTTCATGAACTCCATCATGTCAAGGAATTTCCACGTTGCTCTGGTGCTTCAGTCCTTTCATGTCCCAATATTTCACACAATTCCCATTTACCTCACATACCGGGAAAGAGAACTAGTAAAATAGCCACATTTCATTCCCGCAAGGCTACGTTCACTCAGTCCCGTTTAGGGATTGTCAAGTATTAACAAGTATTAGACGTTTAGACTTTTCGTAGCTTAAACCTTTTTTTTCTGGTTCAAATCTAGCAAGCATTAATATTAACGAAAAATAAACTTTGCTTTATCTGGTTATAATGGCAACTATCAATGGGTGGCCTCTATCACAGTGAGTGAACACTCTTTTTTTCATTGAACCTGGGCGTGTGCATGCACACAAACCTGAAGTTCATTTACACCCGATGCTGAAAAAGTGAACAGTGCACACAGTAGAGCGCACACCACACCAAACTGTACGGGTGCTTTCGGATGTCCCGCCCCACAAGGCGCTAACGACTTACTCCCCAAAATGGGTGACTGGTGGGCAGGCAACCAAAGCCACCTGAGCCTTGGATGTCCCATTCCCCAGGTGACCTCGACCGAAGCCAGGTCTCCCGAGTACTAGAGCCCACGGTGGTCAATCAGCCGAAAAATTGGGCAGGAATCTGGCTACCTTAAAGCTGTCCAAACACCACGCTGCGCTTGATCGTGGGTCGATCGAACAGGGATCGATTCCGATTCTATTGATCCGTTCAGTGGGGACTTTGGCTACTGCCTGCCAGAGCAGGGACCCAGACACTGGAAGGGTTCTCCCTCCGCACTGTGAAGCGGTCCGTGTTTGGCTCTGCCCCCTTGCTTGTGACTCAGCTGACAGGCAGTGGACACCATTAAGTGTTGACCTATATACTAACAATCTTCTTTTATACGCTACAGTATCACTATCATTTGCTCGCTATGACAAATGGACATGCTCTCTGTTCAGCGTCTTCTCAATTTTTCCATGAATTTTAAATATATAGTATTAGTTTTTGATATAGCTGGAGTAGGCTCTTCAACATCCTTTTTTTGAGAATGTTCTTTACCACAGAAAAAGCTGACTACTAATCAGCTGAGCAGACAATCTGCTGAGATTGTTCATTTCAGGCGACAATTATTGAACGTCTGTATGAGCAGAATGTACCTCAGGGGTTTGAGAAGCTCGCCATGATGGCTGAGTTTACATGTTTTGAGTCAGACAGCTACCTAGACGTCTATTGGCTGATCATACACTAAAAGCCAAGGCAGCTACCTGGCTGAGACAATAGCAAGAAAAAAGGAAGACAAAGGGTATATTAAATAAAGGTCTATATGTAAGGCTAGGCATACACAGGTAGATTTCTGTACAATCCATACACGCAGCGATCTGCGGCCAATCTATGTGCGTGCACGTTAATCGTTTGGCCGCAGATCGCTGCTGCTCACATGGAACAAACGATTGGTCGCCCAAAATCTTGATCAGCCAGAGAACGGACATGTTTGTAATTCTTTGTCCGATCCCATTACTTTGGATGAATGGCCAGCACACAAAGCCTCTGGGAGACCGGCTGCAGCATGATGACGTCATTACGCTGCAATCGGTCTCCCAAAAATCCTGCAGCCTCCCGCTGTGTGTGTGGAGACCTTTAGTCCACATCCTACAATTAAGGAGTTAATAAAGCATCCTCTAATAACGCACATGAATGGGCACATTTCTGGACAGGTTGCATTGTACAACTCCTATCCTTTCTGTAGTTGTATCCTACACACAGCATTTCCCTCCTTCTTCAAAGTCTGTTTGTTCCAGCAATACTTTCCACAGATATTGGTTTTGTGCCTCCCGGCTTCAGAAAGCAGTGATAATAAATAAAACATAACTGATTTTGTTAGGTAAATATAGTGCTTAGGTTTCATGTGCTCAAGGCCAATAATGCAGCACAATTGTTTTACTTTCAAGAACACAAAAAGAGATCATGTTCCCCATGTGTTTTTTATTTACCTAAAAAGAGACATACAATGAGGCATCGGAGACCTGGCATTCTTACTATACTACTCTACTGTATATGTAGAAACAGCCTTCATAACTAAATACAGAGTTCATACATACCAGGCACCATTGGGCAAAGATGTGCCAGGTGAGCAATATGCTCTATGTGAACACATACACAAATCAAGATCAGTGTGATTATTGATTCAATATAATATAAATGGTATTTGTATACCACACAACTGTTCTACCTCACACCACAACAAATGATGCATGGTCGATATTATCTGCGTTACCGATTACTCAGTATGTTTTCACTAGATCAGTGGTTCTCAGCCGTTTTTAGATCCGTGACCCTGGAAGTGACATCACAAAGTGTTATTTCCTGTATTTGGAATACAGAAGTGCGAGTGTCACTCCCGCGAGTCACACTCCGCGACGTCACTTCCGGCGTCCCTCCCAGCTTGTGCAAATGATCTGCACGGTGGTTAGTTAGGAGGAAGCATAACGCCCCAAGCCTTCTAAGTTAGGAGGGAGAGGGCATTGCTCTTTCTCCTAAATTACCACCCCGCTTGTGGCCATCAGCGCTGCTGCTTGTTAGAAGCAGCTCTGATGCTTCCAGAGAACTTGGCGACACCTGTAAAATGGTCGTTCGACCCCTAAGGGTTGAGTACCACTGCACTAGATCAACACAAGCTCCAATACAATCATATATGCTAAGGCCCCCCAGTGTTCTCCCCAGAGCAGATTGGCCGGGCGGCTCGCCCGGGAGATTTTAGTCCCCGCCGGGCAGTTCCGTCCCGCTATACCAGGGGTCGGCAACCCCCGGCTCCAGAGCCGCATGTGGCTCTTCTTCATCCTCGGCGCGGCTCACCTCTGATAGGCTGCCGGCCAGTGGCAGCACACAAGTCCTCCGCGACGAGCAGCCTGACAGGCGGCGCCTCCCATTCTTCAGGAGCGCCACAGCCACTGAAAGACTCCGGCCCGCGGCACACTACCGGAGACTTTCAGTGGCTGCGGCGCGCTCCTGAAGAATGGGGAGGCGCCGCCTGTCAGGCTGCTCGCCACAGAGGACTTGTGTGCTGCCGCTGGCCGGCAGCCTATCAGAGAGGCCGCCGGACCGGTACAGGCGGCGCGATGACGTCATCGCGCCGCCCGGCTGAAAAAAAATTCTGGGGAGAACACTGCCCCCCATACACCTAAAACTCTTGCCATACAATTTCTGTACAATGAACTTTTCTGCTACCAAAACCATGTAATATGTGGACCTTTCTAAACCATCCAATCACTATGTATTCTATAAGGGGAGGCCCCTATACCTCATAGTTGTTAGATCTAAAGAAAATTGTATTGAGTGATCTAAAGGTGTATGGTGGGCTTTAGATTCCAAAACTCAATATAACACAAATCAATTTAGAAGTTTCAAAAGCCGCCCAATATAAGAACGATGGAGGGAGATTTGACTAAAGTTCTTTTGATGCAATACTTGATCATGATCACTCTTTATTAATCAGATTCAGGAATCTATTTATAGTTTATATTATATTTATTTATATAGATTATATTTGTATAGATTATATTTATTTATAATCTATTTATAGTTGGTAAAACAGTTAAATGGCTTGCTTGATGTAAAAGAAAAGCAGAGGCATTCATGGCCCCGTCCTTTCTTCATCGTATACATTGCACTGAGCACAAGCACAAGAAACATACAGAATATTTTTTAGATTTCACTTATCCCTCAGGACATAAAAGACCACCTCTTTCCACTCAGGTAAATTTATTGACAAACGTTTGCATTTTATTACCAGGATTGTTTATCTGCTGCAAAATTTTCTCGGGTAGAGCTTTACCCAAAAACGTAATTAATTAAAAAATATACAACTTACAATCTTTCCATACAATTTCTGTACAATCAACTTTTGTGCTACCAAAACCATGTAATATGAGGACCTTTCTAAACCTTCCAATCACTGGAGGACCCGGCACTACATAGCAGTGATATATACCTTCCAATCACTATGTATTCTATCAGGGAGGACCCAGCACTACATAGTTGTTGGTAGATCTAATGGAAATTGTATGGATCAATCTTAAGGTGTATGGGGGGCTTTAGCCAATTATAATAAATGTACCAATGGATGAGGGTCATTCAATCAGGTTAATAAGTATAAGATATGGTTGTTACTATTATTTTTCCTCTGAAATATGGGAGAAAATGAATAAATCCACTCAGTATAAAATATGCATGTAAGAATGTAAAATCAATGTAAAATCAAATAACAAGCTTTACACAACATTCGTACGTGGTCAGATTCATCAACCTTTGTCTTATGATCAGCCTTGTCCTTCAAAGTAGATGCAATCTGTACAGTACAGATAAAATATCATTTATAATCACAGCTCGTTTTATGGACATCAACTTTAAGATTTAGATTTGTTTAAAGAACATAAAACAAAACTCATATCAAGCTTTAACCTACCAGTAGTAAGAAAGTATTACACAGCCGTGGCTGAATATCCAGTTCTCCCGAAAGAACAAATGAGAAGTGGTATTAACTCCGAAAAACAACGATTTTAAACATAAGGGTGAAGTTCAGTGAGTGAGAGGGATATGAACTCAACAAACATGCTCTGACGTCAGTGCAGCTACAAAATGGAATATGCTCATATGTAACCCACCTACAACCAGCATTAAATTAAACACTTTCCCTGAACACATTTTAGGAATGCATTGTATCTACAACAAGATGGAAAGACTCCTATAACATTCAGAAAACAATTTGTTAAGTCTAAAGGTGCCCATACACGGGTCTATACCCGTTCAATGGACGAGTGATTGGTTGCGGCAACGGGAAGTCGAACGATTGTTTGTTGAATTGATGCGCACCACTATTCCCTGTCAATAGTTTGAATGGGGTCCCTATCCAAAGTAATGGTGATTGCACAGGGACTCACCAAGATATTCCCTGTTCCACCAACATTTTCTTCGAGCAGGACTGATCAAACACAAAAACCCTTGTTTGATCGGTCCTGCTCAAAGCAATATAGATGGTACAGGAAACATGTTGGTAAATCCCTGTCCAATCGACATTACTTTGGATGTGGTCCAAGGGACCACTGTGTGCGTTCACAGGAATGGAACAAATCGGCCTGTGCAGGTTCTGATCAGTTTATATAGACAACCCTGGAACATCTCTAGTCCTTAGGAAATTACGTTCAGTTAAGCTAGGAACACACGGCTCAATTTAAGCATACAATCGATGTAAGATTAGATGAAGAACCTCGATTTTGGTATTTTATCGATTGTACCGTGTGCGCTATAGGGTCATACAATCGGAGTACAATATCGATGTAGAGAACATCGATTATTGACTAAAATCGTCTATGTCATTGATGCCCTACAAACAGTAAACTATCACTTCATCGAATACAATTGTACGATTAAAATGAAAAAGTAGTACAATCATGGTACAATTCGACAATAATTTTCCAACTAGTCCGATCACTTTTCAATTGATGTAAAGCTCTTCATCGAACTAAAATCGTCGATTGTACCATGTGTCCGCGCTACGATTTTGGTACAATCTATGTAAATTTTCATTGATTTACATCGATTGTACGCTTAAATCGAGCCGTGTGTTCCTAGCTTTAGGCCTGATGTCATAAGCATCAATCCCCAACTCAATGTCTGATAAAATCTTCTTTAACCTGGTCACAGACCTTAAGTGGGACATGTTGATGTCATTGATCGAATTGTGAATCTGACACCGTGAATTTTAGTAGATGCTGTCAAGGTGGGTGAAAAGCAGTTGTGAGATGCAGAAACACATGAACAAGGTTAGGGTCTCTTTACATGTAGTGGAAGGTAAAAGCTTAACAAAATACAAGTGTGACGTGATTGGTGGAAACCCTCACCTGACAATGTACAGCTTCACCAGCTATAGGCAGCATTAGCATATATTATAGGATTATCAAATAATATACATTCTTGCCTGGCAATACACACTTGTTAACAATAAGGGATCTGTCATGTAAATCCTACAGTTCACACTACAATATATCAAACCCTTGTTGAATGTGTGGTCATTCCACAATAGAAGGGAAAGTTGTTCTCTATGTCATGCATCATTAAGCAAAAACCAAGGGTTCCAATTATAAACTACAAACATGCCTGTGGTACGAGTGGACGGATAATTACAGATCCGTTCTAGTAACATGCAGAAAAGTCTGGAGCTGGTCTCATGAAAAGGAACTTATTTTGAGATTTGCAGAGTTTACCATACACTATTTTATAATGACCCTGACATCCTCATAGTATTGTCATTT
The DNA here is from genome assembly GCA_036250615.1 of Ptychadena robeensis. NCBI lineage: Eukaryota > Metazoa > Chordata > Amphibia > Anura > Ptychadenidae > Ptychadena > Ptychadena robeensis. The sequence continues at coordinate 126,757,315 of CM070034.1, read as the reverse complement.
TAGGTTTTTAAAAACGTAATAGATGTCTCAGTGGCTCAGCCCAACTCTGAAAGCCTGCATATGTAATGAGCACATATGGCTGCCTTCTGATATCCATTATTACATTTCTATGTAGCTGGAGTCCTGGTTAAGTATATATTGCTGTCAGAAAAGAATGTGATGGAAATTCCACATTTTTTGTCACCAAATAATAGGGTACAACAATAACAAGAATGACCACACCAGTGACAACTTTCTTCATCTTCCTAATTCATGACAGGAAAAGAATGGATATATCCCCAGTAAAACATATTCCTTATAAAACGGATTACTTACTAAAAAATATATTCCGGGCTTTGACAGCGGCCGCTATAAGCAGGTACCATTACTGTTTTAATAGCAGTTAGCTCATTCTGTTGTCTTGAATATATAATATGACTTCTCCCCTATGTAATTAGCCATGTAACAGCTGAGTTGAGGCAACTTAAGTTCTGTATTCACATTCTACATTCCCGCAAATATATTATGTAATGCAGACTAATCCCTCCTCCCATGTGTAAACAGCTGCTCATGGGTAAGTTGTTAGTGCCAAATAATAAAATGTGTATTTCCATGAGTTGGCCAGTGTGTTCAGAGACTGCTAGTATATGGACCAGTCATGGGGGGCAAACTACAGCCTAGGGGCCATATCTGACCCATTAGTATTTTAATCCAGACATTTGTCACCTTGGTGTCAAGACATTCTGGCTCCCCTCTGCTCATTCCTTGCAATAAGTGGAGTTAACGCCTAGCCCTAGAGGGTGATTATAAAGGTCTCTTGCTAGAGGCCGTAGTTTTCTTAGATTTAATATCCAAATCCTAATTTTTTTTATATATATATTGATTTTTTAAATATATTTTTTTGATCAATTTACATTTCAATTTTTACATTTTCTACCCAAGCTGGGAGAACTTGGGACCAAGCGACCCTTACAGGTTGATGCTTACCCAATGGATTGCTTACCAGTCCATTGGGTACAGCAAACACATCCCTTTATGAATTTAGGCTAACTGAAGGGAATTCATTACAAGGGGTCTACAAACAAGCAACACTGTTTGATGTCATTAGTATTAGCCCATTAATATATATTACACACTATTTACCACAAAGCCAGGGGTGTACTCACTTTCGTGAAATAATATATAATATACACTTTTTAATGTAATGTGAAATAAATTAACCTTCCAACATTACAATTAATTGAGATACACAAGTGTATAAATATACATTATTATATAGATACGCATCAAGTATATGAGATATAAGCATGTGTGGTTTGTAGCATTACAAATCAGAATAAAATGACAACACATTTCATAAGAGAATGAGTAAGAACTGACAGTATGCACTGTAATACAATGATGAAAGCTATTCTGATAGGAACAAAGCTGAAGACAAGGCCTTTACTTACTGTTCCGAGTTGTCAGGTTTCATAGATTTTCATCATTCAAGCATGCATTTACTGGCAACTTTCTGACACGAGGGAATACTTAAAGAGGAGCTAGTAAAATAAATCACTACCAGAGTTTACCCAGAAGTGCCCTCTGGCACCAAACCGGTTAATAGCGCGTGCACTAGTTCTAACTATAGAATATTTACATAGCATTTTTAGTCACTGTGTTACACAACAGACCTACTAGCATATCAGATATACAATATACATAACTAAGGTCATTCAGATGACTTTCTTCTGATTAAATGTGAATTTCCAGACCCTGTGAATGTGCCGTCTCCCTCAGAGGATCAGATTGATGGCCAAAGGACAACACATCACTCAACTGCTTTGTATGCCATGTAACATTGTGTAGTTCTCTTGAAGAGCTATTTGATTTGCTGGTAATGGACACTGTTGCATTACCGCTTGTACGTCCTTTACCAGCCAAAAAACACACCGCAGCTGCAACGCTGCTGGTGTGAAATGGCCCTCAGTGGTTCATCTTCTGTACCTAGTGTTAGCAATACGCTGTACTCTATACAGTGGGGCAAAAAAGTATTTAGTCAGCCACCAATTGTGCCAGTTCTCCCACATAAAAAGAGGGAGAAAGAGAGGCGTGTAATTTCCATCATAGGTCACCTCCACTATGAGAGACAGAATGGGGGAAGAATCCAGGAAATCACATTGTCTGAATTTTACAGAATTTATTTGTAAATTTTACTTTGTTATATCCCCTTTGTTGGCAATGACAAGTCAGATGTTTTCTGTAAGTCTTCTCAAGGAACTTTACACACTGTTGCTGTGTAGAAATCAACTGTGGGAGCAATAATTAGAAAATGGAAGACAAACAAGCCCAGTGATAATCTCCCCCGATCTGGGGCTCCACACAAGGTCTCACCACATGGGGTCACAATGATCACATGAGCAAAAATTCTCAGAACCACATGGGAGAACTAATGAAAGACATGCAGAAAGAGGGGACCAAAGTTACAATGGCTACCATCAGTAACACACTAGTCCGCCAGGAACTCAAATACTGCAGTGTCAGATATGTCCCCCTGCTTTAGCCAGTACATGTCCGGCCCTGCTTGAAGTTTGCTATAGAGCATTTGGATGATCTAGAAGAGGATTGAGAGAATGTCAAATGTCAGATAAAATCAAGGTAGAGAACTCAACTCGCCGTGTTTGGAGCAGAAAGAAAGCCGAGTTGCATCCAAAGAACACCATACCTACTGTGAAGCATGGGGGTGGAAACATCATGCTTTGGGGCTGTCTTTCTGCAAAGGGACCAGGACGACTGATCCGTCTAAAGGAAAGAATAATTAGGGCCATGTACTGTGAGATTTTGAGTGAAAACCTCCTTCCATCAGCAAGAGCATTGACGAAGAAACGTGGCTAGATCTTTCAACATGACAATGATCTCAAACACACTGCACGTGCAACAAAGAAGTGGCTTAGTAAGAATCATTTCAAGGTTTCCCATAGAAAACTTTTGGAGGAAGTCGAAAGTCCATGTTGCCCAGTGACAGCTCCAAAACATCACTGCTCTAGAGGAGATCTGCATGAAGAAATGGGCCAAAATACCAGCAACAGTGACCAAAACCATTTTCCCGTGTGGCCCAATACTAGAATTAGGACATGGCTATGACGCCCATCCTCATTTCTCACAATTCTATCAAATACAGGAAGTCCATTTAATAAGGATGTAACTCTAAAAAAGCCCAGACTATACAGAATCTGGTGTAAAGGCCACGGGGTCCTATCTGCTACACCACATGTGTGTGGCTGTATGTTTTGTGAAGGGGGTTTAACTACGTGATCTCAAAGCAGTCTCTTGTAATACGCTCTCATTCACCCACAGCACACTGTATACAGTCTCTGACAATTTCCTCAAGCTACTCTGACAATAAGCTTGTTATCACATATACTTCCTTTTCCATGTATCCCTTTGGTGATGTCAGATTTCACACTGGAACCTTATAAGCCTAATCATTTGACAACAACCAATTTAAAAAAATGTAGCGCAGAGTATTGTTTATTAAGCAAAGACAAACATTTCAGAAATGTTTCAAGGTTTTCATACATATGTATACAGACACGTGTGTAACCTGGTCTGGGCACAATGGTGGATATGTCGTAAAAATACCGTCCTGGTACATGGTTGTGTACTGGGGTGGTCAGCTAACACTGGGCTCTATAACATACCATCAGACATATGTATAGCAACAAATATGTAGCCCAGTCCAGGCACAATGGTGGACATGTCCTATATATACCATTCTAGTGCATGCCTGTGTTCTGGGGTGGTCAGGTTACACTGAGCTCTATCATATACCATCAGACACATATGGACCCCAGTATACAGACACATATGGACCCTCATTCCGGGAACAATGGTGGACATGTCCTAAATATACCGTCCTGGTATACAGCTGTTTTCAGGGGTGGTCAGGTTACACTGGGCTCTATCATATCATATATCATCAGACATATGTATACAGACACGTATGTACCCCGGTCCCCGGGTTACACTTAGCCCTATAATAACCTATGGAGCTGTCACTAGGGGGGCTGCACAGGAATGTCTGGTATCATCAGGTACCCCAGTAATGGAAAATCTCTTACTAAGTACCCTCCAATATTCTGTCCTCTCAGCACCCTCTCCGGTGACAGGTCCCCGAGTACAGGGGGATGGGAGTACTAAGTGATGGGGGGGGGGGGCAGGGTATGCCCCGGGTGGGTACACACATGGCTGGCAGCAGACGACATGACCCCTTAGCCAGCGCAGCCTGTGACCTGGATACGTACGGGAACGTCCAGCCTGTGACCGGAGCGGCAAGTGTCAGAGGATGTGTACTGTAAACGCAGTGACAGGTCGCCTCACATCCCGTTATCTCCCATCTTCTTCCTCTGCTGATTCCACTCCTCCCAACCTCCCAATCACAAACACCATCACCCGCCGGGGTCTCACCTCTGCCGGGGTCTTTCCCGGTAGTCGCGAGCCCCGTCAGTGACTTCAGCCGCCTCCTCGCGCCATCTTGTGTTTGTACCGGGGGGAGCGCGCCCTGTCACGTGACAGCGGGTCTCGAGACACGTGGCTGAAGCTCCGGGACGACGTCACTGCTGCTGGCGTGTGTGAGATGCTGTGCGCCGCAATCTACCTCACACTTTCCGCCTGTCTGACCGGGTCACTTACCGGCACCAGCAGTTCTCAATGTGACTCTATGGTGTTACTATCCTTGTGGGGTTATGTGTTCATCTGCAGTGTGTCATAATAAATATTATACTTTGTTTTCACTGAAGAGGCGCCTTCCTGTGTGAGACCTCATTATAAGCCACAGAATAACATTATTGGGGTAACTGGAGTTTACCCTTTCATTCCCTTTCAGTCTCTTTTTACACTAAAAAGGGACTTTACCCTATATTTGCGCGCTGACATGCATGTGAACCAGCCCATTAGCTATAATGTGTCTCTATGCAACATCAGTTAATATTGGTTGGCGGAAGCTTATTAACACAAATGGGTGTGAAACGGGAAAACTAAATCCCATGTGTAAAGGTGGCACGCATGCCAAACCAGGCAGCTCCCCTCTGCCCATTGCACCCCAAAATATTAATTCATTTTCTGTAAAAGTAGGAAACCCCTATGTTGTAAAGAATTGCGTTACACAATATTTGCACAACTCTTTGTGAAACCTTAGTGTTCTGTAACAAATAGTTTGCTTTCATTGTACAAAATGTGAATATTAATCTTATTATTATAAATATAAAAGGTGAGATTGTGACAAGCAGATCATCACATTAATTGACCAATTCAAACAAAAATGATGTTATCCTAAGGGCTTGTTTCCATTGATGCGATCCCGCGCGTTTGTAGCCGCAAGCGCAAACAACCGCATCCATTGGAAACTTCAATATAGTTTCCACTGGTGCGGTTGTGCGCGTTCGGGTGCGGTTTGGGGCAGACGAGCGGGATCGCATCAGTGGAAACAAGCCCTAAGTCGGTCCACATTGGTGGCGGTTTTCACCCCAAGTCCCATCAAGCTAGAGATGAATGATGAACCTGGAATATAAAGTGATACCTAACATTTGTATGTTATATGCATGGGCACCCAAAGAACAATTTTGTGTAGAGGGGTCTTTTTGAAATATTACTTTGGCTGTATTTCACTTATTTTTGTAACCTTTTGGTTTTTAAAACTTTGTCACAAGGGGCTTTGGCAAGAGTACACGTCAAAACAATTTGATAACTCAATTTTTTTTTTGATAACTCCATTTTGACAACTCATATGAAAACATTTATATTTTTTTAACCATAATGCTTTAAATGGGGCGCTGACAGAGCAAACAAAATATAGAGGTCAAACACTTTTATGGCAGGGGCCTTGTTCTTCCATGCCCAGGGCCGTTTCTCACGCTATGTGGAGTATGCAGGAGCATAGGAGGGCCCCATGCCCTCACAAGCATAGCACCCCTTGCTTAAAAACTTGGCCACCGATACCTCCCCCCTTAACAACTTGGCCAGACGCCGAACGATAGCACCAGAACCCCCCACGCTCAACAATTTGGCCAGCCGTACAATATCACAATCCCTGCGCTCAACAACCCAGCATCAGGGGGCCCCGTGCAATAACTTTGCATAGCACCCCTGAAATGCTACAAATTGGCCTGGCCATGCCCCCCACTTACATCCACTATGGACCTTGCTGGCAGAGTTGAGGTTCATTCCGCCATATGCTTAGCACTATTTTCCTTCTTCCCTATATTAGCCGCCAAGCACCAAATTGTGGGAGATTTAGGGAATATCACAAAGTAGCAGATTTTATGTAGGCTGCTGTGACAGATGGGGTGGCAGAAAAGGGTAAGTGCATACAACACACGGTGCTTGCTTTGTTAGTTGATTTCACCATAAAATGACCAATTTTGATGTGGTTTACTATTTTGGCAACAAATACACTATAAGAGGGAGAATATGCAGAATTTGATTTGCCAACATCCCAATTATTAATTACAAAGAGAAAAGAAGGAAAAACAACATTTTCCAAAAAGCGGGCAGCAGGACTTTAACTCCCTCTCCCCGCTGGCTATGCCCCAGTGGGGCGGACCTGGTGGTGTAGGGCTGCCCTGATGCGTCCGTACGTTGAACAGGTGATTACTTCGCCGACACTGCATGCTGTTGGCGTTGTTGGCAGGGCTGTGGAGTCGGAGTCGAGGAGTCGGAGAAATTTTTGGGTCCCTGGAGTCGGAGTCGGCAAAAAATGGATCTACTCCCACTCCTTCTAAATTTAAATGGGAATGAAAAAAAAATTTTAAATTAAAAAAAAATTACTTCAAATGTCGCAATTAACAAACAGTCATAATGAACATAATGACTTCTCTGCTATAAGAATAAATGCATGCAGCGCATAACATTACAGCGCCCACTGTGACCCTAGCCTAAAGGCCCCCACACACGTACCGAGTGGGGGCCGACAGACCAGCTCAGATGAGCTCTAGAGTGCAGAGTGATTACGTCATCGCGCTGCTCTCCAGAGCTGACAGCAAGACGCCGGTCTTCATTGAGACTAACAGCATCGGTCGGCAGCAAAATCGGCCGCCGCTCGGTGCGTGTATGGCCGCCGCTCGGTGCGTATATCAACTCTCGCTGAAAATGAAGTAAATGTTTGTTGTCAGACTAGAGATGCTTGTATAAGGGAAGGGAATGGATCGCCAATAGTTCAAGACTGAACCGTAAAGCATTTGGAAAACCGCTGTAATTCACGTTCTGCCATACACGTTCCGATTATTCTCCCGACCAATTTTTCGTCCGATCCTGTAACCCGATTTTCACCTAAAATGTTATGGTTGGTCGGTCGGCTGGCACAAAAAATCAGAATTCAAATTATCACCGATCGATCAGCCTGACACTATTTATTAACAGCAGATCGACCAAAATTTACGGACAGGTCCGAAGCAGTCCAGATTTTTTGGCCGATTTTTAAAAATCGGGATCGGTCAGGTACATAATTCCGCATTGGAATAATCTCCCGATCGATTAATCTCCCGACCACGTTGGTCGGTCGGGCAAAATTCGTACGAAAAATCGGAACGTGTATGGGGGCTTTACACAGAGACTTCATTGCGCATGACTAGCCCCTGAGGAAGCGGTTGTCCGCGAAACACGTCGGGCGTATGCATTGCTGTGTAATTGTAATGCTTATATGTTGTCTATGAAATTATCAAGTTCTATGATGGAACAATGTTTACATGAAATTTTTACAGTTGTTTTTAACAAAAGTGTATTTAACACAATACTTTTGCCGTTAAAGTCCCGCTGCCCGCTTTTTGGTAAATTAATTTTTTTCTTCTTTTCTCTTTGTCATATGCAGAAATCCGATTGTAGTCTAGACATCTCTGGGTCTTCCAGCAGGACAATGACCCAAAGCATACATCAAAATTAGAAGTTAGGATGGATAGTTAGGCTTAGTTTCCACTTGTGTGGAAGCCGGCGGCGCGGTTGAACCGCCGCCGCTAAGAGCCGCATCTCATGCGGTTTTTAGCGGCGGCCATCCACCCCTATGGCCGCGGTCAGTGCTGGGCGGCCGCGGAATCACGCGGACCACCGCCTAAAAACTCGGTCGACCGAGTTTTTAGGCGGCCGTCCGCGCGATTCTGCAGACAGGGGAATAGCCCATTGAAAAGAATGGGCGCGCCGTGCACAACCGCGGGCTTCCGCTTCTAGTGGAAACAAGCCCTAACACCCCATTCCTCCTCTGATGCTTTCAGTGGATGTGGCGACCCCTGTGAAATGGACATCTGACCCCCAGGTTAAGAACCGCTGCTCTATTACTGAATATTTTTTAGCTTATCTAAGCCACATATTGGATTGGAACTGAAGAGGTGTCTTGGATAAACTATCAAACGTTTTCAAATTTACAGAACAAATCAGACTGAATGTGACTAACTATACTGTGACCAAAAAAATAAGAACACTTACAATCAACGTTTATCCGAAGTCTAAATTTACAAATTGGGACCCATTTAGCAGGAGAATAATGAAAAAAACCTGGTTCAAAATCCAGATTCTAAAAACCAAAACCAGAAGAAAAACGCAAGATGCAAAACTGGAAGTATGATCAGAGCCAAGTTACTTGAACACAATGCCAAAAACTGGTTAGAAGAAGGGGAAATTATGCATCATGTTTATTGGCAACAAAACAAACAACAAATGCAGTTTAGGATTTGGAGACTGCAAAAACCACGTTAAACCAAGAAAAATAGTTACACTTGAAAAACTTGGCCCCAGACAGAGCAGAGGTTCCAAATCCAATACCAAAGCTTTGTTTTTTTTGCTGGACGAAGTTGTTGCTGTCTACTTCACAGTACTCATACTTGGCTTATTGTTCTTAACTACTATATATGCGCAAAATATTCCAGTTCTCTACAGGTAAAATTGCATTAAAATTATTTTTTCATCAGACATTGACACCCGTGGCATACCTGATCTTCTTCCCTCTTCTGGATCCCAAATCCAAACCCTAATCTGCTGTTTGCTAAAGATGGTCGAATCTGTCATCTAGCTGACGTTATGAGTTGATTGCAAAGCCTCTTTATTCTCAGAAAGTGTTGCTTTGGCACATGTAGTTTTTTAATAATTTTTGTTAATAATCTTTTAGCTTGACTTTGAACTTAATTTATTCAAAATCTATTTATGTAAGAGCAATACTTTTTTTTTAGGTATACCCTAAGCCAGTGGTTCCCAAACTTTCCCTGCAGGGTTCCTCTTTTCTAGATAGGAACATTATCGAGCCCCTCCAATTCAAACTATACAGATTGACTGTTAAACTTAAAATTGGCCATTAAACTTTATTTGAAATACCAATCATGCATTTTTTTGGGGTTACCAATCACACAGAAATGTTCATCATTCACATAGAGACACACACACTACACTCATGCAGGAACATTAATCCTTCACATAGAGACAAACACACACAGAGAAACAAACACAGATACACACACATTACATGCACTCTACTTACTGTCTGCAGCTAGTTCCTCCATGGTTGTCTTTGTGCTTGTCCCTTCCTCATCCCCCTAGTAACTCCCGCGCTGGAATACCTCCGCAATCCCCAGTTTAGAAGCCACTGACCTTAAGCCTTCTCTACATCTTGAGCAAGTTTGGTGATGATACCATGCTTGGGGGCATTGCAATTAACCCACAAAGTTGAACTGGTCATATTTCCTCAGAAATATTTGACCATCTCTACTGTTTGCATGATCTTCTGCTGCTCCTCATATTTCCTAGCTGTAAGTTGCTTTCTAGCACCATGATTTTGAATGACTCATTCAGCCTCATTTTTAATAAAAGAATGAATAGTTCCTTCAGCATTATTGCTCTGGGATACTGAATGAGCCAGACAGACAGACAGACAGTGGAGTAGTAAGGCATTGCGATACAAGGCTGAATGATGGTGCTAACAGCAGCCACAATTTAATAAATGGAGAACTTGATCAAGGCTGTGAACTAGGCCCCTCTTGGTTTATTTATGGAAAGATTGCGTAAAGTGACAATTTTTGTAAATGTGTACAAAGATTACCGGTAGCTATTTTATCTGCAACAGTGTCACAAAACAAGCTAATTGGTTGCAATGCAAATGGCATCTACAGAGACCTTATGAACATAACAATTTTAAAACGATGCAAGCCAAAAGTCATTACCATCTTCTCTAAACAATTCTGGGGATATAGATTTGCTCTTAAATATTGGTAACACATGGATTTGATCCAAGCATATCGAAAGGAACCAATAGCTGTATAGTATAAGGCCCAGGTGCCCAACCTGCGGCCTTTTGAGTGTTTTTCAGTGGACTCCCCTCAGTTCTCCACTTGTGGCCCCCGAAACCTAACCGTTAATGCATAGGACAAAAGAATGAAGCACATAACCTTTGATGATATATATATATATGACACAAAATGTGCATTACAGTGCACACTACAGTGTTCCCTAACGCTTGAAGTATCATTCAAAACAAGTTTTGCTATTAAAACATTAAAAATAATGCCTTCTAGCTGTGCCTGCTGTAATGTTTTCATTATAAAATGCTGATACAAGTCAGTATAGATTGAAAATGGTATGTGCGGCCCTTTAGTGATGCTGAGGGCCGCACTTTTGGCCCTCCATATCAGTTCAGTTGCCCACCACTGGTATAAGGGATAACCTAAAATCCAGTGTTTCTTAAACTTGTCCCACAACAGTGCATATTTTACAGGTAAAGTCATGATGCACAAGTGGTGTAATAAGTGTCTATTCAAAGTGAATCAACTAAGTACATGTCTGTAAATCCATAAAAGGTGATGTCTTCCTGAGATTTTTTTTTGGGAGAATAAAGCTAAGCTACACAGTAGTAGTGATGTGCAGCATAGACAATATTTGTATTCACAAAATATATATAAAAAAAATTGCTTCATATTCGCAATAAATTCATTCAGATTCAATTTGTGATCTCCAGTCATTATTGCCTTCATTGCACACTTGTACATGCGCATATTCTGATCACAATGCACAGTAGTTCTGGGTACTGATGTAAAAAAAATCTGGAAAAATCACAATTATGTCGATACAGCATTATTTTCGAGATATTCGCGAATTCTTAAAATGCCCAAAAAAAAAATCGCAATTAGAATATTCGCAATCAACACTACACAGGAGTGGCAAGTTATCTTGGAATGGTTATCCTGTGGGATAAATCATGGAGAAGAACACAATCCATTTGTAATAGCAACAGCTGATTGGGTTGAACTTACGTGATGGTCGGGATAAGTACATCATATGTTATTTCTACTTCTCGTGTAGATTTAAAACAGTAATTTACCAACCAATCAAATCATTCATGTGCTTTTCCATCAGCTCTCTTGTAAGAGAACTTATTTTATGAGAACTTGCCATTCTAAGAGAACTTACCATTCCTAATATCCAAGATTTTTCTCCCCCTTACAACACCTTGTTGATTGTTTAGCTTGCGGAAGTGCCCTGTAGCAAACTGTAATTGTTATGAGGAGGCGGGACATCAGTTGACTTTTGCTGAGAAAGTCAAGACTGAGGGCCCTTTCACACTATATGCATGTGTTTCTGCATTTATACAAATAGGCATGCTTTTTTACATTACATTTGTGTTTGCGTTTTTGAAAAAATCTATGAAAAATTTATCAAAAAGGCATACAACAGGGCGTTTTAAAAACACAACTCATGCAGTGTGAATGTTAACATTGGTTGTCTATGTTAAAATGCGTGTGGTAAAAAAACATGCGCAAATACCGCGCATATATTGTGAAAGGGCCCTGAAACATCACAACACCGTGTTTTTGAGGGTTCCAAGGCACTTGGAGAACTAGACTTATGTATCAAAGTATACTTTCATATCATTTAGATGTCAAATTAAATCAATTGTGCAGTAATTTACTTAACAATATTTCCCAAGGGCAATAAGCTTACAAGCTATTGTAGTTGTGTATATCACACACCACATAACCCCAATTTCAAATGTCTTATTAAGTATATTTTTCTATTTGAAATAACCAATGTACACAACTATTACATTTAAAATACTAAATATAAGTAGAAAATTAGAAGAGAATCTACCATTGTGAAAAAAATGATGGCATAGTATTCTTTATCAATACCCAAGCAAAAGTAAAAAAAAGAAACATCATATAAAACAGGAACAGGTGGCAAGACGTGGCAACAGTGAGTGGATTGTGTCCAGACTGCAGTCATATGAGCTTTAATCACGAGTACATATTAAACTAACTCCATATGGGTTCATGCACTATAGAGGACACAAACTTCTACAAAAGACACTTTTTTTGGAAATAAAATGTAGAAGTATTTTGTTGAAATGACTGCTAACAATACGTAAAAGAAAGTGGAAGCAAAGATACTGCATAAGACACCAAGAGAAAGTCATAAATAATTAATTACCTTTCCATAAGAGACATCCTTCCTTATCACAAGGATCCTGAATGTGCTCTGTACAGTGATCTGCCTATGATAATGAGCCAGCACTGAATGAGATGCTTGTGTCAGTGTTTTCTGACTTGCACTGTGATGGGGAAACCCTGTGGTTTTTAGAACACGCACCAGTTCTTTGTAACATGCTGAGATTACAGTTGGGAGGTGGAGGAAGTCTTCCCGTACACACAGACATGCCACTTGCTGCTCATGTTCTTGGTCGGTGTTCTTAGTCCACGCTGGGCTGGTTCCTTTCCAGGTCTCAGGAATGTTCTTCTTGGAAAACAAAAAAAGGAACAGCTGCTAAAGCTCTTAACCAGGTGCTGGCAGGAAAGAGGCAGAGGTTCAAACAGCTGAAGAATGTTCTGTTGTGGGATCAATATTACCATAGAGAAAAAGTACTGCGCACACAATCAGAATGGCTTGTAGGAAGATGACAAACTAAAGCTGGCCTTATGCACTTCCATTTTCCATTTCAATTTGCTCAACCAAACCTGAGGGAGAGTGAGAAAAAGTTGATGAGAGGTTGACGATGCGATTGATCGCCACTATCAATCGTTCACAAATCAATGAATGCATAAAGCGATCGATCGGTCAAAATGGCAAGAAATTGCACGAAAAATCGATCATGCAGGGTTCGGACATGTCTAAAACTTTTCTAGCCTTGGAGGCCATATTCCACTTCCATCATTCCTGATCGCATTTTTTCGTGTAGCCGATCTTTAGTTACGTCACCGATTGATTAATTGGATCCCAAAAATGGTGCACTCTTCAATCAATGTATGACTTATGATCGAAGACTCAATCACATGCCCCACATTCATCATGCAGTATTCATGATTCATGTTCAATGGATTTGTCAGCCTGTTGCGGATAAAATGTGCGGATTTCAGGTGTGCTTATTCCCCATCTTTTCTATCCAAATTAATAGGTTGCATTTATGCTACATGCGGGGGTAACGCCCCCTTAAACAGCAATATGCCTGCAAACCATGGGTTGGGCTCTCAGTCCGAGCTGTCTGCAAACTTGTGCAGGCGCTTGGGGGGCATTTAGATAACATCCCTGTGACAGGTCTATGGGGCAAAAGCGCTTGCAGTTATTGCTCGTTAACCGGGCGGTTAAAAAAACGGTCATGTAAATGAGCTTTTAACTTTTTATCTCATTAGTAGACATACTAGGTTCTCTCAACATATATAGGAATGAAGTATGATCTCTCAGGGATTTATCCATATACTCTTCTTTTAGTATAGGTCAGTAAGGAGAAGCCTTTTCCTGTGAGCACTTAGGGACCATTCACGTGGGTGTCTGTAAATTCCTGGATACCTAGCCAGAAGACACATTATTAGACATCCCCTGGGCACTTTTCGGGCTTCGGTGCGATGGGGGTTACATGGGGGTTTTACTGAATGAACCCCTAGCACCCAAGGTTTTTTAATGCTGCTGCAGACTGACAGCAACCAGAAATATTGCCCATGTGAATGGCGCCTTATTTTTTGTATACAAAGCTAACCCATTGTTTTGCAACTAATAGCAGCTATGGTTGTTCAATAGCTAATTGAAAGAACTTGCAAAGCAGGCTTGCTAGACAGTAGCTTGGCATTGTCAAGAAGGAAGTGCTGTTACTGGAAGCAGCTCCAGTTGAGAAACTAATTTCACTAAATAATGAAAGAAAATTGTGTGGTGTGCTGCATTATGACAAAGATAAAATATAGATGGATAGTTGGTATGTAAATTTTTGTTTCTCTTCATCACATACTAATATTGAAGTTTTACCCTTTAAGCCCCAGGTGCCCAAACTGCGGCCCTTCGGGCGTTCCTTACCGGCCCCCCCTGAGTCCTCCACTTGAGGCCCCTGAAACCTAACTGTTAATGCATAGGGCATAGGAACTCACCTGTCTGCCGATCTCCCAGTGATGCATCCTCACCCAGGATCTTCTAAGAGTGGGAAGAGGAGAGGCGAGGGACTTGCTCTGGCTTGTACCCTAACTGACGTATGTGAAAGCAAATCAGGACGCATCAGCTAGAGATCTGAGGACAGGTGAATGCCTATGCTCCCACTATACCCCCAACGAACAGGGGATGACTGTATAATATGTTTATTGTGGCTCATAACCCTAGAACAGGGGCACATAACCTTTAATATCATACATGGGACATTACATATATTATCATGTGTAGCAGTCCTGGCTTTCCTAATCATTTTTGGCGCTCCTAAAAACATCAGTAAAATTGTCAATGTTGATCAGAAAAACCATGTCTACATATGAGCGCTGCACCCAGGGGTGGTCCAAGGATTCACAGTGCCCTGGGCAAGAAGGTAATTTACAATGACTGTCACTACACATTCTAATCTCAGTTTATAACACTGGGCTGCATCAAAAACACATCCTTATGTACATATGATTCAACATGTGCATTACCTACGGTGTTCCCTAATGCTTGAAGTATCAATGAAAAGTTTTGTTAAAAATTAAAAACAATGTCTTGCCTATGCTGTCAGTATAGATTGAAAATGGTATGTGCGGCCCCTCAGTGATGCAGAAGGCTGCACTTGTGGCCCTCCATATTAACTTAGTTGCCCACCGCTGCTATAAGCGATCATGATGCGTCATTACCTTGGCCTGGTTTTTAATAACACACAATACAAAGTGTTCTTACATCGAACATGGTAAAACATGCATTGAAATGCTCCCTAAACGAATAAGCCAACCACTAATCATGTTTTTATACTACTGATTTCTTTTTAGTTGCAGCCAATAAAAAATACTTGACAATGACAAGTAGAAACAAGGAATTAAATTATTGTTATGATACACCAAGAAACACTTGGCAGACAGTCTATTCCCACGGCTAGGTAAAAAGTGACATTGAACCCAAGTATGTGCAACCATAGAATACTGTCAGCCTGGAAATAGACCCCTGACATGGTTAAAAGATTATTTTATACGTTCCCACTGTGAAAGCACTTGTGACATTTCTAACAAGCTTTGGATTTTGGGTAAAACTGCTTACCTATGGCTGAAAATAGATTGCTTTGAACAGGTCTGCTTTGTAATGAAAAGTGTTGCATGAAGACTGAAGCAATCATTATTTATTCATAAAGCATGAGGCTTAATCCATAGTGCTGTACAATCAAGGAAAATGTTCAGATACGGAGATAATGGAATTTTACTGCCACCCATGAGAGTTTTGCTGGTGAGTTCGTCTTAAATGCATGTTTCACCACAGTTTGTTGACTTTTACTGGGTTAAAATGGGGTCTAAAACGCATTTAGTCATGTTAAAGATTCAGAACAAGTGGTCCCAATGCACTGTACTGCCTACTTCACTTCAATGGTTTAATGCTTGTTAAGTCTAAAGCCCCCTATACA
The DNA here is from genome assembly GCA_036250615.1 of Ptychadena robeensis. Lineage (NCBI taxonomy): Eukaryota > Metazoa > Chordata > Amphibia > Anura > Ptychadenidae > Ptychadena > Ptychadena robeensis. Next base: position 126,741,501 of record CM070034.1, on the reverse strand, counting down.
CCTTTAGATTACTCCACACAATTTCCCTTAGATCTACCAACAACGATGTAGTGACAGGTCCTCCCTTATAGAATACATAGTGATTGGAAGGTATATATCACTGCTATGTAGTGTCGGGTCCTCCCTAATAGAATACATAGTGTTTGGAAGGATTACAACGGTCCTCATATTATATGGGTTTGGTAGAACAACATTTTTAATTGTATGGTAAGATTGTACGGTGTATGTGGGCCTTAAGGGGTGCAGACAAAGTTTCTTACCTGATCACTTGTACCCTTCAGCCATTCTTTCTTTATCATACTGGTCTTTGACATTAAGAAGCTTTTCAAAAGTACTCTGAGCCTCAATTTCATCCCCTAGAATGCAGAAGTAGCACTGCATTGTAAGGGCCCTTTCACATGTTTTTTATGCATGCATTTGTTTTTACAGTATTGCGTTTTCTCATAGAAGGTTACCATTCACACTGCATATATTGCGCTCTTAAAAACGCAGCGTTTCTGTATGTGTTTTTTATAACGCTCTGCTCTGCTGCTTTTTCATTGCTTTGTTCAAAAATGCAAAACTCAGCAAATTTTATGTTCAAAACGCATGTGTTTTTGTAAATATGCCTTTAAAAAAACGTGTATAGTGTAAAAGGCCCCTCAGGGAGGATGCTGAGAATTCACACACAGTACAGCTCTGCAAGGAAGAAGATTCACTCCTTGCTGGCAGAAAAGGTAGGGATCAACAAGCCTATCTTTTACTACATGTAGTCTTTAGATATATCTTTATATAGACTACATGTAGTCGGGTGGTGGGGAGGGGGGTTATGTAGAGGAAAAAAAAAGATTCAACTTCTCAAGTCATAGACATATTAATTATTGACTTGCACAATTTAAATATTGACTTGTATGGATTGATGATACTACCACACAGTGCAATCAATGCAAAAAAATGTTTCTGCTTTTCGACTCCTTTCCAGCTATAAAGATAAATATGTGTGCGCATGCTCCATAATCTGATCAGATACAAACAAGTTGAAACACCTAAAACATCCATCATTCAATCAACTGAAATTTTCCAACCTGACCGATCACGTCTCTCTCCATTTCATGCTGAAATTTCATCAGTTTTAATAGATTAAGATAAAAGAAATTGATTTTCAAATGATCCAATTAAATGATAATTTATTGACATATAGTTACCATCACGGAAAACTGCAACAACAAAAAAACGTACTTACCATCCTTACTTTCTCATTCCCAGAGGCAGCATCTTAAGTACTGATGAACCGAAGGCACGTCTGCCCATTTGGTTCGCCAGTACTTGAGCTCCCCAGCAGGGGCCGTCTCATGCCAATCAGTGTCCTGGGCTAACACCGTCTGTACCCTGCTTAAGACTGATCAGAGTAAACACTGTGCATGTACACCTATACTTACTAACAGTAGGAGCAGAATTTTATGTTTCCCATGTCTTGCTTAAGCCCCCAATACACCTTTAGATCACTCCATACAGTTTCCATTAGATCTACAACAACTATGTAGTGCCGGTCCTCCCTTATAGAATACATTGGGAGGGTTAGAAAGGTCCTCATATTACATGGTTTTGGTAGAACAAAAGTTGAACAAAAATTGAAAAGTTGAACAAAAATTGTATGGTAAGATTGTAAGGTGTATGGGGGGCTTTAGTTGGGTGTAAGGTTCTGACATGAGTGCATTTAGAATATTTTCATCTATGTATGTAAAAGGAAATCAGCTCTCTATATTAGTATTTTTGTATTTGGTGAACTTTTGGGCCAAAGACTAATTGTCCTTTAATTAGAGCACCTGCAAATAGGAAAATAATTGTATGCCCAGAATCCCATGCTGGCAGCTTGCCCTCATTCATTCATACAATGGGAACACTTGGCAAAGGTCTCATTTCGTGTCACTTTCTCGTGTATCTGTGTAATCATTTGCAATCTTTGCAGAGAATTATAGGAAAAGGATGTCATGGGACTAGATATTTCTCAATAAATCTTCACAGTGTGTACGTGATTGTTGCGTCCTCATTAAGTAAATGGATTTAACAGCCATAGAAAATGTTTTTGTTTTTCTCGAAATAGAAGCTCAGTGCAGCCAGATATCCCAGTCAGGAAAGAGTCTATAAACAAGAATGGCTTTCCAAAATCTGTTTACTTAATCAAATACATTGAAACATTGTTTGTAAATAGCGAGCAAGCAACCTTAATCTTTATAGAACAAAACAAATGCGTCGTCAAGTTTGCTTTTTTAGCACCCATCAATCCAATGGTCAGACTGCAAGATGTGCAATAAATGTTTTACAAATGTTTTTTTAGACTAGTTGTAAGCAAGTTGTGTTGTGAAGCCTTGTGCTACTCAAAATCCACAGGGATATTCTGCAATCAGATTCAAATTATTGTGCAAAAATATTGTTAACACATATATTGGGTCCCTATCCCATCATGTGTTCACTGACAAAAAAACAAGCCCCCCCCCCCAAAAACCCCAAAAACTTAAATTTATTATAAAATGCTAAAATACAAGTTCCTTTCACCTTCTCCTACACACAAAACCAGTAGAAGTCCACCTGGGATTTTCATGTTACGGTTTCCAGAGCACAAATTATCATCCATATTTTCTTCCCTGGCTTCCAGCTCCTACGGTCCACATCCACTGGCTCAACACTTCAGCCTTTTCTAGGATAACTAAAGCCACTACTAAACCCATTGTGTATCCTGGTGGAATGGGAAGGCCCAAGCAGTTCCTATGTTCCCATTCCAGAGTCTGGGGCTCTGTAACCACTAAAATAATGGTCACACTTGTAGCTCCTAACTATCCCCAGACTCCTTTCCCAAACACACATGGGACCACAAACCGTAGAAAGCTCCATTATACAGGACACATAAAAAGTATTTTGGCTTTTTCCCATTCTGTTCCAACTGGCAGAGCAGGAGTCAAGGAGGTGGAGAAGCTGTCTCTGACAGCTTTCCCTCCTCCAGCTCCGACGGCAGAGCTGAATGTAAGCTGGACAGCTTGAGCCAGCTTTCCCATCTATATCTGCCACTGTATGTGATTAAGGATCAAGCTGCCCAGCTCACAGACGTAAGAAGGGACGAAAGAAGGATCCGCCCATGGGCTGACCTTTCCTATGCGCTGTGTACTCACCCAGACTGACAGATTACACAGTGCACGGCTCTGTGCTCTCAAACACACAGGCACAGCTAGATGGAAGGTCCACCTGCTAGCAGCTCATTTCTGTGAACAGCTAAGGCACTGGCAGGGAGCAAAGGCAGGACCACCAGCACCCGCTCAGTCGCTCCTTTGCACCATAAGACCCAGACATTTTTCACCTCCACTGGTTATTGGACAATTGACTCAAGCACTTTTTCATGGGTAGGGAGGTCAATTCTTTATCATTATCAATAAAACCTGGAGTTGATTTGAGAGGGAGGTGCTTGTATGTGGTCAGAAGAAACAAGATATCCCTAAGCTGCCGAAACAAAAAAACACAAATATTTCTGGCCCTAACTGTATATATAGAGATAGTTGCAACATTACGACTAGTTGATTTGTGAGTTCAGCCCCTGAACATAGTATGATCATCAAACATGCTAGCAGTGCCATTTCTAGCATTTCAGGTGCCCTATGCAAGTTCTTGTTTAGGGCCCCCTGTCGTCTGGGGGGAGCTGAAGCTGAACAGCACGAAATTGCCGATAGGGAGGAGGATTACTTTCTTTTCTCCTTCTCCTTCCCCCATCCAGCTTCAACCACCTGCCCCACCCCCTCAGCAGCTTGCACTGTTCAGATCTGCACGGGGAGGGCGCCGATATGCGTGCAAGGGAGTGGGGGCACTATGCACACGCAAATTCTTCATAGCGGGAGAAATGGCCCTGCTTGTTAGAGATGTAGGGACGGGTTCTGGGAAGAGTACATTAAAAAAGTACTGCTCTAGAACATATCGCTTTTTCATGAATTAAAGTAAGTAAGATGTATATACAGTATATAAATCAACTGTAAATCTATCTTCTTCCATAGAGCTCTGTTTCACCATTTCACCACGGATTTAAAAAGTGTGATGTGCATGGACAATTTCAATGGAAGACAAGTATAGAATATTTCACAAGACTGACCCTAAAATACAGTTTTACAAGTGTTATGACAGCAGCTGCTGACTGGGTGATAAGAAGGTGTAGCAGCCGCGTGTCACATATCAGTCGGATATAAGTCACTTCCTGCCCACTTCCTAAAACGTCACAAGTTTAATTCTGAGCATTACTATAGATACTATGACAAGTGTAACCAACATAAAACTGTGTTTCCAAACACAGGACCCAACAGCCGTAACGCAGCAACACAGGGGTCTATTTATCAATGTTTTCACACAACTTTCATCCAACATTGTTCTAGTAAGATTCCATTGAAACAAGTTTAAATCCTGAATGAAAGCTGTCAATGTTAATATGTATTTAGCCTCCCTAGCCCTCTGTGAGGTTCAGATTTCTGTACCAAAAGTGCACCATAGACTTAAATATTTTTTGATGTTGTAGGCCTGTAACTTTATAAAATATGTCTGTACAAGGGTCTAGTAGACATCCTGACTAACAATTATGTTAAAAAAAATTACATAAAATTTACATAAAATTACATAAAAGCAAAAAAATTATATATATAACAAAAGGTATTGTTTGAATGATAAAATCTTTAAAATACTTATTTTGTATGATAGATTTATAGATTTTAAAACAGTATGTATTCATATTTATGTTTTTTTTTATATTCATAATAAAATTTTTATTCAATTGGAAATTTGTTGTGTTTTTGTTTTACTTTGAATTGTATTGGATACAGTTATCACTGAATCCAATACAATGCCTTTTGCACTCTCTGTAAAGGTTAACTGCAACATCTGGAAATCACACTGGGAACAGTCTTCTGCATGTTCTGGTGTAATTCCCCCCCCCCCCCCCACACACACACGATGAGACGTCATCAAGTCACTCGGGGGAGAGGGGTCCGTTCTCCTCCATCAGCTTCTCATTCAGATCGGAGCCCCATAGCAGCACAGAATAGTAAACTGAATAGACTCTGAACTCCTGACCTGACGGCTCCATCTCGTCCATTGCTATCCTGACAAGTCAGTGCTGGACGATATGGAGCCGTCAGGAACAGCAGGGGGGTTGAATGACTTGGTATGTGTACCTAACTGGAGGCTGCAATATAGTAAATTCTTCTTCTTGGGTTTAAATACACTTTAAATATTTTGTAAAACGTCTTCATGCAAAAACAAAGATTTTTTTACAGGGTAGAACAGATGCAACAGAAAACTTACAAAGGAATCTGTGAGTCATTACTGAATCCTACATTTAGTGAGTATTCAGCAGTACAAGGAGTCCCAAACATTAAAGTGTATTTATAGGGAAAACATTTTAGTTCAGTTGTGGACAGAGTGAGGACGCCCTCTGCATTTTTTTTTTGTCTATTGTTACCCAGCAATGATCATCTACTGCTTAATGTCTCCTGGTAAACAATGTCCACAAAAACTTGTCAGACTTATCAGTCATTGGAGCAGTGGTTCCCAAACTTTCCTTGCAGGGCTCCCCTTTTCTATTTAGGAACATTATCCAGATCCCCCCCTTCCTATTCAAACAATGGTTAAGAATAAGAGCCCACGCCCCCCTGGAATACATTCGCGCCCCCCAGTTTGGGAACCACTGCATTAGAGAGAAGCTGGCGAAAGTCAGTATTTCTGTTTACCATATTTTTCACTTTATATGACACCCCACCCAAAAAATCAGGCAGGCATTTTGTTGTGCATTGCTGTATAAGGGTATTTAGAGCACTGAGAGCTGTAGCCTCACTGCTCTACTCGGCTTGCAGCACTGTCCCTCTTCCCAAGTAAATACAGGTCATGTCACAGCAGAGATGAGGCATTTCTGAGTGCTTAGAATAAAGGTGGGTTTACACGTCAAGATTTTTTCATCTAACAGATGAACGACAAACGATTTTTTGGTTCGTTGTACAAAAATCTAGAACGGCCATTTGTTCCGATGGATTTTTTTTTGTTCGATATCGGACCAAAAATCACCCACAAGGTTATCGAGCATGTTGGTAAACTTTCATCTGTCGTTTATTTTTCGTGTACAAAATTAATGCTCTATTTCACTCGATATTTTTTGACTCGATATTTAACCAGTAGCTGCGTATTCCTGTGCAATAATGGTGGGATTTTTTTACAACGTAGATTTTGATTCGTCCATGATGTTGTTTATATTTATTTCCAAGTAGAACTTTCTCGAACGAAAACACTTGCATTGGGACGAACGTAACAACGTGCTGTCTATAGCTGTGGTATAAGTGTGTTCAAAAATATATATTTATTTCACTATTAAATTTGTGTTATAGCGATATGTATGTATGAGTTTGAATACCACAGTGAATATACAGGTTGTGTGTGTACAGGTGTGTGTGTGTGTACAGTATGCTGCAGTGAATATACAGGTGTGTGTGTGTACCGTATGCTGCAGTGAATATACAGGTGTATGTGTGTACAGTATGCTGCAGTATACATCACAGTAAACATCCACAGTATACACCCACAGGATACATACTTCCTAAAAAAAAATCTGAAAGATTTTTCATTTGTGGTCCAACGATTTTTTTTATTCGATATTTGAGTCGGTGTACAAAAATCTAAAAAAAAAATCTAATACCTTCGAAAAGGACGAACGAAATCCGAAAAAAAATCAGAACAAAAAATTGAATGTTTGAACGTAAGTTGAACGAAACAAAAATCTTAACATTAAACACACCTGTCTTAGTCACAGGATTAAGCAATTCTCCCCCTGAATAAACATGGTTATACCCCCCACCTTGCTCGTGTCAGCAGGTAATATATTCACTGCAAAGTTGTGTGTGCATATACGACATAGAGCACCGGAACATAAATGCACCAAGTTTTGAAATAAATTAGAGAAAAAAAGGAAACACGCAATTAGATATCAATGAAATATACAGAATTTCAGCAAAGTAGGCAGGACTGGAATGCAGTATTACTCTATGTATCCCAGACAAAAGGCCATGACAGGAGGAGGTCTTGGTGCAGCAGTTTAAGGACTTAAATTTCAGCATGGTCTTACATAGCACTATCTACTCTGAAACACACTAAGCAAACTTATGAAGAGACAGATTAACAGTCGGCACTGAACAACTTACTATAACAGCTATTTATATGGAGGAGATGAGTCTTTGTTAAAAAACTATTATGCAATGCAAAATATTAATGTAGAATACACAACTCATACATCTTTCGTAAAGTCTCTATCCTTAAAGCAGAGTAAACCCAAAAAAAATCCCCACACATATGACAGGACATATTACACACCTGTCAGCAGTAACATCTGTGAAAACTGCTACACAGAAAAAAAAAAAGGTGTCTACAATCTTCACTTCCTCATTGCTAATGACACCATCTTAGTATGGCGCCTGAAGCTATCCGCCCATCTGTTGAACAGTACTAGAGTGGCCCTCCCCTGCAGACATATTTTACCAATCGCCAAAGGGTTTGGTATGGAGGAACAGTTCTGGCCTCAGAGATCTATGTGCTGCCGTTTGCATTGAGACAGGAGTGAAGCGAAGGAGGACACGGTAGAGAACAGGAGAGATTTAAACTGGAAGTGGGGCTTAAGGGTTCATTGTGGGCAGGTGATCTGGATGTGACATGGATTTGGGGGGCACACAGTAGCTGAGGTTATAAAATATCTTATTACCGGCTCCTCTGCTGCCAGTCCCACCAGCCATGTCTCCTCTACACTTCCCCCACAATTCACCTCACAGATAACACTTTCAATGTCAGGAAAGGTTCTCATTCATCCAGATCATGGTTTTTTTTATATGGAGGATGAGGACAGACATTACTTGTTACCTGGGTGAATATAAAATAAAATATCTTATTACCTCCTCTGCTGCCAGTCCCAGCAATGTCTGCCTCTACAATCACTCGAAATGCACTTCATGTCTGGGAAGGTTTCTTCCTTCATTCCAGATGATGAAACTCCGAGACCGAGAAGGGGAGGGGGAGGGAGGGGGGGGGATTGCATGCTGACAGAAGATAGGACACAGAACACAGGGCAGTTCTCATTCATGTATCTTCATGACTCCGAGACAGAGAAGGGGAGGGGGGATTGTATGCTGAGCGAGATAGCACACAGAACACAGGGACTGTTCTCATTCATTTAGATCATGAAACTCCTCCGATACATAGGAGAAGGGGAGGGGTGGATCACACAGCACCAGGGATTGAAATCGCTGTGATAGTGACGTCCAGAGGGGGCCCAACAGTGGCATTAATGGTGACCCACACACAGCTGATTTTTCCCCGTCAGCACCTTTCAGCTCTAACAAGCGACCTCGGCTCCGCGGTGCAACGATCACGGGAGCATGGGAGGTGCTTCCATTTGGAAAAACTCTTCTTTCCTGCTTTAGATTTATTTTTTTTTCTTTTTGTACAGTGATTGCCCTATCTATGGCACCTGATGCGTATGCAAAGTGACCTCAACGTGGTGGTCCGCTTCAAGTGGCAAGTGTGGGGGGGGGGGGTGGTTTCAGAGAATGGGTACTTACTAAGTGCTAATCAGATAAGAGCTCTGTCTTGGCAGTGGCTTTTTGGCTTGGCTGGAGGGAATGGAACACATTTCCGCCTCCTGGGATGCATAGCAATTGCTCTCAGCATGGTTGGGACTAAAAAATAAATCTTTTACATATTCGAACCATAAGATGCAGGAACACTTTCCCATTGATTTTAATGGTTACAAGAGTGCGAAAGTCTGAAAAATACAGTACTTATTAGCTGCACATTAAGTATATGCATATAGAACTGCAAGTGCTGTGACAATATTACCTGTTGTTCCCACAGTCACTGCTCAGAAGCTGGATGTCACACAGTAATGTTTATAAACACAAAGACATGAGGCACATGCACAGTGACTGTCTGCAACAGCGTGTAAAATAATCCTTGCACTTGCAATTTCATATGCGCATATGTAAAGAGCATCTCATTAGTATGCACATGCAGAATTTTTTCCCCTTCATTTCCTCCCCCAAAACCAATGGTGCGTCTTATGGCACAGTGCTTCTAATCTGCATAAACTATGGTAATCCAAATCCACCATAAAATGAAAGAGTCTTGATCGCCGATTGTCATATGAGAACATTTCTAATGATTGTCCATATATCAGTTTTTTTTTTAAACTTTATGATCAGATTGTAGTCATGTACACAATTTTTTTTTACCTTCAGATCTATAAACTAAAACATGTTTTTATTTTTTTGTAAAAGGAATTTAATTTAAAGGGATTCAATCATCTTTGCATTGCTTATGGTGTATTTGTGCTATTGAGAGATATACAGTTAATATTTAAATTGTATAAGTAGATCTGTTTAAAGGTTGATTTAGTTGATACATGATAGCCAACAATAAAAGGACCTGATAGGGTTTAATTGGTTTTCTTAAACAAAAATATAACCGTTAAACGCTTGATTACTGCAACTGCCCAGGAAAAACGTCATGATGCTTTCCCCGGGGGATTATTAGTTGAGAGTAAAATGGGCGCAGTTATATTCCCCCCCCCCCCCCCC
>CM070034.1:126717685-126731850 GCA_036250615.1 Ptychadena robeensis | reverse complement strand
CCCCGCGAATGCCTGGTAATTTTCTGGGCTGCTGACAGCAGCTTGAAAACGTAAGGTTGAAATGTAAGCTTATGTTGCTAGAGACCTAGCAATGAGAAATGTATTGTCCATTAGCTTTCTAAGGACAGCACATTGAAGATTTCAGCTAACCTCCCTAGCGCACTGCTGAGATACAGATTGCTGTACCAAAAGCGCACCATAGACTTTAATGGAAAAAAGTTTTTTACATTGTAGGCCTGTAACTTACCAAAGTATGCACATACAGGAGTCTGGTAGACATCATGAATATATTTACATGTTCAGATGCTTTGTAAATAACTCATAAAATCAGTTAAGGAATGTTTCAAAAATAAACGGTATCAGATAAATTAGCACAAGATGGCGATGCAGATGTGCCAGGTTACATAGGACAGCATGTAATTCATTGAGGTCAGTGTATTACATTCAGGAACAGAACGTCTGTCACACCGGGAGAGAAGCAGGAGGAAGACAGCTGTGGAGGACATGGAGACACCGGATCATTTATTCAGGTGAGTATTTTACATAGGTAATCATATTGAATAGTGTTTTCAATGCAGAAAACATTATTCAATAACATTTTTATTTAAAACTCCCACTGGCACCCGATGTGACATCATTACATCAGGGGGGGGGGTCCGTTCTCCTGCAGCTGCCTTTTCATTAGAGAAGCCACGCGGATCTGTAAGTTTGCGCTCCTGTGGCTCTGATCTCCACCTGACGAACCCAGCTCGTCCTCTGCAGTTCTAACCGGGCAGAGTTGGGACCACCAGGAAGGGCAGGAGGGTGGTTTAATGTGATGTTTCCACTGCGTTAAAAAAAATGGGTTTACAGCTAAGGCGTCCAAAAATTTGCATGCCACAATGTCTATTCAATGGACCTGCTAAAGTGTGCTGAGAAAATCAACTTGCTCAGCCACGTTAAAATGGCAAGGTGTACATTTACAGATATTTCATCAATGTCAAATCAGGGGTACATTGGACACTTTGTGTCACTTTGTAGCACAAACACCTTATACCAACTGTCAAGCATGGTGAGGGAGGGCTGATGATCTGGGTTTGCCAGTCGCAGAACCTGGCCACCTTGCAGTCACTGAGTGGACCATAAAAAACCTAAAGCTTGGGTCAAGCAACAGGACAAAAATCCAAATTGCACAAGCAAATCAGCAACACAGCCCAGTCAAAATTCAAACCCTCATTCTCATTGACATTAGGAAAGCTCTTAGGAAAGCATTGTATAGCTCAATATCTGCCAATCTCAAAAAACTGAACCAAATATTCGAAAGAAGAGATTATACAACAACGATCGGAGTCATAGATAAATACTGATGAAGTCATAGAGAAAATAATTACTTTAAGTTCCTGTTCCAGCTTCTACAAACCAAATACCATATTTCTCTGACTATAAGAAGCACCTTTTTCCCACTAACATCAATAGGAAAATGAATGTGTGTCTTATGGTCCGAATATGTAAAAAAAAAAAAAACAATAGCTATGCATCCCACGAGGTTCCAGTAAATGCAAGAGGCCACTAGTACTAGTCGTGAATGATGTCTCAGCGTTTGTGGGGGGTCCAAATACATAATGGCCAAAATTGTTGGCACCCCAACAATGTTTCCAGAAAATCGAGTATTGCAGTGACACCTGCTTTGCTATACACATGTTTATTCGCTTTGTGTGAATTGGAACAAAACCAGAAAAGGGAGGAAAAAGCAAAGTGGGCATAATGTCACACAAAACTCCAAAAATGGTCTGCACAAAATTATTGTCACCTTTAACTGAATATTTGGTTGCACACCCTTTGGAAAAAATGACTGAAAGCTGTCGCTTCCATATCCTTCAATAAGCTTCTTACACCTCTCAGCCAGAATTTTGGAGCACACTTAATTTGCAAACTGCTACAGGTCTCTCTTATTGGAATGGCGCCTTTTCCCAACAGCAATTTTAAGATCGCTCCACAGGTATTCTGGACTCATTGCTGGCGATTTAGGAACTCTCCAGTGCTTTGTTGCCCTCCATTTCTGGGTGCTTTTTGACATATGTTTGGGGGCATTGTCCTGCTGGAAGACCCAAGATCTTGGACGCAAACCCAGCTTTCTGACACTGGGCTCTACAGTGCTTTGGTAATCCTCGTGTTATAATGCCTTGCACCCATTCAAGGCACCCAGTGCCAGAGGCAGCAAGACAACAACAAAACATAATTGAACCTCCACCATATATCACTGTAGGTATTTGTGTTGAAGGCCTCATTCCGTTTTCGATAAACAATAGAAATATGTGCTTTACCAAAAAGCTCTATCTTGGTCTCATCTGTCCACAAGACGTTTCCCAGAAGGATTTTAGATTACTTAAGTACATTATGTCAAACTGTAGTCTTGGTTTTTTATGTCTCTTTGTCAGCAGTGGGGTTCTCATGGGTCTCCTGCCATAGCATTTCATTTAATTTAAATGTCAATGGATCGTTCGCACTGACACTGATGCTCCTTGAGCCTGCAGGATAGCTTGAATTTCTTTGGAACTTGTATGGGGCTGTCTATCCACCATCCAGACTAACGTACGTTGACACCTTTCATCAATTTTTCTTTTCAATCCACGGCCAGGGAGATTAGTTTCAGTGCAATGGGTTGCAAAAGTCTAGATAATGTTGCGCACTGTGGAAAAAGGCAAGATCTCTAGAGATAGACTTGTAACCTTAAGATTGTTGATATTTTTGAACAAATTTGGTTCTCGACTCCTCAGACAGTTCTCTTCTCCTCTTTGTGTTGTCCATGCTTAGTGTGGCACACACAATGTAAAGACTAAGGGCTCATTTTCACCCATTAATGTAACAGAACAGCCGACGCAACATTAGGTGTCCGCCAGTCAGTTTTTGGGCTTTAGCCCCATAGAACCTCCATGGGTGCCAATAATCTTGCCCAGCCCATTTTTGGAGTTTTGTGTGACAATGTTGGGGTGCAAACAATTTCAGCCATGGCTGTATAACATATTGGCAGAACAAAAGCAAATAAAATTTATGGTTTTTTTTAAATTCATTCCTGTAATGAAGCACACAGTTTATACAAGTCATTTCCTAGCTACAATGTTTTATCTGAACTTCCTAATTTAAGACCAATGAGTACTATTTTAATATATATTTTAAAGTAATAATACAACCTTATAGGTTGCTATTAAGTTTTTCTATATTGATTGTTTTTACAACGACTTAGTTCCAGCAGCTTGGACCTGAAAGATAGGCAATCTGCAGAAGTGTAACAGTATATGGTAGCAGTCTAGCCATGAGACAGACAGGCTCAATAAAAATAATGATAGTCACATGTCAGCATTAGCTAATTGTGTTTTAACTAAGAAAGGGAAAACACAGTTACATGTCTTATAAATGACGGTAATGAAAAATGCCTTCTAGGTTAATGTATTAAAGCAATAGGAGAGGTGAGTCCACAGTCCACAGACTTAATTCAAATAAGTTGTATCTGTGCTCAACCCCAAAAAGAAACTTGGTGCACTAGGCTATGTATACAGCAGAATTGTGTGGCTACCCATGGCTCACATGCTCATCCTCCAGTCCTCACCCATACACCATACATTGACTAACTCATCTACTGATATTTTAAATTGCAAAACAGGAAGGACATCTAGTGGACAAATATAGAAAAGACATGTTATAAATATTTAGTTTAGTTTTTAGTGAAAATTGTAAGCAATAGAAAACAACAACAAGAACATACATGCAGACAAAAACACGTACAATTACAAAGAGGAAGGGAAGTCACCTTCTGTAGTGTTGAATGGATAAAAAGGTCAAGTGATCAATAATATTCACACAGTATAAAACAACTTCAAATTTGGTGACATATTAAAACATGGACACTTTGCATAGAATATTTGAATACATTATTAAAATCATAGGACCAATTATAGTCCTACAGGCAAGTATACAGGACATTTATTAACATTATCCATGTGACCACTAGGTAATCTGCAATCGAAAAAGAATTCTTAGCAGCAGGAGGGGTGTTCTTTCTGAGATCACCCCTCTCTCTGTGTGATGTTGCACTGAGGTGCGATGCCATGCAGCCACAAGGGCACCTGGGACATCAATCCCAGGTATATGACATTGCGGCCGCCCAGATTTTGTCCCGCGGTATTGAGTATCTCTCTCCCAGCATCAGATGCACAGTATCTCTCTCCCAGCATCAGATGCACAGTATCTCTCTACCAGTATCAGATGCACCTCAGAAACCACAATTCACCCTCCCACGCCCTTGGGGCCCATTACCAGAGGGAATATCTTGTCTCTGGAAAAGTTCCTGGGGTAGGGGGCTTGGTTGGACTGATGTTGGACTTTACCATGCTTTCAAACTGCTGATACATGAGTATTATGTTTATTTAATGTAATGTTTTTGTTTAAAACAAAGGCAATGTTTAAACAGTTTAAATGTCTTTTTAAAATAGCGTGCTATGGCCAAAACGCCCAGGAGGTCAATTGTGTATAGCTACATATATTGTTTAATTTATGTGTCTACCTGAAGACCTCCATCAGAAATCATTGGGCCCGTAATATAAAATTTAGTTTGTTGTCGTAAGCGGGGGTGAGGGGGGGGGGTGCAAATGGGGTGGTGTAGCTGCTAGTTAAAAAAAACACATCCCCTTTCCTCCCGAAGTAAGTTGTTGAGTGCTAGCACCACCTTCTTCTCCCTTTTTGCAGAGCACACAGTGGGCAGAGGCTGCCGGCAGTCCAGGAAGCCACAGTGAGCAAAGGCTCAAAGGATCGGGCAGCCGGGCTCCCATAGCTGCTCGGGCCCGAGACAGGACTGCCCTCTGTCCCCCCCCTGATGGCGGCCCTGGTCTACCTATGCAAGCATTCCGGAAATGTCATATAAACTGGAAGCTATGATTCATAACTAGCCATAACTAGTCATAACTCCAAACTAGGAAAGAATCCTCGTTTTTTTGTGTTGTAGCATGCTTTTTGAGTGTTTTGATTCCATTAATTACCACCTTATTACCTTAATAAAGGTAAACCCAATGGATACAGACTTGCTGTTTGCCAGGCACACTTCTTTCATTAGGGCCTTTTGACACCTGCTCTTTCAGGAGAATTTTATAAAAGATGTATGCCCCTTATTATTGTTTAGTTAAGAAATCTTAACCTAAATCATAAAGAAGAGAATGACCATAATCAGGAGTTTGCTTGCTGAAGTAAGGATGGTCCATTTCAGAATGTCAACTAAGCTAATCTTACCTTTCCAAGGCAATGAGCTTTTCTCCCTTCAGTAAATCAGTGTCATTACATTGCTATAGAGCTCTGTTATTAATTCTCTGTAATAATAGTAGTAATCCAAGTTACTCCCTGTTGTAGTATTAAAGCTACAAGACTTAGTTCTGGACAACAATAATCAAAAGGACCTACAGGAGTCACTGAGCCTTAGTGCCGAGAAAAGACTTACAATTACAAAAAGGGGAGGGGGGGGGGGATCCCCTTCAGTAGTGTTGAATGGATAAATAGGTCCAGTGTTTAAATTTGGTGAAATATTAAAACATGGACACATTGCATAGAATATTTTAATACATTATTAAAATCATAGGACCCATTATAGTCCTACAGGCAAGTATACAGGACATTTATCAACATGATCCATGTGGCCACTAGGGAATCCGCAATCGAAAAAGAAGGATTATAAAACAAAATAAAAGGCAAAAAAAGCATCCAACAATAGGAAGCATTTGACAATGACTAGAATATATCAAACATAACTTAAGTAGAGTTTCTGATCCCAAGGTTGATATAGTTTTTTTGATTTTTTCTTCAAGAACTTTTCAATTCACTGACATTATGACTGTCCTTCATCTCTAGTGGAGAGGCAAAACATTCCTATTGCACTTTCTAAGCTTAGTGGCTTATGGCCCCCATACACATTACAATCTTACCATGCAATTTCTGAACAATCAACTTTGTTGCAAAGCCATGTAATATGAGGACCTTTCTTAACCTTCCAATCACTATGTATTCTATCAGGGAGGACCCGGCACTACATAGTTGTTGTTAGATCTAATGGAAACTGTATGGTCTAAAGGTGTATGGTGGGCTTTAGACGTCACGTAGTACATTATGGTCTAAAACAGTTTACAGTCTAATTTAATTATCTTTTTTGGACTTGAAAGTCCCAAATACTTCTTAATTTTTGTTTGTTGAATTTTGAAAGTAATATCTAGTTGCCAAGGCAAAAATACATAATAGGGCATATTTCTAACAAGAAGACATAAGGTAATAAAAAAAGTGACCAGCTCAAAGTAGGTCATAGGATGTTGCTGACCTATGGTATGTTTGACATGTGTTCCAAATGCAACTTAAAAATGTATATACATTGGCACAAGGCTACAAATATACTCAATATAAATATGTCCTGAGTTCTTAAGCTGGGCATAGACGTTCTGATTCCTGCACGATCCGACCGCCGATCCGATGCCGCGAGCGCTCTTGCATCCCTTAGGGATCGGGTCGTGCAGGAATCGGATGCAGCAACTAACTAGGATTGGGCTAAAATCAGCCGTCATGTCGGATCGCACATTGATCCGACAGGACGGTAAATTTTAGCCCAATCCCATTAGTTCGGCGGAAGTAATGAGCTGCACACAAAGTGTGCCAGCCGATTCTCGGCACTAGCACGCCCGATCCTAGTGCCGAAATCGGATCTGGAATCGACGGTAAATCTGAACGTCTATTCCCAGTTAATGATGAACGTTAATGATGGTTAAAAAAAAAAAAAACAGATCCTCTGTGATTTTAAAAACACTGTGTGGTGGTACAAATAATCAATGTTTGTTTTTAATGTGCAATATGATCAAATTGACAATCAAATTGCGTTTATGGCTTTCTTAAGATACAGAGGCTTGGCTCAGAAGAGTAGATTTCTTATTAGTAAAGATCTTTTCTCCAGCATTTGAATGGTATGCAGGGTAGCAGTCATAGATTACTACCTGCATATATTTTTAATGTTTAAATGCTACCCACATTCCCTGTATGTTTGTGATTGTAATGTATGCTGTGCATGCTGTTTCTGTTTCCATATTTGTCCCTTCTCCAGTTAATTACGTCACAGACATAGACATAATAGTGCCTATGTATGCTGGAAAGAATCATATCTATTTACAGTATTCTTGAGCTATAAGTCAGAGCTATAATCACATTGCTGCACAAAGCACTGGATTCTTCTCTTTGGTTTCTGTATAATGAGACTGTTGAAGACATCTGGGTTTGCTTACAGCTGTTCTGTCAGATAAATCTGTGCATTTGTTTTTTGCATATGCAAAAAGAGTTGAATTCTGTTGAATACATTGAGAGTTGAATACTTGGTTTAACCTTTGTAAAACCATAAAAAGGGCAATATAAACAGTGTGATTTGCTGATTTTTCTGTTGATACTAAAGAATTGTATGCCACCAGATACTGATATACAGACTTTGTAAATGGTGATTTACAAAGCAAAATAAACAACGAACAGCAGTGTAATAGGCGTATAGATTTAAAAGATCTGATAACTGGCTTTTCAATAATTGTAGGTATGGGACACACAGGTATTTGCATGGGGGGCAGCTCTCCTCCCTGCAGTTTTCTGTCACATTACCCAGTGGCATTTTTAGGGGACACTGCCAGTGCCTAGTACCTGTAAAGGTGGGTTTACACTTGTAGATTTTTTCATTCAATCAACGAAGAACGAAAGATTTTTTGGTTTATTGAACAAAAATCTAGAATGGCCAATGTGTTCAATGGATACGGTACATTTTGCTCAACAAAAAATCGTTCGAAAGGTAATAGAACATGTTGGTAAATTTTTTTCTGTCTTAATTTCTAATATATTTTCATTCGAAATCAGGATGGCCGAACCAAAAAATCGAATGTTACATTCAATAAATGAATGATGTTCAACAACAACATCGAACAAAAAATCTAATTGGCAGTTGATTGAAGAAAAAATCACCTGTAAACCCACCTTAAGGCCCTGACCCTAAGTCAATGCAGCCTATCTCCCATCTCCGCCACACTTTTCACCTATAGACAAACCAACACTCAGGAGGCTAGATGCACAGTTGGTTGCCCCAAGTCTTACGTGCAAAATGGATGACATCTGGATCAGGAACTGGCAAAGGAGCCGTAGCCCACAAACAAAAAAGGATGGGTAGTTGCACAAACACAGCACTTGATACACTGAGACAGGAGCGAAGTCAGGTCCAAGAATGGACAGGGCTGGCAGCACCCCTCTTACTTATCATTTACATGTTACCTCCTCCTAAAGAGGCATTATTGCTGCCTTTGTAGCCCATGAGATGCTAGCCTCATTAACCTCTGGAAGCTGTATTAGCCAAGTCTGAGGAAAAAAGTACTTCTGCAAAGAAGTGAAGTTTAGTGAAATATGGAGAAAGAAGTACAACCCTTCACATTGTCCAGGTTATCTGTCTTTATCTTGTATCTCTGATACAGAGTGGCTTTTACTTCAAGCAAACACACATTTGGAAGAAAGTCATTTTTTTAAGGAAACCAATGCATACTTACTGGTTTTGTGAAAGTGTAGTTACATTCCTAGAGGTAAAATCGTCACAGTAAGGATTTCTTTCACAGATCACAGTGGATATTAAAAGGCTATGTTAGCACAAGTGAAATATCATAGAACAGTTTTACTAATATGTTTTTGCACACATCCACCTGCAATTGTCTACCGTATTTCCCCGAAAATAAGATAGTGACTTATATAAATGTTTGCTCCTAAACATGCCCTATGTCTTTATTTCGAGGAATGCATTATACAGAAGAATACAGCACTGATATATCAGGGTGGGGGATCACTTAAAATGACACAGGGGGGATCAGAGGGGGGAATCAAAATGGCACAGGGACTCAGAGGGGGGATTTCCATTTTAGTAACCCCTTCTGATCCTTCTATGTCATTTTGATTGCCCCCCCAAAATCCCCCCTGTCCAGAATTACAGTACCGTATCTTCAGGGGTGCCTTTTATATTTTTGGGGGGCTTCCTTATATTTCACCGTGAGGCAAAAATGTAAAGCAGTGTCCAGACGTGTAGATTTTTAGGCCAAATCGATTAAAAAGATTGATATTTACATTGATTTGAAGTTTAATCGAAATTGTGTTATTAAATTAGATCAAGAAAAATGATCGATATAGTTGTGTTTCTAAAAATCGTAAGATTAATGCTATTCACCGATTGCCTTATCGTCGTACATATTTTTTTTAAATAATCGAGATAAAAAAAATCGAGATACAATATTTTCATTGCACTAAAAAATCTAATCGAACATCGATTTTATTTAACATGTACACGCCTGTACACTGCTTAAGGGTTCCTTATTTTCGGGGAAACAGGGTAAGTGTGTTGGACCTTTAATGAACTGAACCCAGACTGGTTCATCAATCTTAAGTCTACATTACAATTGACAAATCATCCAGCAGTGTTGGCTTTATGATAGCTGCTCATCATATTGTTGGCAATGTAATTTACATCATTACTCATTAGCACAAAGAGATTCAGCATTACAGCAGAACACAAGGCCAGAAAAGTGATGTTTCCTGTGAGTCAGGAATAAGTATATTAGGTGCACTTTTTGCATTCTTTAAGAGAAAATGTCAGATTTCTACTATTCAAAAAAAAACAAAAAAACGTTAAGTATTATTCTAGAAAAATTTTTGCACATGACTTAATGGAATGCTTTTAAGAAAAGTGAGCAATGAAGAGAGTCATTTGTTTTAATACTATATTAATACAATATAGACCAAGAAAATTGCAAGAAAGGAGCATTAAATAGAAAATAGGTTGATGATCTGATCTGAGAAAACTAGGCCACACACACAAATAATTGTCAGTCTGCACTCTAATCATAATAGGCATTTTTTTTTCAATACCTGCATGGCAGGCTAAATGAAGCTCATGTAACACATTGCTACATACAAATGTTCATCTTCTTTTCTTTAACCAATGGTGGCAGTCCATGGTGAGATGGGGATGTGGCCAAGCTTTCAAAAGGGAAGAGATTAAGAGCTATTGTAAATCCTGTAAGAATAAGATGTGCTGAAAGGTCTGCCTTGGCCTTTAGTCAATCATTCTAAAGGAGGAGGCAACATTTAGCAGGTAGGAAGTTATTATCTGTATGTGGCACTCAGGGATGCTTGGTGTCTGGCTGCATCTCTGTCTGCTAAGCCACCTGCACAACTGATTTGATCCCTTGTCAGAGCTCTTGCACAAAGATACATTGTTACCCAGTCCCTTGTTGAAAACTAAACTCCTGGCTCCTCCCATGTACTTCCTTTAAAAGCCATGAACTTGCTCTGCCTGGTTGCTAGATTATTGTGTTCATGTCAGTGTCTTGCTCTTCTTGCTTATCACTACTTACGCCTTAGTAATCATGTACCGACCCTTGGCTATTGACTACCTGACAACTCTTCAGCTTGCTCCATAGTTACTTGACACCATTGGCCTCTGACCTCTGCTTTTTTTTTTACTCTTCTAGTAGCTTCCTAGCTTCCTATCTGTTACTACTGCTTGTGAACTTCCTGGCCTGCAGCTGAGCTGTACTTGGCTTTATGGGGCTTACACTTTAATAATAAATCTCTACTGTAGTTTGTTAAATTTGAATAATAAGTGGTAATGGTTACCATTAAAAAATATAAAGCAATCAAAAATGTTGGGATGTTTTATGTTCATAATAGAGAAGACCCACCAATGAGTTCCATGACTTCTCTCTTCCTACCATCACACTTTGTATCAGTATACATAGTAAAGTATTTGGCTACTTCCTTCTCCCAGTGTGGCTATTGATACCATGTCATGTTTGCATTGCATTGCTTTATATATTAATGATCATTACAGAACTTTGTTAACTTATTTCTTTTATGTCATAGTAAACACAAGAATAAGAACTCAAATAAGCCTTCATTAAAATCTGTTTTTCATTAATAAATAAAAGTCAGAGTTGCATGTGATGCCCACAAACTTGGCCAGCACTGTGGAAAGTTTGGTCATTTGTTCCAGGCCAATGGCTTTAAATGCTTTAACAGAGCTCTAAGCAACCACAAAAATACACAAATGGAATAAATATATATTGGGGGGTGTTTACGTGGCAAAGGATTTGTATTTCGCTGCATCTTGATCTTGCATTGTCATAGTTATGCTGCAAAGCACAGTCCTGTCTGGGAGTGTAATTTTTTTTACATGACTTTTCTCTCCCCTAGATGGAGACTGGAATATAAAGCTAAGTTTCCACAGGTTGGTATTCATGACACTGCACTCTCCTGGTGTTATCTTCAACTCTGCCCTCTCATTTACTTTTTACATACAGAACATTGCTAGATCCTGCCACTTCCATTTCCGCAAAATCTCCAAGATCCGCCCCTTCCTGTCCCCAAGGACCACCAAAGTCCTGGTACATGCCCTCATCATCTCTCGTCTTGACTACTGCAACATCATCCTCTCTGGTCTCCCTCTTACTAGACTATCACCTCTTCAGTCCATCATGAATGCTGCTGCTAGACTCATTTACTCCTCTAACCACTCCTCGTCTGCTGCTCCTCTCTGCAAATCTCTACACTGGCTTAAAATTGCCCTGAAAACCCACCTCTTCAGTATGGCCTACCCATCTTCGCACCCCTAACATCACAACATGCCAGTCCCATCCCCCCCTCCCCCCACCTACCTATTGTATACTCTATTCCCCAACCTATTAGACTGTAAGCCCGTCCACTCCGGTGTCATAACCTGTTCCTGTGTGTACTATATTGTGTTGTATCTCCACTTCTAATGTATTGTACAGCGCTGTGTAATATGTTGGCACTATAGAAATAAATGATAATAATAATAATATTTCTGCCCAACCAGTGTATTGCCGATGATTGGCCGAAGAATTTCCTGCGGTTTAGGGCATAATACTCAGGGGTGCACATGAGTAGTACTCTGGTACACAAAATGGTCTAAAAACTAGCTCTGCGTATCTTTCTTATCCTTCCTAAGTGCCTCTGCGAACTACAGAGAGTGGAGACATGCACGGAGCTTACTCCCCCCTCCTCCCTGCTGTGTGAGAAGCAGTGCTTGTGTTGTGCTTGACTGCAAGTGCTCTTAAGTGACATCCAGTGGCTGAAGCTGATATTGCAGATTGAGTTGACATTACAGCTCCACACAACTTAAGTATCATTTAAACACTGATGTAAAAGTTTTATTTTTTTTAAACATTAAATCTTTATTGATTTTCACAGACTAATACATAAGACAAACAGAACAAGACAGGTGATGCATCGTCTCTCAAGGGCCTCACAGCGATGCGTGTACTGTACAGAGAAAGCAGTACCTAGTTACAAAAAACTAGAAACTGTTTTATAGTGCCATCTCGTAGTAGGCAACTCAAGAGACAGGGTATCAGAGAGGTTAATTAACAAAGAAGGAAGAAAAAGCAGGAAAAGAAAAGGGCAGACAGGGGAAATGGAAGGAGGGGGGGGGCAGGCAAATTTATTGTAAGTGTGTAGTAAATCCGCCGTCAGTGATTCCATGCGCTCAACTCGTGACAGTTCCACAAGCCACTCGCCAATAGATGGAGTATCAGGCGATTTCCAATGCCTTGGGATGACCCCCCTGAGCAGGGCTTGTGACGGAACGTCCCTGGGGAGCAATGTGATCAACGCTATCTCCGGGGTGGGGAGAACTGACGATCTCGTGGCGGTTCGGAAAAAATGGAAAATAGCCTCCCAGAAGGTGGAGAGATGTGAACAAGTCCACCACATGTGGAGCATTGAGCCGGCCTGTAACTGGCATCGCCAGCATAAGGGAAAGGTCTGTGGATACATTTTATGCAGTACCTGAGGGCACCTGTACCAGCGGGTTACTATTTTATAGCTCTGTTCTTGTGCTGTGGAAGCAACAGTAATGGAATGAGTATTAGAGAAAACAGTTTGGACCTCAATGTCGGAAAAAGACCGGTGCAGATCTCTTTCCCACTGTACTAAGAAATGGGGCCGGGGGGTAGGGGTGGCATCAGAGAGCAGGGTATAGAGTAGTGACAGAGCATGTAAAGGTTTCTGTGGGTGGAGACACAGGGCTTCAAATTCATTTGGTTGGTCATGATAGTCAGGGTATTTAGTAGTGGTAGTGAAGAAGTCACGTAGCTGAAAATAAGCCAACCAACCCCCGCTTGAAGGCAGAGTATCAGATAGAAGTTGTGCTTGTGGTTTAAGTTCGCCGGTCGAGAGAGCTGAGAATAAGGGGGATGGGCGTTGCGCTGACCAACCGAGGAACACTTTGGATCGGCATCCCGGTCCAAAGTCAGGGTTTGACATTATTGGTGTCATTGGCCCATGGTATGAGGTAAGATCTAGTCTGTTAAGGCGACGGTCCCATACCTGTAACAGTGGATGTACCATAAATGGTAGTTCCAAAGTAGAGGGACGTTGATGGGGTCGCACCCACAGAAGGGACGAGGGTAGCACCGTTGAACTCTGGGCTTCAAGTTGTACCCATAATTTATGAGGAAAAGAGTGGATACGATCGAGTGCTAAATTTAAAAGGGCGGCATGGTAATAACGCTCAATATCTGGTAAGCTCAGTCCTCCTTGAGGTTTGGGTTGGGTAAGTATTGAATGGCAGAGTTGCGGTGACTTGTGCGCCCATATATACCGTAGGAATAGGGACTTCATGGTTTTAAAGAAGCTACTAGGAAGCAGGATTGGTACAGTTTGAAGTAAGTATAGAGCTCTGGGTAATATATGCATTTTACATATGGCTACTCGCCCAAACCATGAATGAAAAGAGTATTTCAGCCCTTCCAAAGAAAGTCTGATAGCTGTCAGTAAGGGGGAGTAATTCAAGGTATACAGCTGGGACAAGTCCCTTGGAATCCACACACCCAGATACTTAACCGCAGTCAGTTGCCAACGGAAAGGGAACTGCGCACTCAGTGATTTTCGGGCACTTTCAGATAGGGTGATGTTTAATGCTTCCGACTTGCCATAATTAACCTTGTAGTTGCTATGTTTACCAAAGGTCTTTAATTCTTGCAACAGTGGTGGGAAAGCGACCAGTGGTATTTTTGAGGAGAAATTTTATTATTGAACAACAACCATGTTCTCCATGAACCCAAAAAACTCATTAATATCAA
>CM070034.1:126693045-126717585 GCA_036250615.1 Ptychadena robeensis | reverse complement strand
AATCCCATGTTCCACTGTCTTCCCTTACTAAGCTCAAACATAGGCTGCATTCATGTCAATTAGTAGACGTGTGGAGGATCTTACATCCTTCTGTAAAAGATTTCACCTTTTATTCTCCTCCCCACAACTCCTATTCGCGTATTGACATGTTCTTCCTCCCTCATCACTTACTCTCATGGAACCCGAAAGCCGCTATAACCACACAGCTCTTGTCAGACCACAGCCCCATTACCTTGTCACTGACTATACCTGGCTCCGCGTCACGCGCGGCAACCTGGAGATTAAACGAAACACTCCTCACAGACCCTACCGTGCGACAGGATATAACAGATACTATTCACAATTTCCACCTAGACCACCAGCAAGACACCACACCCTCCCCTGTCAAATGAGAAGCGCTGAAATGCGTCGTCCGAGGCCGCTTAATATTACATGGCTCTAGGCTAAAAAAAGAACTCACTCGTCTTTTTACCTCTCTCTTACAAGAGATTCATGACCTAGAAACCAAGCACAAGAAGACCATGGCCGTGGATATCTATCAGTTACTGCTAGAAAAATGCGCTGAGCTGCACAAGCTGCTAGATCGACACGCTCTTCAACATAGGGAATGTATACTCCGCACTGTTCACTTATATGGGGACAAGTGCGGTAGGTTTTTAGCCCAGTCTATTAAATCTAAACAAGCTAGAACATATATACCAAAAGCACGCAAGCCATCAGGCGACATGGTACACTGCTCGACGCAGATTGCAGCAGCCTTCCGCGATTACTACACGGACCTTTATAGCTTGACTAGCCCTCCATCATCCCCAGGCGCGACTTCCTTATCCCTGGAACAGTATCTTGACTTGACAGCGCTACCAAAGATCCCGGACTCAAAATTGGACGCCCTTATGGCTCCATTCTCAGACACAGAACTTAAAACAATGATCTCCTCTTTGCCTGCCGGGAAAAGCCCCGGACCGGACGGGTTCAGTAACTTGTTTTATAGACAGTTTGAAGCTGACCTCTCTCCTCTCCTGTTGTGCTTCTACAACTCCCTATCTAATGTCACTCGGCTCACCTCGCAATCACAAACTGCACACATTAGTCTGATACACAAAACTGGCAAGGACCCAACGCTATGTTCCAGTTACAGACCTATTTCCTTAATTAATACAGACATTAAGATTTTTGCAAAGCTACTAGCCTCTAGGCTTACTCCTCTCATTCCCTCGCTAATCCACCTGGAACAAACGGGATTTGTTCTAGGAAGAGAGGCGAGAGACAATACGATCAAAACATTGAACCTCATCTCTCTAGCCCAACGTAAAAATATACCTCTCTGTTTAATATCACTAGACGCCGAAAAGGCTTTCGACCGCCTTAGTTGGTCATTTCTCTTCGGAACATTACATCAAATTGGCTTGCCAGAATCCTTCATTGATAAAATTGGAGTCTTATATGACTCCCCCACGGCCCGTATCAGGGTCAATGGTACTTTATCTCCACCAGTTTCCACCTCAAATGGAACCAGGCAGGGATGTCCATCGTCCCCGTATCTATATATATTATCAATGGAACATTTGGCTAACGCCATTAGGGTCAACCCTTCCATACAGGGTCTTACCGTAGGACCCAACCATCACAAGATCGGATGTTGTCTTACTCCAAGCTGTATAGGCTCGAAAGCCTACTACCAATTAAGCATATCAATGTGGCATCGCTGGCATCAGACGGGGTGTGTCTAATGACTCACACCCTATATTAGGTGTGCATATATTATTATTCAACTTCCTTTCCTTTGCAAATGGGTCAAAAGAATGACTTGACGCTTAGAACAGTCCAAAAGATAGTGAGATATCTTGCGAGGGAGCAGCACTCTTAAATTGCAAAGCTTCTAAGCGTGATCACGACAATCAAGCGTTTAATTAAAATCGTCACCAGGGTCGCAGAATCGTGTGGAACTCTACAAACTGCGCAAAATACTGAACTTCCCATGACTCAGAAAAGTCAACGTGCAGCTGCCAAGATGCCACTGCCACCAGTTTGCCTATTTCAACTGCAACAGCACTGGAGTGCCCCAAAAGCACAGGTTGCAATCTCAGAGACAGAAAGGCGAAGCTGACCCCACTGAACAAGACACACAAGCTGAAACTTCAAGACTTCCAAGAATAATCTCAAACGAATTTTTCTAAGGTGTTATGGACTGATGAAATGAGAGTGCGTCTTGATGGGTCAGATGATTGGCCCTGGCTGGATTGGTAAGGCATCGAGCTCCAGTCCGTCATCAAGATGACTTGGAGGCCGATGGGGGCCCTTTCGTGTTTGATGGATTGTCGTCACCGCTCAACTATCCCTTTCCTATCTCTGCTGTATTTCTGGAAGACACCTTCTTCAAAAAAGCAGTGGGTACATGAAGAAGTCGTGCATCCTTCAAGACCACATGATTTTCATGCATGACAATGCTCCATCACACGCGGCCACATCACTACTCACAGCGTGGCCTGGCAAGAAAGGTATAAAAGAAGAAAAAACTATGACATGGCCTCTTAGTTTTTCACCCTCATCTGAACCCCCCTTGGAGACCTGTTGTCCATCTCAAATTGTGATGACAAGAGGAAACATACACCTCGTCTGAACAGTGTCGGGGAGGCTGTGTTGCTGCTTCTGCACGCAATTTGTGATGGTGAAACAGATCAAAACACTGACAGAATCCATGGATTGCAGGCTTTTTGATGTCCTTTTGCAAAGAAGGGTGGCTATATTGGTCACTATATTTTTTGTTTTGTTTTTGACTGTCAGAAAGTTCTATTTGTGGAATGTTGAGATGTTATATAATTGGTTTTCACTGGTAAAATAAATAAGTGAAATAGGTAAATTGGTTTTGTTCAGTTTTGCCTAATAATTATGCACACGTAATAGGTCACCTGCACACACAATATCCCCCCTAAAATAGCTAAAACTAAACACAGACTAAAACTACTTTCCAAAATATTCAGCTTATTTAATGAGTTTTTTGTGTTCATGGAGAACATTGTTTTGTTCAATAAGTCAATTTCTCCTCAAAAATACCACTGGTCGCTTCCCCACTGTTTGCAAGAATTAAAGACCTTTGGTAAACATATGCACTAAATTGTTAATTATGGCAAGTCGAAGCATAAACATCACCCTATCTGAACTGCCCGAAAATTCACGAGTGCGCCGTGCCCTTTCCCGTTGGCACTTCCTGCGGTTACGTATCTGGTGTGTGGAATTCCCCCCCCCCCCCCCAAGGGGACTGGTCCCCCTTAATAGCCTGGATACTCCCCCGTACTGACAGCTATCAGACTGTCTTTGGAAGGGCTAACTACTCTTTTCATTCATGGTTTGGGCGAGTAGCCATATGTAAATGCATAGATTACCCAGAGCTTCTAATACTTACTTCCAACTGTACCAATCCTGCTTCCTAGTATCTTCTGCTTTCTTTAAAACCATTAAAGTCCTATTTTCCTAACTGTATTGGGCGCACAAGTCACCGCAACTCTGTCCATTCATCTTACCCAACCCAAACCTCAAGAGGACTGAGCTTTCCAGATTTGAGCGTTATTACCAGGCCGCCCTTGTTAAATTCAGCACTCGATCGTAATCCCCTCTTTTCCTCATAATTAGTGGGTACCCTACTTAAGCCCAAGTTCAACTGTGCTACCCTCGTCCCTTCTGTGTGGTTGCGACCCCATCACTCCTCTACTACTTTGGGGAACTACCATTTATGGTACAATCCCCCTGTTACAGGGGTAATGGGACCGTCGCCTTAACAGACTAGATCCTTACTCATACCAATGGGCCAATGACACCATATGCACCCTGACTTGGACCCGGGGATGGCCTATCCAAAGTGTTTCCTCGGTTGGTCAGGCGCAGACCCCATACCCCCCCTTTCTCAGCTCTCTGACCGGCGAACTTAAACACAACACAACTTTCTATCTGATACTCTGCCTTCAAGCGGGGTTTGTTGGCTTATTTTCAGCTACGTGCTTCTTCACTACCACTGACTAATAACCGGACTAGCATGACCACCAACTGAATTTGATAAGCCCTGTGTCTCCACACCAGAAAACCTTACTTCTCTGTCACTACTCTATACCCTGCTCTCTGATTCCACCCCTACCCCCCGGACCCCATTCACTATCCATTGGCAATAAGATCTCCCGGTCCTGTTTCTTCCGACATTGAGGTCCCAGACTGTTTTCTCTATACTCATTCCATTACTGTTGCTTCCACAGCACAAGACCGAGCTATAAAATAGTAACCCGCTGGTACAGGTGCCCTCAGGTACTGCATAAATGTATCCACAGACCTTCCCTTATGGCTGGCGATGCCAGTTACAGGCCGGCTCAATGCTCCACAATGTGGTGGACATTTCCCCATCTCTCCACCTTCTTCTCCACCTTCTGGGAGGCTATTTTCCATTTTTTCCGAACCGCCACGAGATCGTCAGTTCTCCCCACCCCTGAGAATGCTTTGACACATTGCTCCCCAGGACGTTCCGTCACAAGCCCTGCTCATGGTGGGTCATCCCAGGCATGGAAAATCGCCTGATACGCCATCTATTTGGCGATGGCTTGTGAACTGTCACGAGTTTTGAGCGCATGGAAGCCTGACGGCGATTTACTACACACTTACAAATCAATAGTTTGCCTGCCCCCACCCCTCCATTCCATTTCCCCTGTCTGCCCTTTTCTTTTCCTGCTTTTTCTTCTTCTTTGTTAATTAACCTCTCGATAATACCCTGTCTCCTTGAGTTGCTACTACGATATGGCCTATAAAACAGTTTCTAGTTTTTTGTAAACTAGGTACTGCTTTCTCTGTACGTACAACGCTCGCTGGGGGTGAGGCCCTTGAGAGAACGAGGCATCACCTGTCTTTGTTCTGTTTTCTTATTTATTAAGTTCTGTGAAAATCAATAACGAGTTATGTTTAAAAAAAATAAAACTTTGACAATCCATTGTTTAACTGATACTTAAGTTTGTGGAGCTTAATGTCACTCAATTCTGGCAATAATCATCTTCAGCCACTGGATGTCCACTTAAGAGCACTTGCAGTCAAGCCAGACACAAGCCAACTGCTTTCTCACACAGCAGGATGAGGGTGTGAGTAAGCATCCGTGCATGTCCCTCCACTCATCTGTAGTTCGCAGAGGCACTTGAGGAAGGTAAACAGATACGCAAGCTAAGTTTTTTAGACCATTTGGTGTCCAGAGTACTACTTCATGTGCACCCCTGATTATTATGGCCCTAAGCCGCAGTAAATTCTTCGGCCATCATCGGCAATACACTGGTTGGCAGAAATATGATTATTATTATCATTTATTTCTATAGTTCCCACAATTTACACAGAAGCGCTGGTACATACATTAGAAGTGGAGATACAACACCATATAGTACCCACATGAACAGGTTATGACACCGGAGTGACGGGCTACAGTCTAATCGTTTGGGCATAGATATCATAGGTAGTGGGTGGGAGGGGGCTGGGGGGTACTGGCAGTTGTTTGATGTTATGGGGTGCCGAAGATGGGTAGGCCATACTGAAGAGTTGGGTTTTCAGGCAATTTTAAGCCAGTGTCGAGATTTTCAGAGAGGAGCGCAGACTAGAGTGTTTATAGGAGTAAATGAGTCTAGCAGCAGCATTCATGATGGTACTTAAGAGGTGATAGTCCTAATAATAAGGGAGACGCAAGAGGATGATGTGGCCAGTAGTCGACGAGATATGGATTGAGGGCATTAACCAGACTTTGGTGGTCCTTTGGGGACAGGAAGGGGCGGATCTTGGAGATTTTGCGGACATTGAAGTGGCAGGATCTAGCACTGTCTGTATGTAAAAAGTAAATGAAGGCCAGAGTTGAAGATCACACCAGATAAGTGCATGTCATTAAACCAACCTGTGGCAACTTGTCTTTATATTCCAGTCTCCATCTAGGGGAAGAAAAGTCATGTAAAAAAAATTACACTCCCAGACAGGACCGTGCTTTGCAGCAGAACCTACTGACAAGGCAGATCATATCACGAAATACAAATCCTTTCCACGTAAAAACCCCCCAAATTATTTATTCCATTTGTGTATTTTTGTGGTTGCCTTAGAGCTCTGTTACAGCATTTAAATCCCATTGGCCTGGAACAAAGGACCAAACTTTCCATTTCCACAGTGCTGCCAGTTTGTGGGCATCACATAACTCTGACTTTTATTCTTATTAATGGAAAAAACAATTTTAATGAAGGCCTTATTTGAGTTCTTATCTTGTGTTTAGCTATACATAAAAGAAATAACGTTAACAAAGTTCTGGAAGATCATTAATATATAAAGCGATGCCCTGCAACAGGGACATGGTATCAATAATAGCCACACTGGGAGAAGAAGTGCCAAATACTTTACTATGTATACTGATACAAAGTTTGATGGTAGTGAAGTAAAGAGAGAAGTACAATGCACCCATTGGTGGTTCTTCTCTATTATGAACCATAAACATCCCAACAATTTTTGATTGTTTATATTTTTTAATGGTAACTAAACCATTACCCACTTATTATATTCAAATTTTAACAAACTACAGTAGAGATTTATTATTAAAGTGTAAGCCCCAATAAAGCCAAGTAAACAACAGCTCAGCTGGCAGGCCAGGATCCACAAGCATAGGAACAGAATTAAAGCTAGGAAGCTAACTAGAGAGTAAAAAAAAACCAGAGGTCCAGGCCAATGGTGTCAATAACTATGGAGCAAGCGGAAGATTGTCAGGTAGTCAATAGCCAAGAGGTCGGTACAGATTACTAAGGCGTAAGTAGTGATACGCAAGAAGAGCGACACGATCATGAACACACAATAATCTAACAACCATGCAGAGCAAGGTTCATGGCTTTTAAGGAAAGTACATGGGAGGAGCCAGGAGTTTAAAGTTTTCAACAAGGCACTGGGTAACAATGTATCTTTGTGCAAGACCTCTGACCAATGGATCAAATCAGTTGTGCAGGGTGCTTAGCAGACAGAGATTCAGCCAACACCAACATCCCTGAGTGCCCACATACAGATAAATAACTTCCTAACCTGCTAATTTTGCTCTCCTCCTTTAATAATGCTTTTAACTAAAGGCCAAGCAGACCTTTCAAAGCACATCTTATTCTTACAGGATTTTGGACAATAGCTCTTAATCTCATTCCTTTTGAAATCTTGGCTGGCCACATCCCCATTCTCCCCATGACTGGCCACCATTGGTTAAAGAAAGAAGATGAACTTGTATGTAGCAATGTGTTACTGAGCTTCTTTAGCCTGCCATGCAGGTATTTAAAAAAAAATGCCTGATTAATGATTAGAGTGCAGACTGACAATTATTGGTGTGTGTGCCTATTTTGCTCAGATCATGATCATCAACCGATTTTTCTATTTAATGCTCCTTCTTGCAATTTTGTTTGTTCTATCTTTATTAATATAGGTATTAAAACAAATGGCAATCTCTTCATTGCTCACTTTTCTAAAAGCCATTCCATTAAGTCATGTCAAAAATTTTTTCTAGAATAATACTAACGTTTTTTTTGTTTGTTTTTTGAATCGTATAAATCTGACATTTTTCTCTTAATTGAGGCAAAAGTCACCTAATATACCTTTTCCTGACTCACGCGACACTGTCACTTTTCTGGCCCTTGTGGTTCTGCTGTAATGCCTGATCTCTTTTTGTGCTAAGAGTAATGATTAAATTACATTGCCAACACTAATGAGCAGCTATCAAAATCCAACCCTGCTGGAATGATTTGCATTGTAATTAGACTTACTAGAGATTTTTGAACCAGTCCTGGGTTCAGTTTCATGAAGGTCACACACTTACCCTGTTTCCTCCGGCCCGAAAATAAAGGAAACCCTTAAGCAGTGTACAGGCTTGTACCTGTTAACTAAATCCGGTGTTGCGATTAGATGTTTGTAGTTGCACTGAAAATATTGTATCTCTCGATTTTTTTTATCTCGATTTATTTAAAAAAATATGTACTACGATAAGGCAATCGTGATCGCATGATCTTACGATTTTTAGAAACCAACTATATCGAATCATTTTTCTTGATTCATTTAATAACACAATTTCCGATTGACACTTCACATCAATGTCATATCAATCTTTTTATCGATTTGGCCTACAAATCTACACGTCGGACACTGCTTTAACATTTTTGCCTCACGGTGAATATAAGGCAGCCCCCCAAAAATATAAAATGCACCCCTGAAATACTGCTACTGTATGTCTGGACAGGGGGATTTTGGGGGTGCCATGCAAAATGACATCGAAGATCAGAAGGGTTACTTAAAATGGAAATGCCCCCCCCTCTGAAGTACTGTTGCCATTTATTCCCCACTCTTATCCCCCCTTGTCCCATTTTAAGTGATCCCCACCCTGATATACAGTGTCTGTCTTCTTCTGTAATAATGTCATTCCTCGAATAAATAACATAGGGCATGATTTAGGAGCAAACTTTTTAAGTCCGACCTTATTTTCGGGGAATACGGTAGACAATTCATTGATTGTGAAAAAACATAGTAAGTAAAACTGTTCTAATTATATTTCCTTGTGCTAACATAGCCTTTTAATATCCCACATGAGATCTGTTGAAAGAAAATCCTTACGTGAATATTTTAACTCTAGTATGTAACTCACTTTCACAAAACCAGTACGTATGCATTGGTTTCCTAAAAAAATGACTTTCTTCCAAATTGTGTTTGCTTGAAGTAAAACCACTCTGTAATCGAGTACAAGATAAGACAGATAACCTGGACAATGTGAAGGTTGTCCTTCTTCCTCCATATTTCCAAACTTCACTTCTTTGCATAAGTACTGTTTTTCTCAGACTTGGCTATACAGCTTTCCAGATGTTTAAAAAAAAAAATGAGGCTGAGCATCTCATGGGCCCTACAAGGCAGCAATAATCCTCTTTAGGAGGAGGTAAACATTTAAATGATAAGTAAAGAGGGGTGCTGCAGCCCTGTCCATTTCCTTGGCCTACTCTGACTTCGCTCCTGTCCTCAGTGTTCAAGTTGTCTGTGTTTGTGCACTACTCCCATCCTTTTTTGTTTTTTGGGCTACTCTCCTTTGCCCGTTCCTTAGCCGATGTCCATCCATTTCACGTACACTTGGGGCAAACCAAACTGTGGGCATCCTATCCGTCCCTGATGTTGGTTTGTCCTATATGTGAAAAGTGGTGGCGGCGATGGGAGATAGGCTGCATTGTACTATGGGTCAGGAGGGCCTTAAGGTGGGTTTAACAGAGTATTTTTTCTTCAATCAACTGCCAATTAGATTTTTTTGTTCGATGTTGTTGTTGAACATCATTCATTTATTGAATGCTAAAATTCGATTTTTTGGTTCGCCATCCTGATTTCGAATGAAAATAATTGATAAATTAAGACAGAAAAAAATTACCACCATGTTCTATTACCGTTCTGAACGATTTTTTGTTGAAGCAAATGGACCCAGTATCCATTGAACACATTGGCCATTCCTAGCTTTTTTGTTCATCAAACCAAAAAATCTTTCTTCTTTTCGTTGATTGAATGAAAAAATCTACAAGGTAAACCCCCCTTTACAGGTACTAGGCACTGGCAATGTCCCCTAAAATGCACTGGGTATGTGACAGAAAACTGCAGGAGGAGAAGCTTGCCCCCCATGCAAATACCTGGTGTCCCATAACCACATTAATGAAAAGCCAGTTATCAGATCTTTTTAAAATCTTACGCCATTACACACTGCTGTTCTTTGGTTTATTTTGCTTTGTAAATCACATTTACAAAGTCCTGTATATTCCTTATCTGGTGGCATACAATTCCTTTAGTATCACAGAAAACAGCAAATCACCCTGTTTATATTGCCCTTTTTAAAGGGTTTTTACAAAGGTTAACAAGTATTTCACTACTCAATGTATTCAACAGAATTCCACTCTTTTGCATATGCAAAAAACCAATGCTCAATGTATCTGACAGACAGCTTGTAAGCAAAAACCCAGATTTCTATCAACAGTCTCCATGATACAGAAACCCAGAAAGAATCCAGTGCTTGTGCCACTGTTATTATAGCTCTCTTATAGCTCAAGAATACTGTAGATAGATATGTTTACTTTCCAAGCGTAGGCAATAGTCACGTATTATGGTCGTAATGGCGTTCTGGGGTTAGACAGTAATTAGAGACTTGGATCCGGGGACAGAAGTCGTGTAAAAATGCAGAGAAAACAGTCATATCCAGCATAGGCATTGACAGATCACAACCCCATACGTGGTACTGGGCCAGCATTTAAACATTAAGCTGACTATATTGTACAGGGGTAGTGCTCAATCTAGGACGCTACCCTGCATACCATTCAAATGCTGGAGAAAAGATCTTTACTATAATAATCTACTCTTCTGAGGCCACGCCCTGTATCTTAAGAAATCCATAAACGCACTTTGATTGTCAATTTAAATCATATGGCAACTTAAAAACAAAACATTGATTATTTGTATCCCAAACCACCCCACCCCAGTGTGTTTTAAAATCACAGAGGATCTGTTTTTTTTTTTTTAAACCTCATAGTTCCATCATTCACTGGGAATAGAACGTTCCAGATTTACCGCGATTCCAGACCGGATTTCGGCACTAGGATCGGGCGTGCTAGTGCCGAGATCGGCTGCACACTTGTGTGGCAGCTCAGTACTTCCGCGAACTAATGGGCATTGGGCTAAATTTACCGTCCTGGCGGATCAATTTGCGATCCGACATGACGGCTGATTTTAGCCCAATCCTAGTTAGTTGCTTGCATCCTATTCCTGCACGACCCGTCCCTAAGGATGCAAGAGCGCTCGCGGCACGGATCGTCGTCGGATCGTGCGGAATCAGAAGTCTATAGCCAGGCTTAAGAACTCAGGACATATTTATATTGATATATTTGGACCTTGTTCCATGTTATATACATTTTTAAGTTCATTTGGACACATGTCAAACATACCATATGTTCATCAAATCCTAGACCCTACTTGAGCTGGTCACTTTTTTTGATACCTTATGTCTTCTTTGTTAATAGGCCACTATTATGTATTTTTATTTCGCTTGGCAACTAGATATTACTTTCAAAATTCAACAAACAAAAATTAAGAATTATGGGGACTTTCACGTCCAAAAGATAATTAAATTAGACTGTAAAGAAAAAGCTAGCAAAAAGAAAGAACAAGAACAGGACTAGAATCAGGAAGAAAAAAAAGAGAAAAAGGTAAGTAGAAGGACGCATATAAGAGACAGGAAGGGGAGGAAAGGGTAAGCAAGGGAATGCAAGGGTAACAAAAAGAGGCAGAGAAAGCACTGAAGAGGAAGGGACGAAAAAGGGACGGGGGGGTAGAACAAAGAGGAGAAAACTGGGAATAAAAGAAAAAGAAGGTCGGGGATAGGCTAAGGATTAGAAAAGGGGAGAGTGAAGAAGGAAATTTCCGAGAAGGGGGGGCAGAGAATGGTGGAAGGCGTAAGGGCCAAAAAGCGCGGGCTTACTCAGACAGAGAAGAGTCAGGGGAAAAGAGTAGAAATAAAAACGAAAACATGGGATAAAGGGAGTAACAGAAAGCGCGATAGGGAAGGAGGGCGGAATATACACAGAGCGGTTCAAGTGACCGTGTAACATGTGAGAAGTAGAACCACCTAGCAGGAGAGGGAATGAAATAACGTGTGACCAACGAGATACGGAAAAGTACTAGTAAGAAGATGGGGGAGAAAGGTAAGCAAGGGAGGCGGAAAGATGGGAAGGGAAAGCAGGAGACCGAGGTTGACGAAAAAAAAAAAATTTAGTAAACGAAAAGGGTAGACAGGAGGAAAGGCCCTACAGAGAAAGAAGGGGATCGAGGGGACCAGAAAGAATATGAAGAAGAACAGTAAAGGGAAGTAAACAATAGGAAGAGGGTAAATACGAGGACAAGAATGGCGCGGTATAAATGAGGATGTCGCAAAGGAGAGTAAACAAGTAAGTGAAGCATAGAAGGTGGCACAAAACGTGGAGGAGAGGAGCCTGTTATAAGGCAGGGCTGGGGGGATTCAGACGACACGGATATGGGGTAGGGGGTAATAGTAAGAGTGGGAAGCAAGAAAAAGGTGTAGCGAACTTAAAAAAAAAAAATGGTGAACAAAGTAGTAAAAAACGGAAGCGAAGCGGAGGTGAAGCTCGGAGCAGAAAAGTAAGGAAGAGAGAAGGGGACCCAAGGAGCAAAATGGGAAGGGGAAGGATCGACAATGACGAAGCATAGGCGGCAAGCAGGTAAAAGGACATAAGAAAGGACGGCAAAACTATGAAGATGAAAGTCGGGTAAAGGCCGGGACGCGTAGGGATAATGAGGACAGAGGGAAGCTGGAGCCGAAGGTAAAGGGGGAAGCGCGGTGATAAGAAAGAGCAGCGGAAGGGGTGGGTACGCAGAGGAGAACTGGCGGGGACCAGGGAGGAAGCAGGAAAGAGGAGGAGAAGGTTGATCGGAGGGAAGAGCGAAGCGGGGAAGGAGGAAAGAGGGCAACGGAGAGTGCGGGGTCAGTACATAGAGAAAAACGGACACAGAGAGTAGGCTAGAGGGTTCGAAAAATGAAAGGAACTGAAGGTGAAATTAGGAGAGACAAAAGGACAAAATTATCAGAAGAGCGGAGAAACAAAATAGGGCGGAGAGGAGGGGCACAGAGGGAAAAGGTAACGGAAGGAAAGGCGAGAGGGACAGAAAACGGGGAAAGAGAATAAAGGAAGGTGGGGGGAGACAGGGGCGCACGAAGCACGAAACAGAAAGGGGAGATAGGGGAATCTAAATTGAAAAGAAGAAGAGGGTAGAGGGGACGAAGGACATGAGGGACAAGGCTGGAAAAGAGTACGAGAGGGAGAAAGAAGCGAAAGGAGCGAAAAGGCTGGAAGAAGACAGCCAACCCAAAAACAGGGAGAAGATAGAGCAAAGAAGAAACGGAGAAAATCAGGGAAAGAAAGTAGCAGAGAACCACACACAAAAAGGAGTACGAAGACAGAAAGTGAAGGAAAAAAGGCAATAGTCTGAACATCTAGATCACGAGGGAGAGAATAAGAAAGCAGTACAGACGAGAAGGGAGCACGGGATGGAAAGGGAAAAGAGATAGGAGGAACATAGCAAAGGAAGATACGGAGAAATGGAAGGAAGACAGACCAACGCCAAAATACGCGGGAGCGAGAGAAGAGGCAATGAAAAAGAATAAAGAACGAAGACAAGCGGAGACGATCGCACAGGTGAAGAAGGGAGGGAAGGGACTAAGGGAAGTCGAGGGATGGGAGGGAGAGAGTTAGTATGAGAATATCAAGAGAAAAAGGGTGGAGGCGGGAAAAGGAACATAGAAGTTACGGACAGAAGCAAACAGAGAGAAGACACAAAGGGAGGGTGCGGGGGCAGAAAAAGTGGCAGAGAAAGAAAAGAAAAAAAGGACGCGAGAGGGAAGCGAGGAAAAAGGGATGGCCGGTAAGACCGCGAGACGAGGGGGGGTGAGACAACATCAAGGAGAATGAAGGGGAAAATGTACGGAGAAGAGAAGAGACAAGGCCTGGAACGAAAAAGCTACAGGAGGGAAATCAGTACAGCGGTAGAGAGGTGAGAGAGAGACGGAGGAGAGGGGAAGAAGGGTGATAAAGAGAGAGGGGTTAAATTGAGGGGTACGAGTGAGAGACCGGCCAGCACAAGAAATCAGAAGGCTTGAAAAGAAACGGGAAAAAGAAAAAAAAAACGATGGACCGAAGAACGCGGAAGAAGAACACAGGAAAGGAGGAAGCCATGGAGGAAGGGTGGGATCATGACTGAAAATGGGGGAATCAATACGGGCGAGAAAACGAAAAGACAGGAGAAGATAAAGAACAGGAAGGGGAAAGAGAGAAAAGCTGCGGATAGAGCATAACAGCAGATAGACATAAGAAGCGAGAACATGGGAAGCGAAGGGGAGGGGGAAGGATTTGTCGTATTCGCGAAGAAGGTGGAGAACGAAGCAGAAGGAAGGATCAAAACGATGGAGACGTCAGCCGAGCAAGCGAAAAATTAGAACAGCGAAGCGAATATCAAGCAGGGAGATGGAACGATGGAGAAAAACAGGGAGTAGAAAAACCAAAGCACGAAAAAGCGTAAGATCAGCTTAGGGCAGAACAAGATGTGAAGCGGTAGGAAGGCAGAACCGAGGGGGCAAGGAGAAAGATATAGGGGGGAAGGGGCGGCGAGCGGAGCACGAAGGGTGGAAAATGTAAAAGAAAAAAAGGACACATCAAATGGCAACTAGTAAGGAAACGGATACGGAGGGTAAAAGGAGCTACAGAGAAAAGTCGGAGAAGAGAGACGTCAAGAAATAAGGGAGGGAACGGTAAAGTAAAGGAAACTAAGAAAGAAAAAAAAGAAAGGAAGGCATAACACGAACAAAGCGGGGCCAACGAAAACGTACAAGCTCAATGGAACCATGGGGATCCGATGAAGAGTGGAGAGGGAAAAAAAAGAAAGGCAGAATTCCGGGAGATGAGAAAACGAACTTGGATAGGGAAAGTACCGGACGAATAACAGACCTGCGCGAGAGAATGAAAGAGGGGGAAGAAAAAGGACAGAAACGCAGGCGAGGGTAGATAGGCAAGAGAGGGTAACCAGGGGGTTGCAAGCAAAGGAGAAACCCAAGGGGAGAAAGGGGAGTAACAGGAGATAGGCGAGGCAGGGTAAAAGCACGAGAGTTTAAGATGGGGGACGAAGGATTTCAAAAGGGTAGAAAAAGACGAAGTTGGACTGGGCCAGCCAGGAAGGACGATAGAAAGGGAAGTAATAGGGGAGCTACAAAAAGAAGTGTACAAAAGATGGCAGAGGAGGTGTAGGGAAAGAAAAGTAAGAAAAGATGAAGAAAAGGGGGAAATAACAAAGAAAGACATACGCGGATAAAGAGAGGGAAGAGCTAATGAGAGACAAGAAGCCGGGAAATAAAGAGAGAGTAACGAGCGAACGTGAACGTAAAAAAAAGCGTGAGAGACGTCGGGAGAGTAAGTAGAGAGGA
Source organism: Ptychadena robeensis (assembly GCA_036250615.1). Taxonomy (NCBI): domain Eukaryota; kingdom Metazoa; phylum Chordata; class Amphibia; order Anura; family Ptychadenidae; genus Ptychadena; species Ptychadena robeensis. The sequence goes on along the minus strand of CM070034.1, from coordinate 126,702,572 downwards.
ATAGCTGGAAGAGTAGAGGAAGGAAAAACACCTAGATACTGCAAAGGGGCGAGTAGTACCGGGAATAGAGACCAAAGGGAAAGATAGGGGAAAAGGCGACAGAGAGAAAACTTAGAGAAACGGGGGTGTATCAAGAGGGAGTGAGAGAGAGAAATAGAGAGAAAGGGAGAGAGAAGAAAGAAGTTTAAGGGGGAGGGAAGCTCTATGTCAAGACCAACGGAAACCTGGGGAGGACGGGGTAGAAACAGCAGAAAACGTATAAGAAAAGAAGGAAGGAAACAAGGAGGAAAAACGGAAATGCAACGCACAAGAAGCAGGAAAACGATCAGAAACGGATAAGTAAAATAGAGGTTTCAGGGTGGCGATCATGGGATAGAGGGGAGAATTAAAAGTGGTGAAGAAAAGGCGTACTGTTGTTTAGACCCTAAGGTACTACGTGACGTCTAAGCCCACCAACACACTTTAGACCATACAGTTTCCCGTAGATCTCCAACAACTATGTAGTGCCGGGTCCTCCCTGAATAGAATCCATAGTGATTGGAATGTTAAGAAAGGTCCGCATATTACATGGCTTTGCAAACAATTGATTGTTGCAGAAATTGCATGGTAAGATTGTAATGTGGTATGGGGGCATAAGCCACTCAAGCTTAGAATGCAATAGGAATTTTTGCCTCTCCACTAGAGATGAAGGACAGTCATAATGTCAGTGAATTGTAAAAGTTCTTTAAGTAACAATCAAAAAACTATATCACCTGGGATCAGAAACTCACTTAATTATGTTTTTGATATAATTCTAGTCATTGTCAAATGCTTCCTATTGTTGGATGCTTTTTTTGCCTTTATTTGTTTTATAGACTCCTTCTTTTTCGATTGCGGATCCCTAGGGGCCACATGAATCATGTGAATCCATGTCCTGTATACTTGCCTGTAAGGACTATAATGGTCCTATGATTTTAATAATGTATTAAATATCATGCAATGTGTCCCTGGGTGTTAATATTCACCACATTTAAACACTGGACCTATTATTCCTTCCAACACTACGAGGGATCCCCCCCCCTCCCCTTTTTGTAATTGTAAGTCTTTTCTCGGCACTACGGCTCATTGACTCCTGTAGGTCCTTTGATTATTTTGTCAGAACTAAGTCTTGTAGCTTTAATCTAACAACATGGAGTAACTTGGATTACTAACTATTATTACAGAGATTAATAACTAGCTCTATAGCAAATGTATGACACTGATTATACTGAGGGAAAAAGCTCATGGCCTTGGTAAAGGTAGATTCGCTTAGTTGACATTGAAATGGACGCATCCTTACTTCAGCAGCAACTCCGATTATGGTCATTCTCTTCTTTATGATTTAGGTTTCTTACGCAAAATGATATTTTTCCAAGATTCACTAAGGGGATGAATATCATCTTACAAAGTGCTACACTTCTTAACTAACCAATAAAAGGGGCATACTCTTTTTATAAATTTCTCCTGAAAGAGTCAGGTTCAAAAGGCTCCTAATGAAATAAGTTGTTCCTGCAAACAGCAGTCTGTATCCATTGGGTTTACCTTTATTAAGGTAATAAGGATGGTAATTAATGGAAAAAAATAAACACTCAAAAAGCATGCACAACCAAAAAACGAGGATCTTCCAGTTTGGAGTTATGACTAGTTATGGCTAGTTATGAATCATAGCTTTTCAGTTTAATGACATTTCCGACTGGCTTGCCTAGGTAGACCAGGTCCTCCTCATGGGGGGGGAGACGAGGCAGTCCTGTCTCGGCCCGAGCAGTCTATGGGAGCCCGCTGCCCATCCCTTTGAGCCTTTGCTCACTGTTGCTTCCTGGACTGCCGCAGCCTCTGCCCACTGTGTGCTCTGCAAAAAGGAGAAGAGTGGGTGCTAGCACTCAACAACTTACTTCGTGAAGACAGGGGATGTGTTTTTCTTTAACTAGCAGCTCACACCACCCCATTTTGCACCCCCCCCCCCCACCCCGCTTTACGACAACAACTAATTTTATATTACGGGCCCAATGTTTCTGATGGAGGTCCTTCATGTAGACACATAATTAACACATATATGACTAACACAATTGACCTCCTGGGCGTTTTGCCATAGCGCTATTTTTAAAAAGACATTTAAACTGGTTTAAACATTGCCTTTGTTTTAACAAAACATTCTTAAAGAACATAATACTCAGGTATCAGCATTTTTGAAAGCATGGTAAAGTCCAACATCATCCAACCAAGCCCCCTACCCCAGGAACTTTTCCAGAACAAGATATTCCCCTGGTAATGGGCCCCAGGCGTGGGAGGTGATGTGGTTTCTGGGTGCATCTGATACTGGTAGAGAGATACTGGTGGCATCTGAGGCTGGGAGAGAGATCTGTGCATCTGAAGCTGGGAGAGAGATACTCAATACGCGGGACAAATCTGGGGCGGCCGCAATGTCATATACTGGTATTGATGTCCCGGTGCCCTTTGGCGCCTGGCATCGCACCTCAGTGCAACTCACACAGAGAGAGGGGTGACTCTCATAAATACACCCCTCCTGCTGCTAAGAATTCTTTTTCGATTGGCAGATTAACCTAGTGGTCACATGGATAATTTATCATTCCTGTATACTTGCCTGTAGGACTATATTTGGTCCTATGATTTTAATATGTATCAATATTCTATGCAAATTTCCATGTTATCTGTCACCAATTTGAGTTGTTTTTATTACTGTGTGAACTTATTGATCACTGACCTTTTTAATCCATTCAACCCTACAGAAGGTGACTTCCCTTCCTCTTTGTAATTGGTACTGTTTTTGTCTGCAGTATGTGCTTGTTGTTGTTTTCTATTGCTTACAATTTTTTCACTAAAATAAAACTAAATATTGATAACATGTCTTTTTCTATATTGTCCACTAGATTGTCCTTCCTGTTTTGCAATTTAAAATCAGTATATGAGTTAGTCAATGTATGGTGATTGGTGATGCACGGAGGATTAGCATGTCTCATGGGTAAGCCACCAATTTCTGCGTATACATGCCTGTGCACCAATTTTCTTTTTGGGGTTGAGCACAGATACAACTTATTTTTGATAAGTCTGTGGCTGTGGACTCACCTCTCTATTGCTTTAAACATTAAACTAAAGGGGCATTTTTCATTACCTTCAATTTATAAGACTGTAACTGTGTTTCCCTTGTCTTACGTTAAAACACAATTAGCTAATGCGACATTGACTATCATAGTTTTATTGAGCCTGTCTGTCTCCTGGCTAGCCTGCTACCATATACGTGTTACACTTCCTGCAGATTGCCTATCTTCAGGTCCAAGCTGCTGGAACTAAGTCTTGTAAAACAATCATATAGAAAAACTTAGTAGCACCGATAAGGTTTTATTATTACTTTAAATATATTTAAAAATGTACTCATTGGTCCTTAAATTATGAAGTTCAGATAAACATTGTTAGCTAGGAAGGACTTGTATAAACGTGTGCTTCATTACAGGAATGAATGTAAAAAACCATAAATTTTATTTGCTTTTGTTCTGCCAATATGTTATACGCCATGGCTGAAAATTTGTTTGCACCCCAACATTGTCAACACAAAACTCCAAAAGGGCTGGGCAAGATTATTGGCACCCATGGAGGTGCTATGGGGCTAAAGCCCAAAAACCTGACGGCGGACACCTAATGTTGCGCTCCGGCTGTTCTGTTTACATTAATGTGTTGAAATGAGCCCTTAGTCTTTTAAATTGTGTTGTGCCACACTAAGCATGACAACCACAAAGAGAGAAAGAACGTCTGGAGTCCGAAACCAAATTTTTTTCAAAAATATCAACAATCTTAAGTTACAAGTCTATCTCTCAGAGATCTATGCTTTTTCCAAGTGCGCAACTTATCTAACTTTGCAACCCATTGCACTGACACTAATCTCCCTGGCCTTGGATTGAAAAGAAATTGATTAAAGGTGTCAACGTACGTTTAGTCTGAAAAAATATTGTGGATAGACAGCGCCCCTACATTTCCAAAGAACTTCAAGCTATCCTGCAGCTCCCCAAAAAAAAGGAAAGCCTCAGGTCAGTGCGAACGATCCATTGATATTTTAAAATTAAATAAATGCTATGGCAGAAGGAGACCCATTATAACCCACTGCTGACAAGAGACATAAAAACCAAGACTACAGTTTTTTGTACATAAGGCTTCAAGTAATCTAAAATCCTTCTGGGAAACTCTTGTGGACAGATGAGACCAGAAGAGCTTTTTTGGTACAGCACAATTTTCTATTGTTTTATCGCAAACGGATAGGCCTTCACACAAATACCTACAGTGATATATGGTGGAGGTTCAAAATTATGTTTTGTTGTGTCTTGCTGCCTCGGGCAACTGGTGCCTTGATGTTGTGCAAGGCATTAGAACACGAGGATTACCAAGCACTTGTAGGCCCATGTCAGAAGCTGGGTTGCGTCCAAGATCTTGGGTCCTTCCAGCAGGACACAATGCCCCAAACGATAGTCAAAAAGCACCCGAAATGGAGGGCAACAAGCACTGGAAGAGTTTTTCCTAAATTCGCCAGCAATGAGTCCCATACTACCTGTGGAGCGTCTTAAATTGGCTGTTGGGAAAGCGCCCCCGTCCAATAAGAGAGACCTGTAGCAGTTTGCAATTAAATTGTGCTCCAAAATTCTGGCGAGGGTGAAGAAAGCTTTTGAAGGATATGAGCGACATCTTTCGTCATTTTTTCCAATGGTGTGCAACCAAATATTCATTTAAAGGTGACATATGTTGTGCAGAACATTTTTTGGAGTTTTTGTGTGACATTATGCCCACTTTGTCTTGTTTTCCTCCCTTTTCTGGTTTTGTTCCAATTCACCACAAAGCCGCATAAACATGTGTCTAGCAAAGCAGTGTCACTGCAAACTCGATTTTCTGGAAACATTGTTGAGGGTGCCACCATTTTGGCCATTATGTATTTGGACCCCCACAAACGCGGAGACATCATCACGACTAGTACTATTGGCCTGCTTGCTTTACTGGAGTCCTCGTGGGATGTCACAGCTATTGTTTTTTTTTTTTTTTACATATTCGGACCATAAACCACATTCATTTGTCCTATTGCTGTTAGTGGGAAAAGGTGCGTCTTATAGTCAAGAATATGTATTTGGTTTGTAAGAAGCTGGAACAGGAACTAAAGTAATATTTTCCTCTATGACTTCATCATTAGTTCTCTATGACCTCCGATCGTTGTTGGATATCTCTTCTTTCCGAATATTTGGTCAGTTTTTTTGAGATTGGCATATCTGGAGCTTACAAGTCTTTCCTCGAGCTTTCCTATGTCAATGAGATGATGGGTTGAATTTTGAACTGGGCTGTGTTTGCTGCGTTTCTTGGCAAAATGTGGATTTTTCCTGTTGCTTGACCCAAGCTTGTGTTTTTTTATGTCCACTCAGTGGGACTGCAGGTGGGCCAGGTTTCTGCGACTGCAACCCAGATCATCAGCCCTCCCTCGACCATCTGACAGTTGGTATAAGGGTGTTGTGCAAAAGTGACCAAAGTGTCCAATTCCCCTGATTATGACATTTATGAAAGATCTGTAAATGGTACCCCTTGCCATTTTATAACTTGTGCTGAGCAAGTTTATTTTCTCAGCACACTTTAGCAGGTCCATGAATAGACCTTGTGGCATGCAAATTTTTGGACCCTTAGCTGTAAACCTATTTTTTTTAACGCGTGGAAACATCACTTAACCACCCTCCTGCCCTTCCTGGTGTTCCCAACTTCTGCCCGGTTAGAACTGGCCGAGGACAGCTGGGTTCGTCAGGTGGAAGATCAGAGCCACAGAGCGCAACTTACAGATCCCGCGGGCTTTCTCATAATGAAAAGGCAGCTGCAGAAACGTACCCCCCCCCCTGATGTAATGCTGTCACATCGGGTGCCTGGGAGTTTAAATAAAAAGTTATTGAATAAATGTTTTCTGCATGGAAAACCCTATTCAATATGATTACCTATGAAAATACTCACCTGAATAAATGATCCGGTGGCTCCATGTCCTTCCCAGCGTCCTTCCGCTCCTGCTTCTCTCGCGTGGTGACAGCCGTTCTGTTCCTGAATGTAATACACTGACCCTCAATGAATTACAGCTGTCCATGTAACCTGGCACATCTGCATCGCCACTTGTCTAATTTTATCTGATACCGTTTTATTTTGAAACTTCCTAACGATTTATGCGTTATTTTACAAGCATCTGAACCTGTAACTATAATTCATATTCCACCAGAATCCTGTTGTGCATACTTTGGTAAGGTACGCCTACAATGTAAAAAACTTTTTTCCATTAAGTTCCTATGGTGCCTTTTGGTAAGCAATCTGTATCTTCAGCAGTGCGCTAGGGAGGTTACGAAATCTTCAATGTGCTGTCTAGAACGCTAATTGACAATACATTTCTCATTTGCTAGGTCTCTAGCACATAAGCTTACATTTCAACTACGTTTTCAAGCTGCTGTCAGCATCCCAGAAAATTACCAGGCATTCCGCGGGGGCGGGCGTTTTGCGGTGTCTCGGGTGGGGGGGGGGAATATCACTGCGCCCATTTACTCTCAACTAATAATCCCCCGGGAACGCATCATGACGTTTTTCCTGGGTAAGTTGCAGTATCAAGCGTTTAACGGTTATTTTTTTTGGTTTAAGAAAACCAATTCAAACCCGATCAGTTCCTTTTATTGTTGGCTATCATTTATCAACTAAATCACCTTTAAACAGATCTACTTATACAATTTAACTATTAACTGTTATCTCTCAATAGCACAAATACACCATAAGCACTGCAAAGAAGACTGAACCCTTTAAATTAAATCTTTTTAACAAAAATAAACATGTTTTTAGTTTATAGATCTGAAGGATAAAAAAAAAGTTGTACATACTACCATCTGTCATAAGTTTTAAAAAAAAACTGATATATGACAATCCATTAAAAGTTCTCCTATTACAATCGGCGATCAAGACTCTTTCATTTTTATGGTGGATTTGGATTACCATAGTTTATGCAGATTAGAAGCACGGTTCCATAAGACGCACCATTGGTTTGGGTTCGAAATGAAGGGGAAAAATTCTGCATTGCATACTAATGAGATTCTCTTTAACATATGCTCAATGAAATTGCAAGTGAAGGAATTATTTACACTCTGTTGGCAGACAGTCACTGTGCATTTTCCTCAATGTCTTGTGTTTATAACCATTACTGTTTGACATCCATCTTCTGATCAGTGACTGTGGAACACCAGGTAATATTTTCACAGCCTTTTGCAGTCTATCATTCATATACTTAATGTGGCAGCTAATAAGTACTGTTTTTCGACTTTGCACTCTTGTAACCATAAAATCAATGGAATTTCCTGCTCTATGGTCGAATATTAAAAGATATTTTTAGTCCAACCATGCTGAGACATGCATGCCCCAGGAGGCGGAAATGTGTTCCATTCCCTCAGCCAACAAAAAGCACTGCAGAAGAGATTTCTGCATTAGCACTACATACCCATTCTCTGACACCTGACAACTAAGCGGACCCCACGTTTTAGGTCACTTGCTATCGCACAGGCTGCCATAGATAGCAATCACTGTCCAAAAGAAAAAAAATAATCTAAGCAGAAGAAGAGTTTTCGAGGAGCACCTCCCATGCTCGTGACGTTGCACCGCGGGCGAGTCTTGTAGAGCTGAAGGTCCGGAAAAAGCTGTTTGGGTCCCCATAGCACTGCTCTGCCTTTGTGAGCACTATCACACGATTCATCCCTGTGCTGTGTGCCCCCCCCACCTTCTCTGTCCGGAGTTCATGTCTACATGAATGAAACGTCCCTGTGTTCTGTGGCTCTCTTCTTAGATAACCCCCTCCCCTTCGTCTGAGTTCAGACACATGAATGAGAACTGTCCTGTGTTCTGTGTCCTCTTTCTGTCACATACAATCCCCCCCCCTCCCTCCCCCTCCCTCTTTCCGGATCATCATCTGGATAAGGGACCTCCCAGGACATGAAAGTATCTTCGAGGTGATTAGAGGAGATTGCTGTCTGGCCGCAGGGTAATAAGATTTATTTTAAATACACCCAGTAACCCGTCTGTCTGTCCTCCTCCATATACCGATCTGGATATGAGAACTTCGACATGAATGTATTGTGAGGTGATTGTGGGGAAGTGTAAGGAACATTGCGGGCTGGCGCAGATGAGTATAAGATATTTTGTAGTAACATCAGCTACCTGTGTGCCCCCCAAATCCATGTCACATCCAGATCACCTGCACACTGAACCCCTTAAGCACCACTTCAGTCTTAATCTCTCCTGTCTCCTACAGTGTCCCCCTTCAGCTTCACTCCTGTCTCCTATGCAAACTGCAGCACATAGATCTCTGGAAGGACCAGAACTGTCCTCCCATACCAAACCCTTTGGGATTGGTAAATATGTCTGCAGGGGAGGGGCACCTTAGTAATGTTCAACAGAATGGGCGGAAGTAGCTTCAGGCGCCAGTACTTAAGATGGTGCATTAGGCAATGAGGAAGTGAAGATTGTAAGCACCTTTTTTTTTTCTCTGTGTAGCAGTTCTCACAGATGTATACTGCTGACAGGTGTGTAATATGTCCATGTCATGTATGTGGGGGATTTTTTTTGAGTTTACATCTGCTTTAAGGATAGAGACATTTTACGATAAGATAGTATGAGTTGTGTATTTACATTAATATTTTGCATTGCAATAAATACATTTTGTAACAAAGACTCATCTCCTCCCATATGTAAATAGCTGTTCATAGGTAAGTTGTTCAGTGCCAGACTGTTAAATCTGTCTCTTCATAAGTTGCTTAGTGTGTTCAGAGTAGATAGTGCTAGTGTATAGACACATGCTGAAATTTAAGTCCTTAAAACTCTGCTGCACCGAAGACCTCCCTCCTGGCACTGGCCTTTTGGCTGGAGGAACATAGAGTGAATACTGCATTGCCCAGTCCTGCCTACTTTGCTAGAACATTCTGTATATTCACTTGATATCTGAATGGCTGTGTTTCTATTTTATTCTCTAATTTTATTTCCAAAACTTTGGGTGCATCTTATGGTCCGGTGCATCTTATAGTCTGTATATGCACACACAACTTTGCAGTGAATATATTACCTGCTGTGAACACCGAGCAAGGTGGGGGGGTATAAAGCATGTTTTATCAGAGGGGAAGAATTGCTGACAGCCTGTGACTAAAGACTAAGGTGGGTTTACATGTTAAGATTTTTGTTTCGTTCAACTTACGTTCAACAGATTCAATTTTTTGTTAGATTTTTTTATCGGATTTCGTTCGTCCATTTATCGAAGGTAATTAGATTTTTTTTAGATTTTTGTACAACCGACGCAAATATCGAATAAAAAAAATCGGTGGAACCACAAATGAAAAATCTTTCAGATTTTTTTTTTAGGAAGTAATGTATCCTGTGGGTGTATACTGTGGATGTTTACTGTGATGTATACTGCAGCATACTGTACACACATACACCTGTATATTCACTGCAGCATACTGTACACACAC
>CM070034.1:126647360-126684771 GCA_036250615.1 Ptychadena robeensis | reverse complement strand
TAAAATTATTCCTCAAAAATACCACTTGCCTAATAATTCTGCACTCCCTGTAGTATAAGAAATAATGACTGGCTATTTGGGAGGAGGAGGTTGGACTTTTTTTAAACATTAGTCAAGGAAGGAGAGGACAGGCCAGCTAAAAGGGAGGAGGATGCTTGTCTTTTTTAACGTTGTCCTACAATGGAGAGGATTGGCTGGCGTTGGGGAGGAGGAGGCCAGAATTCATTTATTTTTTTAAATATCATTCAAGGAAGGCCAGCTATACGAGACAAGGCCAGCTATACGGGAAGAGGAGGCTGAGTTTTATTAACATGACAATGTTTGGTTTTAATAAGAGTAACACAGAGTATAAGAAATATTTTATTGTTTGTTTGTAGATGTTTAGAACATGTAGCAAAGAGGCAATGGGTCTGCTATAGATGAGGAGGAAGCCCGATTTTATTATTGAAAGAGCGAAATTTTATGATTTTTATCTTTTGACTTTCATGTTAAAATTTTGGCTTGTTCCTAAGTATGTATGGTATGTTCCAGGGCTGTGGAGTCGGAGTCGAGGAGTCGGACACAATTTTGGGTACCTGGAGTCGGAGTCGGCAAAAAATGAACTGACTCCGACTCCTACTAAATTTAAATGGGGATTTAAGAAAAAAAAAAGAATGCAAGTTCAAATGTCCCAATTCACGAACAGTCATAATGAACGACTTCTCTGCTATAAGAATAGTTGCATGCCGTGCATAACATTACAGCAAAACGAACATGTCACATGACCATGAAGCATGCTGCACATTGACTGTATGCGTCACTAATTGGGACATAATGCACAGTGATGGTGCTGCACCGCATTCCATTGTGTTGTGTTCCGCTGTTACAGGGAACGCAGCTCCTACTGTGAACCTAGCCGAACTCTCGCAGATAATGAAGTCAATGTTTTTTGCCGGACTAGAGACGGACTAAAGACTGAAGCTGTAAAAAATTGTAAAACTTGCTGTAATTCAGCTGAGGCGACAAATACTTAGATTGTTAGCTTCAACTTTAAACATGACTATGGGATTTAAGAGAAATCATGAATCATGTTTGAAGTGCCCCTTTGCCCTGCCTCTTCTTGGAGCCTTCCACTGCCCTATCTTCAGCAGAAGATCAGAACACTAAAGCTAGGCACACACGGGTAGATCTGTAAAAAGATTTGAGTAGAATCAATCAACTTGCGTGCTTACATTGATCTGTTTACAAACCTACCCGTGTGTGCCTTCCTTCAAGTGGGATCAATAGAGCCCGCTCGAAGGAACTCAACTGAATGTTAGAAAACCCCGTTCAATCTCTAATACTTTGCATGGAGACATATCTTCATAGAAAGTATTGGAACAGCTACGGCTGCTGCCTTCTGCTCTGCCGTCAGCTGTCAGTGTGAAGGGGCTGGAGCCAGCACTCCTCACTCGGAAGCTGTGTGAGTGAGGCAGCTTCTCCCCAGCTTGTAGAGTGTTGTGATTCACACGTTGCAAACTGGGAAGAAGGGTACTCATTGAATGGCAATCGATGTGCTCATGTGGTGCACATTGATTTCCATTAAATTGATCCCCGATCAATTACAGCGTGGTGCCTAGCTTAAGAAAAAAGCAGTAGCATCTTCTGCCTAACTCCCTTTCTCTGCTTTAATTGGCCATTACAGTCCCGTTTGTATCCTAGCCAGTAGTTTTGTGGTTAATGTAGGTTGCCTTCCTTTCCTTCAATGGATGGATACAATACATTAGCATATTAAATACAGAGGAGTCGGAGTCGAGGAGTCGGAAGAATCAGAAACTGAGGAGTCAGACAATTTATCGACTGACTCCACAGCCCTGGTATGTTCTCTTCAGGACACACTTAATAGGACCTTGCTTCCAAGGTAGTTGTCTTCCAGTGAGTGTGCACACTTGTAATCAATAGAGATGCTCGAATTTTTCGACTTGCTAAATTTCAGAGCTGATTGCAAAGCCCCTGAACATGGTATCATCACCAAACTTGCTGGACATGTAGAGAAGGGTTGGGGGAACATTTAACAGAAAAAAGTATGTCTGTAACACAAATAGTTTTTGAATAAATTAAGTTCAAAATTAAAGTAGAATTTCCAAATTTTCGACATTTTGACTTGACTATTTGTGTTAGAGACATACGTTTTTCTTTCAAATGTTCCCCCAACCCTTCTCTACATCTCCAGCAAGTTTGGTGATGATACCATGTTCAGGGGCTTTGCAATTAACTCGAAATTGTCTAATTTCTGAAAATAAATTTGACCATCTCTAGTAATCAACTGCATTCTCTGGTCAATCTTACTAAACTATGGTTCAAAACATTGCCTGTACTTCCACCAATTTATCTACAGCTGGCTCTGAATAGAAAAGATGGTCGAACATTTTGAAAATCTAAATTTTAAGCCGAAAGACTTTAAAGGATTCTGCATGATGATTTCAACTTTTTTGCTGAATGTGGAATTTTGAGTTTTTAATGTAATTTCTGTATTGAATAACTTAAAAAAATGATATAAAAAGAATATAAATCCCACCTTGGAATGAGTATAGAGGTCTTCCTCTGCTATTAAAATTGAAGAGTGAATAGGTAAGTTAAATAAAATTATGAACATACTTACAATGTTCTCTATGATTCTCTGCTGCTACAGATAGAGTACAGGTCCCATGCCAGGGTTGAGCAGGAGCTATTGCGCTCAGCCCTGGCCAGGTACCTGCCTGTAAATATCAATATGCCCCTAAGTTATCTGTTGTCACACGCAGCAGAGTGGGAACTTCAAGAGACATCTACCCAGAATAGATTACAGCAGGGCACATTGTTACATCTGTAAATGTAGGTCTGTTGGAGGACTACAATAACTACAATAACTACAATAACAGTGTCAACAACACTCTTAATGGAGTGCAACAATACACCCAAAAAGAAACTACCACCATGACAGTGAATCACAAATTGTTGACAAAGGAACAAAAGACAAAGAACAATAATAACCAAGTACAAATAACAAATTAAAATGAAACAAAGGGTACCTGTACAAACATGACATTTGAAGGGCAGAATTTAATACAGATATTTTAAAACCGGTCTGTTTGTTTTGTTCCTAGGACTTTAGAGAGGTCTGGGAGACATCTATACTCATTCCATTCTATTTCTAATAACTTAAATATATATACAGTATATAATTTTTCAGCAAAATATGGGCTGAAAAAGCTCCCCTCGGCTTATACTCAAGTCAGGGTCAGAGTCCACCCACCTGTCCCGGGTCACAGATAGCAAGCATCCAGCCATAGCAGTAGCCTCTGTGAAGCTCCATGTTTCCGACACCAGCTGATGTAATGCAAACAGATGCCACACCGGTTACTGGTGTTACTAATGGAAAATATGTTTCCATTCCATAATAATAATACTTTTAAAATGGAAATTTATTTTCATGTTTGAACAGAAGAATTGCCTTGAAAACCCCTCCTGTAATAACAAAAAAACATGTGTTCTCTTAACTTTATTGAGGTTGTGGCACTAAGAGTAATCCTGTTTGATTGATTCCTAGGGGCAATAGTGCATTCTAAGAAGAAAACTCCACGATCTGACTTTGCTTTTGCCGCCCCCGGCTTATGCTCGAGTCAATTAGTTTTTCCAGTTTTTGTAGATAAAATTAGGTACCTCGACTTATACTCAAGTATTTTTGCTGTTGAAACACATTTTTACCAATTTTGAATTATTATTATTATTATTATTATGTTTGGAATTTCCAAAGGCTCCAATTACAAATAATCAAGAAATATAAACTACATCTTTCCTTGGAACATAAACTGCAGGAATTTTTAATTTAATTTACTAAAGAAAGTACACATGGAAAAGTACCTTAAATTTTACTCTATACAATAGTCTGCAAGTCTACAGGCAATACCCTTCATACAACACCAGCTTCCGCTCATTTTACCAGATTGCTGCTCTGGTGTTAGTCATACACACAGAAGTAGATGAAGGCACAACATAGTAGTGATGTCACAATGCTGGAAGAAAGACTTCGCACAGGTATACTGTACTGCTAATATTCCCTGTCTCAGCATATTAAAAGTTCTGAACTCTCAGTGCACTTATCTTTTCCAGCACACTTCCTTCCCCCAAGAACAAGGCTAAATAAGCTTATCCGTTCTGTCTAGGCATACAACGTAACTAAGCATGACAATGCATCTCTTGCTTCATTCTGTGTTCTGAAGTCATGTGGCAGCATTTATCTAAAGGTCTTGTACATTGATGTTTGATACATTATACATATAGAGATTAACAAGACATACACCCAAGCCTTGCTGTTTTCATACTTAGCGTTTGTAAAATACAAAACTGCACGAGGGCTCGCTCACACTAGCTGCACTTGCATTTTTTGCTGAAAACAGACGCAGTAGCAGTAAACCTACTGCATCCACTAACCGCGTCAGTTACCAGCTAAAACAATGCATTTTGCATTGCGCTTGTGTCTCCCATACAAGTGTATGGGAGACACTTGCACCTGCAGAAATCCAGACTGCAGGGTGCTTGTGCTAGGCTGCATTGTGCGTCAGCGTTAACGCAAATGAGGGGCTAATGTGAACGTTTCCTATGGACACCGGTGTACCTTGCGTTAACCCAATCCATTTTGTGTTGCGGTACTGTACCGTACTGCAGCTTCAGCGTGGCTAGTGTGAACAAGCCCTCATACATTTATTTTTTTTGGAATAAACTTTTTATTTAACTTTTTCAGTGTAAACAAACGACAGTGTAAAAAAACGACAGTACAGCATTACAATACAATACAGCACCCAAGGGTGTTGCCGTTAGATACATTTATTTTTGTGTGGCTGTTGCATGTAAGTGCACAAGAATTCATTCCTATCTCTCCAAACTGCTTACAGTATGTAGGAATAAATAGTAAATCTACTGGAAAGTTTCGTAACAAAACAAATAGACCAGATGTTTAAAAAACCCCAAAAGGCTGTCCCTTGGTGGCCAATGTTCCATAAATATATTTCCTATGAGCTCAGTCTATCATCTATATACATCCTTTGGGGCTGCCTCAACACACCGACCTGAGCCTACAATATAACTGCAGAGAATGGCACTGAGCTCTCCAGCCATGAAGATTATCTGCTGCTCAACTTAAGAAGATAAAGGGCCATGGGATATTATATGATTGGGCAGAGTAATGCTGAATTCACTGGACTGTGTAAACTGTGCCTGCAAATCAGCAGTGTGGGCTCTGAGCAGTGTAGGCACAGAGTATCTCTTTCCCCATTACTGCAATAGCATGCCTTGTTCTACCTTATGTCTCTATATGGAAGCAACCATCATGATGGTGACCATGCTTTCCTCCCTTGTGTCAGAACTGCTACCCCAGTAGATCCTCAGGTACAGATTCCTCTGCAGTAAGGAGAACAATGAAAAGCACACATGTGGCATCACCAAATCCTACTCTAGATCATGTGAAGTTTAAATGAAAGGCAATGCCTTAAGCACCCCATACACCTTTAGATCACTCCATACAATTTTCTTTAGATCTACCAATAACTATGTAGTATAGTGACCTTGCTGATAGAATACATAGTGGTTTAGAAAGCTCCTCATATTACATGGTTTTGGTAGAACAAAAGTTGATTGTACATAAATTGTATGGTAATATTGTAAGGTGTATGGGGGACTTTTAGCTCCTTGGCTGTCTGGGCAAGATCAAAGCCTGAAGATCGAACTGCGCCCATACTGGCTTCGGGCATAACGCTAGGAAGGTTAAGCCCCCATACACCTTTAGATCACTCCATACAATTTCCTTTAGATCTACCAACAACAATGTAGTGCTGGGTCCTTCCTGGTAGAATACATAGTGATTGAAATGTTTAGAAAAATCCTCATATCACATGGTTTTGTAGAACAAAAGTTGATTGTACAGAAATTGTATGGTAAGATTGTTAAGCTAGGAACACACGGCTCGATTTAAGCGTACAATCGATGTAAATCAATGAAAATTTACATCGATTGTACCAAAATCGTAGCGCGGACACATGGTACAATCGACGATTTTAGTTCGATGAAGAGCTTTACATCGATTGAAGAGTGATCGGACTAGTTGGAAAATTATCGTCGAATTGTACCATGATTGTACTTCTTTTTCATTTTCATCTTACAATTGTATCCGATGAAGTGATAGTTTACTGTTTGTAGGGCATCAATAGCATCGACGATTTTAGTCAATAATCGATGTTCTCTACATCGACATTGTACTACGATTGTATGACATTATAGCGCACACTGTACAATCGATAAAATACCAAAATCGAGGTTCTTCATTTAATCTTACATCGATTGTACGCTTAAATCGAGCCGTGTGTTCCTAGCTTAAGATGTATGGGGGCCTTTAGACCCCACACAATATATTATGCCCAAGGCTTAAAAGTGCCTAATCATAAGGATGTCAAAAGTCTTTTTATCTTGTTTTTCTGTTCAGAAGTAACCTCATATGAATAACAATATTCTTATTTATATTATCTCCACCTTATATATGTGTCCGCACTTTGTGTTCATTGGCTATATTTTCCATATTTTTATGTATTTGTATTATTATGCGATATTTAAAGATAAACCTCAGAACTAACTGTGTTTATGATTGTGAATGCAGTAGATCATTTATAACTATAACTGAGCTAAATCTTTCTCTGGTGTTTGTTAGCAGGAACACACAAAGGTAGAGGTCTGGGTGCCAGTGCTGGATGGATAAGATAGGAGGTAAGAAAACAGGATGTCCATTCAGCAGGATGTAGTAGAGCATGACCGAATATTCTGCATGTCAGCATTTTAGCTGTAAGGCTGACCATACTCAGCATAGATTGCACCGTGACTCACACTTTTCATGATAACAACTTATCTTCTGGAAGACTAAATATTGATGCACACAAACACTAGATATTTCAAATTCATCAAAATATAAAAGAAATGTGATTTTACTGCCTCAACATGCATTAACAGCACATATATAGAATTATTTTGAGGATACATGAATGTTTATATTTTTTATGGAATTTTTACAAAAGCTGCACAATTGCTCTGTGAGGGATTATGACATTCAGCCTTGGAGTTCCTTAAAGCTAATGATACAGTGGACCTTTATACCCCAATCGAATGTGCTCTAGTAAATTGTTTACAATTTTGAAGTTAGCCAAACATGCATCAACTTGTGCTCGGCCTATAAGTAGACAGGTGCGTTTTTTAGATAGTTAACTCGGGGTTAGTTTTATCAGCTGAGAAGCTCACCTCAAGATAACTCAGGCACAATGCCCAGGAGGTTAAAGGCATGCGGTTTTTGAACAGAGCATCAAAAATGCATGCAGAAGCGCATTTTAATACTAACGTTGTGTTTTTAAAAATGCATGCAGTGGGAATGGTTACATTCTTCTTTGAGAAACTGTACTGAGTACTGTAAATCAATGTGATGCATTGCCCTAAGGGAGGAAGGTACAGTGGCAAATGTGTATGATGCCAACATGGCAGGATAACGCTGGCTTATCCAGAGCAGATAGGCCAGTGATAGCAAAGAATTTGGGGGCTTAAAGCCCAAAAGGAAACACATAACCCACTTCTTTTTTTCTTAAAGTGACAATAGGGCAATTTAACCAGAATACTGAGGTTTTAGTTGAAACAATAAGAGACCCAAGAAAACCACAGATTTTGTTGCCAGTAATGGACGCGGTTAGCAGAGGCATTACTGAAATGGCCATAAAATTGTCAAACTTTTACAATGATGCCCCGATACAGGAATGAGGAGAAAGCAAGGAGCTCAAAAACCTAACTTTACCTCCCCACAGGACTTTACCCCCAACCTACACACAGGACTTACCGCCAACTGCATCTCTGTGTCTTCATGCCTGCATGGCGTTGTGCATCACAATAAAACAAAACAAAAATAGGTTAATACCTTGCATTTCCTGGTAAATTTGAGTGCAGAACAGAAAGTGGATACAGCTTAAACTGTGGCACCCAAGGCACACAGAATCAGTCAGCTGAGGTTTACAAAAGAGCACATTGTCATTATAAAATAAATATAACACAGTAACTGGCTTGCATGCTTCCTGAAAGCATGCAAGTGAGGGATTAACCCCCCCTGGCAATCCAACTCAGTCCAGTTTTCTGTGCCAAAAGCAGGATGAAAAATGTAACCACCTCAAAAGCAGTACATAGGTTTTCTCTAGAGAAAAATGTGTCCACAAGATGGCGCTGTCATCTGTTTTTTTACATGTCACCAGCGGAGTTCAGTCACCCCGAGCTAAAAGAATCCCCCCCTCCTGTGCCCACCAATCAGAGACAGACATGCTGATACACAGTGTGTGTGCCTGTGAATGTACCGGGAATTATGCTGATCACCGCGCAGGTATGCTTCTTTCTCTGTGTGCGCACTAACTAACATGCATACAAAGAGAAAACTCGTGAATTCTCTACCGACCATGCATGCCAACAGAAAGGCCTATGCGTGCCCTCTTGGGCACGCGTGTCATAGGTTCGCCATCATGGAGGTAGGCTATCATGAGCTTGCGGTTACTGCTATTGGTAACTAAATATTGCTAAAAAAGTTGCTAAGCGGTGGTGGGGGGCTTGCTAGTTGGTTATGGGTGTGTGGCTCTATGCACCCATAGCTCTGTATGTTTAATATGTGAATAAAATTGTCAAGTACAGAGGTGATACTTAAAGAAACGCTAAGGAAATAATTATTACATTTCATAGCAAAAAACACTGCTCAAACAGCCACTAGTGTATTTATCTGAGATATTGCATCTGACAAAGAGATTGTTGGGAACAAAAAGCTTAGGTTCCACCGAGATTTGAACTCGGATCGCTGGATTCAGAGTCCAGAGTGCTAACCATTACACCATGGAACCACCTGGAGCCTCCTCTGGTAACTATTGGTCACAGCGAGTGAAATGTAGAACATTTTTTAGTCTTTACTTTTTATCACAGTTTTCTAATCTTTATTCGAGTCCGAGGAAGGTTCCTTATCACATTTTCTTACGATCTATATTCAGCAGACTAAAGAGAGAGAGTCGTCTAGTATTTCTAATAAAACTCATGATGCCGCAGTGTCACAGGGGACTACACTCCGCCCGCCATATTGCAGCACCTCCTGCAGCACAAAGCGCCATTTTGCAGCTCGCGCAAATGTCACCACTATCCTCTCCATACAGTAAAAAACAATACTTTCATGAAACACGATACTGGAAACATAGGTTTGCATGATTTCAAGGTAAAAAATAAAGAATACGTGAAACAAAAGTGACATGCCACGGAACACAAGGGGTGTACCAAGATGGGAGTTAGGTGCTTCGCTGAACCCGGAAGTGCTGTAGCCCTGCTTCCAGCGAGAACTGGGCGGAAGCGTTGTTCCTGTTTCAGGGAGGGGTTCGGTCATAGCCGGGCTTCCTGGAGATTTTGTCGGTTGCTGCCGATAGCTGCAGATCCGGAGCACTACATTTACCGCCAGCATGGGAACCCGGGACGACGAATATGACTATTTGTTCAAAGGTAATGGCCGCCGGCGGTGTGTGAGGTGATGGCGGTGAGGAGGGGGGGATGCCGGCCCACTACGGCGGCGAAGATGGGGCGCAGCAGAATGGATTCAGGGTTCTGAGGCTGAGGTGTGGTGACTACATGAAGGGAGGATGGCTGCTTGAGGCCGCAGATGGAGACATTCTTCGTTTACCTGACAGGGTTAAGGCCCTGTAATGGCCGGGGGGTTGAGTGACAGCATAGCCGGGGCTAAAGGGAGCAAATAGGAGGCCTCTCACCGGGCTCGTCACACCTATGAGCTGCTCCCAGCAATCACTATATGTAATCTGTATACATGTACAGCGTGTGTGTATATACTATGTATGTGTTTATGTATGTATATGTACGTATACACTCTCGCGCACATATATATGGACTGGAGATAGTTGTCTGTATATATTACAGTGAACAGTATATGATATATTGTATCTCTTCCAATTCTGAATATTTAGGGTTCCCCTTGGTATCCCCATCACTCATTTTAGAGACCCAGAAGCTGATTCCATTCCCCATTGGTGTCCCCATCCAGAGGTAGTCCACGTCTGCTGTGATGCCCTAGCACCTCTGCCCCCATTCCATTGCCTCATCACTCATTGCTGTAGTAGATGATTTTCTAGATAAATTGTTGTTGGAAGTTTCTGCAAAGCCGTCTTCCTGGTTAGGAGATGGTCAGGCTTTGAATGGACATGGTGGGGATTAGCAGGCCCTATGGGCCTTGTTTTGTAGGGGAAGGGAGGTGACACCTTGTAATGCCCCCCCAGGATGTTGCCCCCCTTCAGATCCCATCCTGTCTGACGTTGGGTGACAGGGGATGCCTGATGTCTCTATACAATGCAGCAATGTCAGTGAGGAGGAGGGATCGTTATGGTGTAGGCCTCAGCTGAATGCGGTATATTATCTCACGGAAATCCAGGCACACCAAAGCCTCTGCATTCCCTTCCATTAACCTCTTAATTCCCAGACAATCTTAAAGGCAGTATCCCCAAACGCTTGTCTTCTAGAGCCCCCTCTTTTCTAACTATGTTGGTTATGCTGAAGCTCGGATAGGCACTTGTAGTTTATTTTGAATGCAGATAATCAGTAGTCTGTCATGTGACGGCTGTAACAAGACGTTCTCTTCCTTATGATGGTCTTTTCTGTTGTCACAATCTTTGAAATTTTGATGTTTAACATGTCCGCAATCTGCATTGTACATTGCTGCAGTGTTGTGTAGTTGTTGACGACCTGTCATGACAGTTTACAAGGGTCGCTGTGGTGCCCTGCACTGCTGTGAAGTCTGTCACTCCCATTGAGGTTAATCTAAGGAGGCTGAATGTGAAGGCAGGCTGTGTGTTGTGTTTAGGGTCAGCGGTTAGAAGTCTTTGACCTCTCAGGAGTCAGGAATGTTGGGTGGGGTATGTTGGGGGTTTCCTAGTCCTGAACAAGTTTTTTTTCTTTCATTAGAAAACCTTTCAAAAATCCCAGAGGTGATGTTGGTGTAAATAGTGTATGTCTATTAATGTGGTAATTATGTGTCACAATGATTCCTATTGTTCAGAAGTATTTCTCTTTGTTTTTCTGTGCAAAGTATGTTGACTTAAGTTTGCTGCAGTGGGATAGTTAAACATAAACTTTGCTTGAGGAAAATAAGTTAGGCCTGGTTACTCTAAAGATATTCATCATTTCTTGAGATTCCTGACACTCTAGCGTATAGCAGACAAAGCTTGTCATTTTGTTGTTGTGATTTTAGTAAACTGTCACCTATTTCTATGAACCTAATGCCTATGTGGAGAACAATTCATTGGTCTACTCAGTTTAAAGAAAATCTTTATTCCATAAGTTTCATGTATTAAAAAGTTTATTATTTTGTTTAGTTTATTATTTACCTATTCAGGGTAGTGTATCAGAACTGTTACTGGCGGTCATAAAAAGCTGTTGCCTGCTTTGAATCTATGACCCAGAACAACTATGGAAATCAGGAAGGTCAGAATTACAAAGAAGTACATACTTGTTCCAAATCAGTGACTCATGGTATTGAAACATAGGGGGGTTGTCTCTCAGCTGGGACACTAATGTTTGCAGGAGCCGTCAGCATTCTTCTGAAATGTGTATATGATGCACTATGATGGGTCTATTTAACCTCGACCATGATTTTTCATGTCAGGTCTACAATCTATAATGCTGATTGGTAAAGGATGCTTAAAACATTTGGTGATGCTCTACAATCTAAAGGTAGCCATACACGGGTCGATTTTCCAGTAGATTTTTGCCCGATCGGCCATGAATCCAGTGCTGCCCACCCTGGTCGATCACTTGTCAATCGAGGTACATTGGGGGAGACCAACAATCACTTCCTGTGCGATTGATCCATTCAGCTCCCTATGCTGCAGCCATTATGATTGATCGATTTTGGAGGAATCTAACTTTTTTGGCGATCGGCTGTCAAAATCGACCCCAAATTGGTTTCCCAAGGTGGTGTGCCATCGATTGCAAAACAAATCAATCGCCGAATTGAGAATCAATGTCCGAGAAATCGAGGCGTCAATGGCTACCATTATTAAAGAATAATGTTCTTTCCTATTCTGTATGTCCTGGAGGATTCCAGCCATTTGTTTATGATCTGTGCATTGACCAAAAGACTGGGTCTATAAGTAATAAGGATTTTGTTTTTTTAAATAAGAGTTTCCCTCTCAATGTTTAGTCAAAAAATGTTTTTGCCCAAAAAGAAATAATCAGAGTGTCTATTATATAGCTGCTCACAATTGTAATTGTACAAAACCTGAAGGTGTGCTGTTGGGCCTATGGTTATGTATTTATAGAAACCATCTTTAGAAAGGTAACTGTATCCTAAAGCTGACACGAGAGCATTGCTGACTGTCATGCTGATTCCGGTGCACTTTGTACTTTCTCTAAGCCATTGACTCAAAGCAAGTGATCACATTTTCTATGGCTATCCTGGTCATATGTTTATAAGGGACTGAACCAGAGACAGCCAAGCAACTTACATTTTTATAAGCTCATCGGGGCATCATACTTTGTTTTTTATGCTTATTTTATAACCTCTATGTAACGTCTTGTTTTCTGGCGGCCCTGTATTCTGTTGTACACAGTGTGTAAGTGCAATGTTAGGGAGAAGCACAGAGGAATCTACAATTATGCTTACAAAGTAAGTATACTTCTAGATATTGCATCTCAACTCTAATTTATTGTACAGCACTGTGTAATATGTTGGCGCTATATAAATATAAGATAATAATAATAGGGCATTGGCATTAATTGTGATTCTTTTTGAAGAGCGGAGATGGGCAGAGTAAGGAAGGGTTCATTTATTTTCTATAGTCCCCTGAGCAGTTGTATTTGTAGAGTTACCGGTATCTAGCTTTTTATGCTGCCATTTAGTATAGAGAAGGATGGAGGTTTGTGACGATGACAGGCATTTCCTTCCTGCCTTTCTATAGGCTTATCCATTGGTCAGATGGTATTTATGGCTAGACTTCAGGCGTTACTGTACTTGTCAGGACATGAGCTGCTATAACAGCACAAACATCATTTCTAAAGTGCCTGTTTTTCAGGTAAACACCCTATGACATATGGGAACATGGAAGGGTTAATGTGATATTTGACTACAACCTGTTTCCTGGGTTTGGGGAGCGCTCATGGCTCGCAGAAGCCGCCCTGCAGCTTTTCCAGGTGTGGGTGTCATTTCATTGTAACTTTAGTGATTCACACAACACGCCCTGTGAAATCACCCAAGTCCCTGATGAGCAGAGCATTGCGTCACAATCCTTGGCACCCGACTGGGAGACCTAATGACCTACAGCAAGTACACAGATTGTTCTAGAAAGAAAGGTGCTCCAGCATTTACTTTAAGGATTTCCTCTTTAAAACTTGGAATGTTGTTCTGTCAATGGAATCTAACTTTACTAAACTTCATGATGTCTAGTGATCTTGGCACACCTCGCTGATCTGCGTGTAGCGCTCTCTCCAAACATCACATCCTCCCATCTGTGACTGGAATGTCTTGCTCTTGGCAGGGTAACCTAGAAAGTGGGCAATATAAGGCAAAACCCTGCGGGTAGAACACGTGCGTTCATATTAGAGTCTCTTCTACTTGTTCTGGCCTGTCTCAGCTTCTGCTCATTCTTCTTATGTTCTCTGACCACACCACCTTGTCTCAGTAGCTGCGTGTCCTTTGATATGTCCTCCATTCTGGACAGATTAGTTGTGTGCTCTATAGGACCGCTGACCCTGCTCACCTATATCACTTGTAGTGTTCTCACTCCCTGATTGGGGGAGGGGCATTGGAATGAAAATTCCAGGACAAATCTACACTGATAGCCTAAAAAATGCAGAGCTGCTTATCTTCAATATTTGTAGACTTTCTAAACAACTTTTTTGTTTTTATAGTGACTCAGTCACTCAATAAAAACAAAAAAAACAACTATTTAATGTTCAGCCTAAAATTGCTCATAAAGATTGCAATGCATTTATCTCATTTAGTTCTACTAGCAAAGGCTTTCCTGATATGAAATTATCTTTGGTTGGGAAGGACAGCGCAGCCGGTAACGTGGCCAATTTAAATCCATGGGCTGATGTATGACTAATACGCCTGGGCACTTTAGTCATGTGCCAGTATGACGCGTCCTTTGGCTGTCAATGGATGCCTCACACATCAAGCCTCCTTGGGGTTCTGCGTCAACATTAACGTGACAGAGGCTCGGATCTGGGGCTATGATGTGTAGACAGCCCTTTTGAAGCCCAATTGCCATCATTGGCGGGCTTGTGTAGCCTAAGCCTTACATAGTGTTTATCCACCTAGCACATCTGGTTTTTGCATAAATTATGTTCAAAGTAAAGTAAAATTTTACTTATATTCTTGTGCAAAATCTACATGTGTTATATATACAAATGTAGATTATATATATATATATATATATATATATATATAACTTTTTTTTTTCCAAATTCCCTTAAGCCAGTGGTTCCCAAACTTCCCTTGCAGGGCCCCCCTTTTCTATTTAGGATCAATATGACACCCCCTCCCCATTTAAACACAGGATAAAAATCAGGGAATATCTTCGCGCCCCCAGTTTGGGAACCTTAAGCCTTCGTTTCATGTTTCGGTGTTTAGAAGTAAACGCATATAGTCTACCCCCGAAATTAACAATTTTCATCTTTTGAATATAAGCCAAATGCTGTAATTTTTTTAAGAAACTTTGGGTGCTGACAAAATTGTCTTCTATTTAAATGTTTGAGCTGGGTTTGTGGATTTAATGCTAATTTTCATGGCTGGTTGTAGGGCGTATGATAAACACACGATAAGTGCTACTTCTATAAGAAGGCAACGTAAGGGTGTTCACTGGGCTGTTTTCAGGCTTTTGCTCAAACACCTTTAAGCACCTGCACAAGTTTGCCAGTATTCGCACACTGGTCGCTTTCCAGGCTGCTGTCAAACACGATGGTTATGCCGCGCTTGAGGTTTAAGCCTTTGTGAAATGAGAGTTGGTTGAATGAGCTTTCAGAGTTTTTTCTCACTTATTCACCTCCATGAAATAAAGTTGTCCATACAACCAAGCTGTGGTTGGCCTCCCCCCTGTAAATGATGATGAACTGTCTGTAGGTGAGCTAAGCCTGTCAGACTGGTGCACCCGGGTGTATAAGGATTACTGTGAACTGCTGTTGTGTTGAGTAAAGCTTCATCACCGTTGTTAGGTTCAGGTATTAAAGTTCAGCCCCTCTAGTTTTGTTCAGTAGCATGCTGGATTTTTTGGGGTGTAAACTTTGAATAACATGACTTAAATTCTTCCGCATTGAGTGACATTTTCTCAATTGAGGACCGTTTTTTGTCCATAGGAAAACTAAAAAAGTAAATTCAACTGATTTTTACCCCTCCGTTTCATTTTCTCTAACCATATGTCACCATTTTACCTTGTAGTGGTTTTAGGTCAAATGAAAACCCACAAGAGCTGCAGAGCACCGAGCAGATTGGCCGTTCTGAATGTGGTTCACCACTGGACATTGGCCGACATGTTTTAGTTAGAGGAACAGTATTTTAGGTTGTGCACACAAAGGGTAGGGGTGGGTGGGTGGGTGGTTCGGTGAGATAATTTAGGAAACTATTTTTACTGTTTAGCATCAGTTTCTTTATACATTAGAAAAGGTTTCTTGACTTTTGTTGTGGCTTTATCTGCTTTAGGTAAATTGTCCAGAACATTTACTGCATATAACAAGGAATGAAGTATAATGGGTTTGCCTAAAAAGGACATTTATAACATTAACTGAGTTTATTTAAACTAAAGTTTGAAGTATTCCACACCCTAATCTGTCTGGAAGCACCATTCAAAGGGGAGGAATGAGTGGGTACTCTGTCCATTGTAGCACATACAAATGTGGCCCCACTCTGGGCAAACATTATAAAACAGATAGACTAGAAAGTAACTTTGTTGCTAAAATAAAAGTGCTAATAAACTTTTTCTCAGGAAAGAAGTATAGTTAATGCCACTTCCGCTGCCTTTAAGCTGTTATGAGGACAAATTTCCTACTTATACCCTCTTTAGAAACAGACACATCAGGCATGGTGGATTGCTGTGCTTAGTAGTTCATCCCACCAACTCCAGTAAGAATTCATGGGAAGAACCACTCTGGATGAGTGAGGAGACCTGGTCATCAACACTACATAGAATGTCCATTCTTCATCCAGTTTCCTTTTTTATTAAAGCAGCTCAGGCATGGCAAGTGATATTTACTTTGCAGAAAATATGTGTATTGGCTTGTATTAAGTAAATGTAGAACTTTCTTTTCTATATGATAACCGCATTTCTATCTGTATGGACATTTGTATCACTTACCTGACACATGCTCAAACATTTACCATTTTTTTCCTTGCAGTTGTGCTGATCGGTGATTCTGGAGTTGGGAAAAGTAACCTCCTTTCACGCTTTACCCGTAATGAATTTAATCTAGAGAGTAAAAGCACCATTGGTGTGGAATTTGCTACAAGGAGCATCCAGGTTGATGGCAAAACAATCAAAGCTCAGATCTGGGACACGGCTGGACAAGAGAGATACCGTGCAATCACCTCTGCGTGAGTATTGTTGATGTGGTATTGAAAATGTGGCGTAATTTTAAACATACCTGCACAACATACTAATGTTAGTGGTATTTAATGACAAAGTTTCTACCCTTAATTTCTTGGCATAATTTTTAAATTATTGTTTGTGAGCATATTATATGAATGAACTCAGACCTTTTCTCCTTACAGGTACTACCGAGGTGCTGTAGGTGCACTGCTGGTGTATGATATTGCCAAGCATCTTACCTATGAAAATGTGGAAAGGTGGCTGAAAGAATTGAGGGACCACGCAGACAACAATATTGTCATCATGCTTGTGGGCAACAAGAGTGACTTGCGCCACCTGAGAGCAGTGCCTACGGATGAGGCCCGAGCATTTGCAGGTCATTACAGTTATATAGTTTGTTGAATAACTGAATTGCTACCTTAATGTGCAGTACAATTTCTGTCCACCAATGATCCCCAATATGAAGTTTCAGGACTTCATTCACTGTTTATTTTTTTCCTATGCATGATTTCAAACACTTCACATTACATTGAGAATTTTAATGTATAACTCTAGGTAAGTTAGCTCTACACAAAAGGGGATTGAGCGTGCAAATTTTCTTGCCATATTGAATGTGTTGGCCTTGGGCCATCATTGTCCTTGTGTCACTACTTGTGAAGATACCTTACTTGTCTTAAGTACATGTCAGAGAAGGCCCTTTACCGGCAAGCCTTAAGGCTGCCATACACACCCCCGACGGGTGCAGACAGACCTTCCCCAATAATCACCGGAATGCCATCGGCATGTCCGTTCTCTGGCCGGCCAAGCTGTGGGGCGACAGGGATCTGTCGCCCCATGTGGGCACATGTCGATTAGCGGCCAATTTTTCCGCTGACCGACGGCGCGAGCGCGCACACCCGTCGGTCAGGTGAAAAATCTGCCGCTTATCGGCATGTGTATGGCTAGCATTATTCTTGCCTCTGAATCTCTAGTGATAAACCTCCTTGACATTTTGATTACAATGTAATTTGCCGTGACTCCCCCCTCCACATTACTGGCTTCATTGATGACCCCGGGGCATGTGTGGACGAAAAGCGACATTGCCTCAACATAGAGGTCAATGGTGCCACCTTCCCCCCCACCTCTTTGGGGTTGGTGGGGATACTAACACAGGGGGACACTGTGTGCTCCCTCCAAGTAAGCCATAGTTTAGTTTGGGGTGATCATTATTAGTAAACAAACTTAAACTCACCCCAAACTAATTTGAGAAAACTGCCCAGAAGGCTAAAAGGCACAAAACAAATTAGCAATGCAAATAAGTAACCTTGCATCTGTAATAAATAATAATAATCTATATTTAAAGCTCAGCCTCAGCTAAGCTGTCTACCTCAGTAGGTCAGACTTAGCCGGTCCTCTTCATCCTCTACAAGCCAGTAATAACACAAACCGTATTGAAGAGGTATGACTGCAAATCGTTTTAGACGGCTTGTGGGTTTGTCTCAGTGTTATGTGTTTAGAGTCGGATGGGAGAAATGCCTGCCAGCTCTTTCATTTGACTCTGCCCTTCATTTTGTGCAGGCCTCCGCTGATGTAAACAAAACATTTGTTAATCTGGTGGCTTTGTCTATAAACAGATGCTAAATAAAAATGTTTTTGGTGCGAAAAGCCGCTGCCCAGGCAATCACAACAGAGTACACTGTACTCCACTGTGATTCCTCGCTTTCTACACACTGCCGGTGTCGATTAGACATCTGCAGTGTATGTGGGGAAAACCAACGCCCCCTCCATTAACGTGGAGGTCTATGGCGCCGCCCCCTTCGACGTTTGCGATGAAGCAGACTCCGGAAGAACTCGGTGAGCCTACATCGAAGCAGAAATGTTGCAGGCTCACAGACATCCCAAGATTGTGCCTGATCCCTGCACAGGCGTAGTTTGATCCAAGATCAAACTGCGCCTGTACTGGCTTCAGGCATAACGCCAATGAGGATTGGTTACCCTAAGATTATAATCACAAAACTGAGGTTTTTCAAAATGAGGAACTAATATTTACTATCTGGTTTTAGGCAGCTTCCTGTAAATAAAGGGTTTTGAGTTCTATTTTTACTATTATTTGTGTACAGAGCAAACCCACAACCACTACCTTATATATTCTGTCTCACCATATATAAGTGATGGATCTTCTGGGCCAGAGATGTGTTGCCTCTTGCTCTTCTATTTCGTTTTTTCAAGTCGGTATAGGAAATGGTTGTTTGGTTGCTTTAGCTTACATAAGTTGGAGGTAACACAAACAGTTGCCGGTTAAAACTGCAGCCATAATGTGGCCAGTGTGAAAGGACCCTGAGGGTTTCTTGCAGACAGCATATTATTTTACGTCTGGGAATGCTTTTTTCCAAGTGCGAACAAAACATTTAAGATTAGGTTCTTTCCTAATTTGCCGTGCATGTTTTTCTTTTTGTACAGAAAAGAACGGTTTGTCTTTCATAGAGACTTCAGCCCTGGACTCTACAAACGTGGAGGCTGCTTTCCAAACCATCCTGACAGGTAAAGTGCATAACCTTAGCTGATTTCTTGTCAACAATGCTAACATCTGATCTGACTTTTGGGGCATAGTAGCTCTGAGGCTTGTGTGTTCGTACTCTGTACTATATTTTTCGGACTTTAAGACACACTTTTCCTACCCAAAATGGGGGAAAACGAGCGTGTCTTATATTCCAAATGCACGGTCACATTCCCCACCCTGGCCAAGCAGTGAGCTTAGCCGCAGTAGGGAAACTGTCACAGCTCTGTAAGAGAGCGGACCGGATCGCCCGCTCACATACAGAGACCTGCAGGCAGATGACCTGTCCATCCATCCACAGACAGATCATCCACCTGCAGCTGTGACAGCTCTGTATGTGAGCAGATTTCAGCTGCCGGTCACATTCAGACATCTGCCAAGGGACAGATCATCCGTCCGCAGATCTGTATGTGAGCTGCTCATGTACAGGAGCAAGGACGATCTGCCAGCGGAGGATCCTTCCATGCTCAGAGCTCTATATGAGCAGAGTGAAGCTGCAGCTTATATACAGATCTTCGGACAGATGATCCATCCCTTGGTGGATCGTACCTCTGCAGGGCCGCTGCTTCAGTCCGCTCCCATACGGCTCTGCAGAATGGGACCAGGAGGAGGGGGAAGACACTGACCACTTCCTGCCTCTTAACCCCAGTTTGCCGGTTAAAAAGTGCTCCAAGCAGCAGAACTCTTCTCACCAGGATGAGATGCTCTCACTGTATAAGGTGCGTCCTATACATCGTAGCTTCTTATAAGTCAAAAATATGGTATGTCAACCAAAGTTGAAGAAATGTATTTATAAGATGAAGAACACTGGACTGTCTGCATCCATTTCAAAGTCTAGTATATGAAGATTTATATCCCAAAGATAAAACCTGTATAGTCAAGGTATCCCTGTACAGAAAACTAATCCCTTCTACAAATGGGGAACTACTTTTCTGGGGAGGACGCCTCCAGGTTGCAGTTCTGAAAGAATCATTATCGGAGAACATAGCTTATCTGGTAATTTTTATATTCTATAACTAGAATTCACTGTTAATGGCCCACAGAAGCAAAATGATTGCTTTTTATCTTGTTCAAATTTTAGCATAGGAACTTTATTTCCCTAATAAAGTGCTAATAATTACATATTTTGTATACATACATATGATTTTATTTTAAACTGTTAAGCTGGCCATACACCTTTACATCTCTGTCAGATATCCTTTAGATCTACCAACAACTATGTAGTGCCGGGTCCTCTGCGATTGAACACAAGTAGACTTGATGGTTTAGAAAGTCCCTCATATTACATGGTTTTGGTAAAACAAAAGGAGATCTAAAGGAAATCTGACAGAGAAATCTAAAGGTGTATGGCCAGCCTTAGATTTGACATTTAGTTTTACAAACTGTTTTCGAAAGGTCTTTTGGTGTTTACTTTTTGCTTTTCCTGTTCTTAGATCTTGTGTTGTATTGTGTGTACTTTGGTGAGGAGCATGGCATTGCTTTCAGGACACTGCTGCAAATATTCTCAAGGTCATTAGATAGGGAGGAGAGTACACAAAGTGCTGACTTCACATATATTCCAGCAGTGATCCTTGTATAGATTTTCTTATGTGTTGACGGGGTAGTGATTTACTGTACGTTTCGGTTTTAGAGTAGACCTGTATCTTTTGTCTGAGTTTTGTAAAATTTTTATTGAAATTTTTTTTAACCGTTGGTACAGTTAATTTTTTTTTTTTTGACCTGAAACTTTTGGGGCTCTCTAAATGTACACAGGGTTCCTTAAGGGCCATTGCATACTAGTTGCACTGCTACAGAAACCTGTGTACCTTCCACATTGGCAGCACATTTTGTTCATGGTAATTTGCTATATTGTGCATTATGGTTTAGGCGCAAACATAATGGTTCAGGAGACATAAGCAGCAACTTTTTTTTTTTTTCTTTTTTTAAGTTAACAGGCATGGTAGCATTACCCAATCTGTTACCGGCCAAAAACTGCACCGAATCCGAAAAAGCATTGTGTGTGTATTGTAGTTGTGTTCAGCTTTCCTATATGTTGGTTATTGAAATACTCAGACTCAGATCAATGAGATGCTGAAATTTCAGGAGCATGCAAAGTACATGCAGACTGAAACTATGCCACAGAAGCTGCAGTTTGATGGGCTCAGGTTCAGTCTGCATAAGATTATGTTTTTGTGTTAGGGGGGATTTGTGTATTTTTACTACAGTTCTTTCTCTGTTTTATTTCAGAAATTTACCGCATTGTGTCTCAGAAGCAGATGTCTGACAGACGTGAAAACGACATGTCTCCAAGTAACAACGTTGTCCCCATACATGTCCCACCCACCACTGAAAATAAACCAAAGATGCAGTGCTGTCAAAACATATAACGGCTGCTGCCTGCACAGTGCCAGGCTTCAATTTCCTGTGTCCAGCTCTGGAGGGGCCAAGGCCCAATACCTGTGCCCAGTTCTAGAGGTGCCAGGCTCTGTATATTCCCCACGTCCTGCACTGGACTCTTTGGAATTCTTTTTTTTTTTTTCTTTTTTTTTTTGTTAATATATTTTTTTTTGTTTTGAGTGTATGTGTGTAAGAACTTTAATTTTACTATTCCATCTGGATTTTTACATGTCTTAAATTCTTTTGATTTTTGACTTTCTGTATTAAGGAAATGATCTAATTCTCTCTCTCACGCTCTCTTTCTGTCTCCCTGTGCTCTGCCTTTTCCCTTATCTTTCTTCTTTACAACTACAATGATTCCAGGTCTGCCCTAGTCCCCTTCCTGTCTCCACTCAGAGATGTCTGTATAATATATGAAATAAACGCATGTTGCCTGCTGGAGGCATCCTCTCCTCATACCTTGTGACTCGACAGATACTTTTTTTTTTTTTTTCTCCTTTTTTTCTTTTTTGGTTTTGTTCCCGTCCCCCTCCCCACTCTTGACCAGTAAAAGATAATGTCACTTGTATGTCACTCATAGCTAGATCCGCTGTTTTGATCTCTAGAAACTACATGAAAAAACAGGTGTGATGTGTAATAAAGTGTTTATACTGTTGAACCATACTTCAGGTGGATTTGTTCATGTTCTCCTTCCACATAGCATTCAGTCAGAAAATATGTAGGAAGAGTAGGTGGCTTTTTATAACAACTTTTGCTGTTTCCATTGCTGTTGAATATAGTATCCGTTAACAAGACATTCAGCTCTGTTCACTAAGCTATATATAGCAGATCGTTATTTTTAAGCATTTTTCAGTTATTCTAAAATCGTACTGCTTAAAATAATGGCATTGTGGTAAATATACAAGAGATGTAGCTTAGGAACTATATATATTGCATTTTATAGTTAATTTGTACAAGGAATTTCTGTTGGCAGCCTTTTGGGTGATAAAAGTTTGGTGGTCAGACAATTCTACTAAGAAATTGTGATGTTGCTAAGAAAGAAAAAGTTTGTCAAAACGGCCTGGTGGAATAAATATTCGATCAACCATGCATTGGTTCTTCTGTCCACTGTTTCTTTCTCTTTGACACATTCACTGTTTTCTGATTTGTGCTTCAAATCACTGACATTCACATTTCTATAACTTTTTTTTCCCAAGGACAATCCAAATGAATACATACACATCAGTTATAATAAAACAAGGTATTTTGAGATGTATTGTGTGCTCGAGGATGCTGCCAGGGGTATGATGGTCATTCTCAGACAGGATTTGGCTAATGACAAACTCTTCTTACTTTAACTGCAGTGTTAATAATTTACATCTTTAGCAGTCACTCTTCAGTAAGATTTAAACTTGGCTTTAATGATTGGGTTGTGCTAACTGTTCCTGTGCCTACTGTGTGGATCTTGCATATGATCAGCTTTGGGCAAGTGGGCCTCCTATGTAACTATGCGAAAGGACCCATGTTGGCAGAAGCAACCACGAGACTGAGGCCCACAAAAAAAACTAGTACATCATTGAACATCTTGTTCCTATGACCTTTCCTGTTTATCATATACATACATGTTGCACATAACTCTTTTCTGTGATCCACTCCCTAAGCATGTTTAATCCTTGAATGATTCTAGGTTTGCAGCTTTCTAAACTGGGTATTTTTGTGGTATTTCTGTAACCGTGATTGTTGAAGAGTGTAATCTGTTCATCTTTGTCTATATGGCTGACATTAAAGGACACGCATAGATGGACACTAGATCCATGGTTACTTTGAGTGCTGAAGTTGCACTGTGCGTGTTTGTGGCCATCGATCTACCACCTTATGCGGCCACCCCTCGAAGACAGGTCAGTAAAGCAGGTATCAGACATGTCTGTATATCCTGCTCAATCTGCATCCTGGTGCCCATCCAAACGATCGGAGGGACTCAAGAGCCTACAGTGGTGTGCCTTGATTCCCCTCCATTGAAGGGGAACTGGGGAGCAGCGTGGATGACCTCATCATGATGTCACCACGCTGCGCTCGATTAGGTCATCAATCGATCGCCCATTGTGACGTGTATGGACAGCTTAAATGTGAGGTGAATGGTCTGCTCTTTTTCGAAGGTTTACCCTCCACTTTAACATACCCATTCATAGTTGGTTCTAAAGGGGAGTTAGTGCTGTACAGAAAGTAATTTTTCCAAATGCTCGGTTAACTTGTTTAAATCTGTCTCAGAATGTGTACATTGACGTGGGCACCCCATTTGACAACTTTTCAAGCAATATCGGCCAAGTTTTGCAGTTTTTAGGACAAATGAAGTCGAGTAGTTTGCATTCGGAGCATGCATGAGTTGTTGTTTGGCTGTATGGCAAAGTAATGGAAATCGAACAAGGTTTTCCAACATGTTGGAAACCTGTTTGACCCAGCACTATTGATTCTGCTCGAAGAAGGGCATACATGGCTCAGTGTTTTGACACACGCTAGCACAATCAATTGCCATGAAAGCACATGGCGCTCTATTGTGCAGGAATCTGTTACAATATCCAGCCGTGTATGCCCAGCTTTATAAAGGCCAATACTGAACTTAACAGTGAACACATAGCTTGTTCTGTATGGCTTTACATTTGGATTGGGTAAGTGCTCATGTGTAATGCAGCTTCATATTCTCTCAAGTCTTCAGTTGTAGCATTTTTAGCTGCCTGGCATAATGTTTCCCAAAAATGTGCCTCCTATATGGCTTCCTTATTGATCCTCCTTTTGTCTTTATACAGATAGTACAAAACCTGCTTTATGGGCTAAAAGATGCATTAATCTAAATCTCATGTGCATATCAAAGGGAATTTTTATGTATCTTTGTTAAGGCGTATATACATTAGGGCTTCTTACCTATGTATCTTATTTCTATAAAGGGGTTCTTAAATATTGAAGCTGCTGTTCCACGTGGTCCATATTTGGCATGCACTCCATACACTACCAGATTTACGTTAACAGTAGGATGGTAATGAAAACCAAATGTTTTCTCATTTCATTGGTGGGGAAACTTCCCATAGGCCCACTGGGTCTTCCATAAACCTAAATCACCTTAGGTACGTCATGCTTTCCTCTTGAATATGGTTTGTGTTTATTATTGTGATTAGATGAACCTAGTGTACAAAACATCAGCACTGACTGATCTGCAGGTACACATGCTTCCAATAGCAAACATATGTCCTATCTGTACCCCCAACACCGTGCCTTCACAATAGCAAACATATGTACTATCTGTACCCCCAACACCACGCCTTCACAACAGCAAACGTACTATCTGTACCCCCAACACCGTGCCTTCACAATAGCAAACATATGTCCTATCTGTACCCCCAACACCACGCCTTCACAATAGCAAACATATACTAGTAACTAGTTCAGGGGTTGTTGACACATTAAAAAGAAACGCCAACCTGCTGGACAGGTGGGAAATGGAGTAAGGTCACTAAAGACCATGTTTCTTTATGTTTGGAAATCATTGCAGAACCTTGTTGCTTGTCATTCAGACCTTTCAATCCATTGAGTTGGTAACCTTGAACAATTGTGCAGATAAGGAAGTTTTCTCTAACATTTCATATCTGTATATTTGTTCCAGGTATGAGACTGAATATCAGAGCTGATAGATAAGCGGACAGCCAGGCAGCTAGAATGTCACCAATGACTTCCTTTAGGATTTGTCTGTACATTGTACTAATTGTCCTGTTTATTTCTTTGTAAGATGTCAATTCTGACCGGAAACAATTGTTATATAGAAAGTTCATCCAGCTTGTATAGATCTTGGCACAGTACAATGACCCCTTGTAATTGTATAATATGTGTCACTTCACTTGCCGGAAAGTTGCTGCTTTTCCTGTTTCTGATGCTTGTTTTGCAATGTGTTCGTTGAAGCTGAAATCATGAATTACTACATGACCCCCATGTGTTACATAAGAAAGGATTTGTAATTCCTGCTAATGTAGGCACTTTGCAGGCTTAGGCCATGTCTCCACCTGGCATTAGCATTGATGCGTCAAAAATGTGAGCGTTAACATGTCTATGCAGTCCTTTGTGAAACGCAATAGTCACATTTGTAATGTGTTTTTTACACCTTACTTAATGGTTGTGGAATAATATAATAACTTCTTGAGGCATCCTGATAAACATGAACATCTTTTCAAGTAGATACTGGTATAATAAAGCAGTAAATGGATCTGCAGGTCTGGCTGACTGTCAGGCTTCTTAAGTTGGGAACACACGTGAAGATATGGGCCAGATCTATGGCCGCTTAGAGTGCAGTGCGCACTCACATCCATCTATCTGGCCCATATCTAATGCGGCCATCCCTGTTTTCGAGCGGGACCAATCAGTCCTGCTCAAAAACATGGATATCGGACATGACCGTAAACCACGGTCGATGTTCATTGCTTTGCATGGGGACCACGGGTTTCCAGCTCCTTTGATATCGGGCAGCAGGGAACCCCCAACGACACGTATATCGAGCCATGTGTTCCCTGCTTATGAACTTCTTCAGATATTGTTTCTTAATTTCTCATAAATTGATGTTAATGCCTTGCAGCACTCATTTGTGCAGGCGCAGTGGAAGTGTGTCCCGCATACTTGTACTAAGTGCAAAATGCTTTATTCTTTTTTAGTTGCCTGTAATGGACACTGCGCCTCGATTCTCTGTTCAATCGAGGAAGCGCGAGCACGGCATCACGCTGCGCCTGAGGGCTCCTTGATTGCATGGGCAATTGGGGGGCTAAAGTCTTCCTAATTTCTACACTTATTCCTAAAATCCTGACTGTCAAATGACTGAAGCCAGAAAATCAGCTTGATAATCAGTTTACATTTTCATACATTTATCATAGAGTGATAACCGCTTACGTTCTCCCCTGATAGGTTTGTGTGACCCTAACTGTTTGGATACCTTTCAGCCCATTTCTATACCTGTATAACAGCTGTCAGTTCACTAAGAGACCAGCAGATGATGTATTGGCGCCATTTTACACTAGCGGCACTGCGTACACTACCGTAACACAGCGTTAACGCAAGGTTCACAGGTTTACGCGCATTGTTGCAGACGCAACACAAGTGTTTCCCAAATATTTGAATGAGAGAAGCAAGCGTGGGGGTTTGCCAGCAGCCACGTCGCATGTGGTGCAAATTGCGCTCACTTTTTATCAGAAAATTTAAAAAAACTTTCCCTCCCTGTAGCAGGTTGGTTGTTTAATAACATTCCCAACAGGTAAGTTGTACTTGGCAGTTTCCTGAACTGTATGTTGTGGTGTTCAGTGAGTAAAGCGAAGTAATACTTTTCCCTTCAATTACCGTGCTATCAATCGCAACGTGGTGACACAACCTATCGACAAATAGATGCACACCATCATTGGCGATCTATCCCTAGCCGATACTTTCGATGGGAACCCTTAGGTAGGATCCCTGTTTGACATTTTCTTGGAGTGGGATCGATTGCTCCAGATGGGCAGCGTTTGATTTGGAGAAACGAATGCTAAATTGTACCATGTATGGCCAGTTTTAGGCTAAGTCTCCACAGCATTTTGTGATCAGTCGAACCCCCTATGTTAAACAAAGTGCTTAGCGGGGGGTCCCTACAGATCACATACACAAAACCTCCGTCGATGCTGGGATGAATGCACTACTTTAACCCATGCATCGGCGGATTGGCTCAGCTCCATGAGAACAGAGCATCCGATGGGCAGGGTAAAGTGTATGCAACCTGCCAAGCAATGCCCTAAACGTAGGGGTCCTGCCGGATCACAAAACACTGTGGAAACATAGCCGTAGTCTATGTTTATAATTTCATTTAAAATGTCTCTCTATTATCTATCTTTATTTCCTGGACTTGGATGAACAGAGGCCCACATGAAATCTACACTTCCATGTACTCTTTCCCCACAAGGTGTGACACTGAATCGCCTCCCATCCCACACCTGGGGCCAGAGAACTTGTATTTCATCGAATAGATTTACTTCTGCTTCATGAATGACTAGTGACACAGTTCACTATTAAACAGCTAAAGGAATGATTTAGCTTGCTTCTAAGACCAGTGGTACCAAGCATTATATATATATATATATATATATATATATATATATATATATATACACACTGTATATAGTGTTTTCTGTATGGTAGGAAACCGTCAGTGGTTGTGGTGGTGCAGGGTAATGGCAGAGAATGCAGTTAGTGTTAGAAAACACAGAAATGCGGCATGAAATAGTCAGGGACGTGTCTGCTGGAAATAATTACAAGTCACCATACGAGACTTTGACACTACTCGTAGCTATTACAGCTTGTTCCCACTGACCCGCTGCACTTGAAGTGGTACCGTATCCACTAACCGTGTCTGTTACTGGCTGCACTTGCATCTTCCTTACAAGTATACGGCACTTGCATGTCTTGCACATCTCCTGTACAAGTATATGGCAAAAATGCATGTCGCAGGGCGTGTTTGCATTATTGCGTTAAGTGCAGAGCTCTAGTGTGAAAGGTACACAAGTTTCATATGGAAACACTAGCTGCGTTTGGGTACTGAACCATGCTGCAGTGTGGCTAGTGTGAATGAGCCCTCAAAATTCACTCCTATAGCTCCATGTTCATTTTAAGCACCATCCATATTACTGTTTTTGTTTATTTTTGGCTTGTCTAGCACAGTTATTGTCAACCTTTTTAATTCTATGACCTCAGAAGTGACGTCACCAAGTGTGACTTCCTGTATTTGGAATGGGATTGGACGTTCCTTCGACACTCCGCGACGTCACTTCCGGCACAATGAGGTTAGTGTAATGCCCCGTCCTTCCTATTTTCCAACACAGTTGGGATTGTGATGTGCGGGGTGGGGGGGGGGGGCTTAGTTAGGAGGGAGAGTAAAAGCCCCATCCTTCTGCAGGGGACTGGGTGACCCCTGTGAAATGGTCGTTCAACCTTAAGAGGGTCGCAACATGTTGGAAAACCCTGTTCAATTGTCAATACTTTACATGAAGAAGAATCTTCATGTAAAGTATAGGAACAGCCGGCCCTGTCTTCTTCTGCGGCTCAGCGCAGTATGAAGGGGGGCGGAGTCAGCACTCTTCACTTGTACGGGGAGAGAGGATGGATTTCTGCCCAGCTTCTAGTGCGTTCGGACTCACACGCTGGAAGCTGGGGAGAATTCCTACAAGGTGGTCCCCATTGAATGGGAATCGATGTGCCCATGTGCTGCACATTGATTTCCATTCAATTGATCCCCGGACACCACACTGTGATTGATCGGGGGTCGATTGCACGGGAATTTACCTGTGTATGGCTAGCTTTAGTCTACTTACTGAGTGTAGTCCCTCAAATTATTGTTGGGTGCCCTGCGGAATTCTCCACATAATAAACAAGATGTTTTTAGGTGGTATTGAGGCCCGGACATCTTGGCTTTTTTAACTAAAGACAGTGACCTGAAACTTTGAAATGCTGGTAAGGTGTTGTTATAAGGTGCAAGTATCAGGGTACGTCTCCACTGTGTTGTGTGTATGCCTGCGGGGCTCCTGACTGAGCACATACATATTACCTGTCTGGCAGATCCTCTGTTCACTTGGTGTTAACCCGATCCGCCAATGCAGGGGTTAATGTAGTGCAGTGTATGTAGAACAGAGGATTCGCCTGACCTCACACAACCCAGTGGAGACAGCCTTCATATTGGTAATTTTTCATGTTTGGAGTGCACTTCATTGGACGGCTGGGATAAAAGTATGTATACAAGGGATCTACCGCTACTTCGGAGCTGTATGCACACCACAGTCCTGTACAGCTGCAACATACACCCAGAACAAAAGAGTATCAGATGAGATGTTATGACAGAAGAGACTTGTACATTTTTTTTGTGATGAGGAAAGCCTTCCTGTCGGCACTGGTTAAAAAAAATGATCTCAGATGTCTCCAAGTCACCGGCGACACTCAAGAATAATAACCCCCTGGATGGTGACAGATGTATAATATCTATGCACCCCGGCGTGCACACGGCTTCTACACCCATTGTCAGGCGCTCTGTGCATTCCATTGTGGTACTGGGTTAGGATGCCACCTGCAAAATCAGGCTATTTAGGACATTTTGAGGAAATTCCGCAAGTCTGCAAGTGATGGTCCACAGGAAAATCCTAAATCAGAGCGTGGTCATTGCATACTGTTTTATTAACTTTCTGCAGAGGCAAAAGACGTCCCAACTTTCTATGACTGTCAAGTATGGTGTGTAGAGAGCTTTCCATGGCTGAATAGCTGCATCCAAGCCATACCTCACCAGGTGCAATGTAAAGATTCGGATGCCTCATATAAAGCACGCCGCCACAGAAGTAGTAGAGATGTGTTCTCTGGAGTGATGAATCCTGGGGCTTTGGCAAGCTAATGAATGATTCTAGGCGTGCCAGATGCCAAGAGAACGGCACTTGCTTGGGAATTATGGTTTGGGGTGTTTTTCAGGGGTTGGGCGTTACACTTTGGATCCAGTGAAGGAATTTTAAAGGTTTCATGATTTCATTTTAGTCAACTTTGTGGAAAAAGTTTGGGATAGTCTCCTTCCTGTATCAATATGGCTGAACACCAGTGGACCAAGCAAGGTCCATCAAGACATGGATGAACCATGGTATGGAGGAACTTGACTAGCCTGCACAAAACCCTGACTTCAACTTAACCAAACACCTTTGAAATGTGACCGTAAGCTTGTTCTAGTTCAGTGTCCGTCCTCACAAATAAACTTCTGGAAGAATGGGCAAGTGCTCCCATTAACACCCACTTATACCTTGTGAAAATCTTCCCAGAAGAGTCAAAGCTATTACTGGCAACACATGCATCAATCATAAAGCATGGAAGGTTGACATTTGGACTGCAGATAGTCTCAGGGGTTAGTTACTAACCCAGAAATTTGAGGGATGAGGGTTTAAACTGTGTTGTACTGTGAGTTACAATTGACCCAAAGAATCTACCATGCTGAAGGCTGACGCAGAGGTCAGTGAGTAAGACCACCCTTCATATGGGGTGAGTACCAAACACCATCTCCTGGTACTCATCTGAGGAGCTCACTAAAAATGTTATGTGCTCCCCTGTGTATGGAGTCTAATGTGCGAATGCATAGCACAATGCGTATAGTGTGCAAGAGCCCATAGTAAATACACTAACTGGTGTGATATTTTCATTGCATAAAGCTATTAACACAATGATTTATTTTCCATAAATATGATTTCTTGTTCCAGTAGATGTTTCCGGTGTCAGTATGTAAAAGTGAAAACACAATGCGATAATATTCACAATATATCTGATGATTTTTTTTGTAGTATGGGGAACATCTGATTTGACAAGAATTATTAGGTCCTGTGATGAAAAAAATGGGGTCTCCTAGTAAGCAGATTAACAAATCGAAAACAAAATAATTAGGTAATGCTGCCAATACCGATTATAAAGAAATAACAATTGTAACCCTGTGCAATATTTATTATGAATCCCACCATCCTTACTGGGATAACTTAAAGTACGTTCATGGATGGGGACGTCTGCCAGCCTGCTTATTCTTACTAGCTCTCTAGAAAGTTGTCAGACCTTTCTGGGATAGTTAAGTGGTGAGGTGTGGTGTCTTTTCCCAATGACACTTTAAAGCTAAGGCTATAGTTACACTCGCTAAAATACCTACGTTGCACAAGCCAACCGTTGATGACAATAGGACTATGACAGGGCCCACACAGCCTGTCATAGCTCCTGATCCGTAGGTCTAAGCCTCCATCGTCAATGCAAACGGAGGCTGGACGTATGATGCGTCCATTGAGTCAATAAACACGTCATACGTCAGCCAATTGATCTAAAGGGGCTGCGCTATGTAGCATGGCTGATAATGTGTCTCTAACAACACGAAAAGGGGGCTCACTGGAAGCACATAGTGTACCCCTAGCCTTAAGGTCACCATATACAGTTACATTTTTCTGTTAGATTGGCTCTACAAACTATTGTTTTAAAATTGATTCCTTATTACTTGAATGGATCACACACACATAAAATTGATCAAGCAGTGATCATTGAGCAGTGATCATTCCTCCCTGGCAACTATTAATGAGATCTGTAAGAAAAAACACCCTAGCTGTGAGGAGATATTCCTTAAAAGCCCTGTGTCCCCCCCTTCTCTCTTGAACACAGCATTGGCAGTATACACTGATCTCTTTGACATTGAAAACTATTTTATCTGGTGCCCCCAGTGGCTGTACCTCTTACTGCAGTTTACCTGTTTACCCTAGCCACACTGTGGTTTGTGGTTTTTGCCAATAATGGAAGCAGTAGCTGTAGAGCAGGACTAGTGTGAAAGGTAAATGGATTTCCTGAGTTACGGTACTGTACCGCAGTTGCAGTGCACCTAGTGTGCATGAGCCCTAACAGGTTCTATTATCTGATTGGTGAACAACAGCAGTGTGATGGACACTCAAGCTGTGTAAAGATTCTCAATTGTCATTAGACTTGATTGTTCCTGACCATTTATGATCCCTGAACGACCTCTTCTGGCATAAGCTCAGATATTCACTAGAGATGGTCAGATTTTTTTTTCAAAAAGTTCCCCCCCCCCCGGAAGCCTGGGAAATAAAGGTGGAATCTCATACGATTCCAAGTAACAGCAGGTATATACACTGCTCAAAAAATAAAGGGAACACAAAAATAAGACATCCTAGATCTAAATGAATGAAATTTTCTTATGAAATGCTTTGTTCTTTACATAGCTGAATGTGTGGACAACAAAATCACACAACAATTATCAACGGAAATAACATTTATCAACCCATGGAGGTTTGGAGTCACACTCAAAATTAAAGTGGAAAAAAACCACTACAGGATAATCCAACTTTGATGTAATGTCCTTAGAACAAGAGAAAATGAGGCTCAGTAGTGTGTGTGGCCACCACGTGCCTGTATGACCTCCCTACAACGCCTGGGCATGCTCCTGAAGAGGTGGCGGATGGTCTTCTGAGGGATCTCCTCCCACACCTGGACTAAAGCATCCCCAACTCCTGGACAGTCTGTGATGCAACGTGGCATTGGTGGATGGAGCAGGACATGAGGTCCCAGATGTGCTCAATTCAATTCAGGTCTAGGGAACAGCCACATGAGGCATGCATTGTCCTGCATTAGGAGGAACCCAGGGCCAACCGCACCAGCATATGGTCTCACAAGGTGCCTGAGGATCTCATCTCGGTACCTAATGGCAGTCAGGCTACCTCTGGCGAGCACATGCAGGGCTGTGCATCCCCCAAAGAAATGCCACCCCACACCATTACTGACCCACTACCACACCGGTTATGCTGGAGGATGTTGCAGGCAGCAGAACATTCTCCACAATGTCTCCAGACTCTGTCACATGTGCTCAGTGTGAACCTGCTTTCATCTGTGAAGAGCACAAGGCGCCAGTGGCGAAATTGCCAACGTTCTGCATGGTGTTGGGCTGTAAGCACAACCCCCACCTGTGGACGTGGGGCCCTCATGGAGTCTGTTTGAGAAAACACATGCACATTTGTGGCCCGCTGGAGGAGCTCTAGCAGTGCTCCCCCTGTTCTAAGGTAGCGGTCCTAATGTTGGGTTGTTGCCCTCCTATGGCCGCCTCCATATCTCCTAATGTACTGACCTGTCTCTTGGGAGCAACTCCATGCTCTGGGCACTACGCTGACAGTTCCAGGTGTGGAAGGAAATCCCTCAGAAGACCATCCTCCGACTCATCAGGAGGTCATACAGACACATGAAGGCCACACACACACACACACTATGGAACCTCAAAGGACGCACCCAAAGTTTTGGAGAGAAAAATAGGGGAAAAAAACCGAAACACAGCCATTCACATATCAAGTGAATATACAGAATGTTCCAGCAAAGCATACAGTATTCACTCTATGTTCCTCCAGCCAAAAGGCCAGTGCCATGAGGGAGGTCTTGGCTGTAGCAGAGTGTGCAGGACTGAAACTTTAGCATGTGTCTATACACTAGCAGTACCCATTCTCTGAACACACTGACTAACTTATGAAGAGACACATTTTTATAATCTGGCACTGAACAACTCACCCATGAGCTGCTAGGTGCTATACATATGGGAGGAGATATGATTCTTTATCACAAAATGTATTTATTCATGGCAATGTAGAATATGAATGTAAATACACAACTCATGCTATCTAATTGTAAAATGTCTCTCCATAAGTTGGTCAGTGTGTTCAGAGAATGGGTACTGCTAGTGCTAATGCAGGTAGGATCTATTCTTGCTAGTGGCTTTTTGGCTTGGCTGGAGGGAATGGAACAACATTTCGCCTCCTGGGATGCAGAGAATTTACTCCTAGCATGGTTGGGCCTAAAAAGTTCTAGTCTACATCTCCAGCAATTTTGGGGATGATATCATGTTCATGGGCTTTGCAATCAACTCACAAGTTAGCTAGTCGAAATATTTGACCAACTCCTGTGACTATTCTCTGGCAGCGGTAGTTTACTCTCTATCCATTCCAGAGCTGATTTTCCCCTTTTCACTAGTTGGTTATTCCAGGTTGAGGTAGGTAGTGATGGGAAATTCCGAATCTTTGCAAAGATTCAGCTCTTTTGAATCAGCTCCCTTTAAAGAGCCGGCTCTTTTGGCTCCCAAACGGCTCTTTGTCTAAAATAAATATATTCATCAATCACTTAAATATTTATATTTTGGGCTATTTTGCTACCACTGAAATATCTGCTCCCGTTAAACAACGTGTTGGCGTGGTGCAGATAGCCCTAGGTTTTGGGGCTTTTCAGGGTCAATCTTTCTGAATTTCTGAGTGTGGTCAAGATAAGGGTTTTGGGGGGGGGGGGGGTTGCGGGGAGTGGTTGCTGGGATAGTGAGGGGTAAGGTTTTGTTAAATTGCGTGGGTAATGTTAATGAGTCAACCTCTAGGTTAACGTGGAAACAAAGGAGGTTTTGGGATGCATCAGCGCAACACGTAGCCCTTAATGGACAGTAAAGCAAAGTGTTAATGACCTCATTCTGATGCGCATCTTGTTTTTTTCTTTACATGTTTGTCCCATAAACTTTCAATAGGACGTACTTGTTAGAAATATGGTTATACGACTTTTCCCTCTGCGGAAGAGAAGAGGACAATCCTGTCCAGAAACTAGCACGCGTACAAACCCAAGGCAGTAGTCCTAAATGTGCTCAGCCTTTTGTAACAACCCCACCACCGCTAACCTCTGACACCCGAATTCGTGAGGCTTTAACCTGAAGAGCCCCAAAACTAGGCTGGGGCTATCTGCCTACATGCGCAGTTGTAGGGTTAGCAGAGACCCATCTCAGAACAGGGGCGGATCTCTTACTACTAACTGCTGACACCGATGCCCACCAGGTCCATGCGCATGGAGTTCTTCCCCAGTCCCACGCCTCCATAGGAGATACCACGCCCCCCCGTCCACCCATTCTAGTTACATCATCCATATGCCCCCTCCCCACAACCACGGTAGCCCTCAAAGGCCTGTACCAGCAGGAGCCATTGAAAGCATCAGCTCTGCTGGACAGGCATCGGCTCCTGTCGTTCGCAGCCAAGCATAGGCTCTTAGAGCTGGCTCGTTCGCGAACGACCCATCACTAGAGGTAGGTGGTTCGATAATCGAATTTATTAAGAACAATGAGCGCC
This sequence comes from Ptychadena robeensis, assembly GCA_036250615.1. Taxonomy (NCBI): domain Eukaryota; kingdom Metazoa; phylum Chordata; class Amphibia; order Anura; family Ptychadenidae; genus Ptychadena; species Ptychadena robeensis. Next base: position 126,649,573 of record CM070034.1, on the reverse strand, counting down.
AGTCACCCTAAAACAGAATAGAAAACTAGTTTGCACACCCGTTCCTGAATGGCATTGTCTGCATTCTTTGTATTTCCATGCTTCAAAAAGAATGTCACTACTTCCTGCCTATTGTGTGAGATCTTCCGACACAATAAGTGACGCCACGGAGCGAGGAGAAGGATAAAAAGGCTGATTTTATTAGCAGTAAACAAGGTTCTCTGTTCTGGTCAGAACAGCTTCATTTGGTCTGGTTTTCGGATTTTTTTGTGTGATGTTTTTGTCCCAAAAGCAGTACCGGTGGCATATCACTCGAAAGTGTCCGAGAGCTTCCAGAGTCATTCTCTTCTCTTTACCTGGAACACGTCGGCTTCTTTCTGCAGAACACATCAAGTAAGCAGATACAGTCCTGTGTGGCTAACACACAACCACTGTGACAATCACACCCTACGTGTGTCTACAAGCAATGGCAAATGCTAACAGCGCTGGAGCACCGCTTATGTTAATGAAAATATAAGCAAGATTGCATTTACCATTCACTAAGACGGTTGTGTCTGATGACGCAGTGCAGGGAGCACTGGTGGGTGCAGTGTAATAACCCAAAGCAGCCAATCATTGTTCACTTACAGGACGTTGTTATGGCGGCTTGTATTTGCATATTGCCATTTCTCTCTGCCCTGCCTTGTTAAATCACCTGTGAGTATTGCCTTCTGAACATCAGCTATTACTGGAAATGACATATATACAAGGTGTCCTTTTTTAGAGAAAGCTGAACTATATACATATATGTACAATTTTTATCCTTCCTTGTGTGTAAACTGCTACCTCCACAGTTGTCTCATCTTTGTGAGCATCCCCTGGAATAGCCCCCTCTTCACCTGTGTACCTCTTTGGAGGCTGATTAATACACACACATATACATAGATATATACACACAGTGACTTGTCCTATAGATACATCCTATGTGTATAAAAAGTCTCCTAATGACGTCATGCATGTGCCCAGTGGCGCTGGCCCCCCACACAATGGGCGTATTGCAGGATGAGAGTTTTCTCCGTCAATGTCCTTGCGCTTCTATAAAGATTGCTTTTCCATCTGCTTCTCCCAGAAAGTTCCATGTGAGGGGCTGTGCCGGACAGGGAGGAGGTCGTAGTGGCTGGGGATATGGCTGTTCCTTGGCAAGTCATATGGGTTCTGCATGTAGTTTGGGATCTGATGCTGGGCCTCATGTAGTAGAGTAAGAGATGGCTCTGCAAAAAAAGGCAGAAAGCTTTGTTATACCACAACCATCCAACCAACAAACATTGTGTAATACATTAATTATAAAACAAAAAACCTTTATTAAGACCCCATACACCTTTACATCACTCCATGCAATTTAAGGTGGGTTTACACGTCAAGATTTTTTCGTCCAACAGATGAACGACGAACGATTTTTTGGTTCGTTGTACAAAAATCTAGAACGGCCATTTGTTCGACAGAAATTGTATGATAAGATTGTAAGGTGTATGGGGACCTTTAGGAATATAGAGATCTGAGATAATAATAAACAAGGAACACACAGGTAGACTGCCTAAAGGTGCACGTGGCATGTATTGACCTTCCTAGCATTTGAGACGAACCTAGTTAGTTTGCTGTTTGGGTTTGTGCCAAACGCTGGAGGAGTGGGGATCTGGCGAACCCCGCCCCGATGATGCTGAAGGGTTCATAGACCCCAATGTTAATGGAGGGGCGACAGGAATTTTAAGCAGAATACATTGTACGGGCAGAACGTAGGGAGGTTAAAGACTAATGATGGGCAGCATAGGAAATATTCATATTCGCCACATGTTCGCCCAATATTCGCAGTAAATTCAACAATTTGTGATCTCCAGTCTTTATTGAGACAATCAGTACTTGTACATGTGCATATTGCGAATGCAATGTGTGTTGTCACTAGTGATGAGCGATATAGGCAATATTCGAATTTGCGATATTTCGCGAATAATTCTAGTAATCGCCTTGTAATTACCTTTAAAATGAATAGTCACATGTGCTATCTATTTTTGCATTGTGAATATATATTCGCAATCCATGCCCATAAGCATCCCAATGCGAATATTCGAAATTGCAAATATCCACCGCCATATTGCGAATTCTCGAATAGCCGATATTCGCCAAATATATATTCGAAATTCGAATATTCGAGCTTAACACTAGTTGTCACTGCCTACATCTAGTGGCAGAATGTGAGA
>CM070034.1:126624544-126641827 GCA_036250615.1 Ptychadena robeensis | reverse complement strand
TAAGTGAGATGTTGGGGGGAGGAGGCTTGGAAGGTGATGGGGGAAAGATGATGAGTTCTTGGAAGGGAAATATATGGCAATGTTTTCAAGTTTGTCAGTGGAAGAAGCCATGTTGCTACCACTGACAATGAAGTGACATTGTTTCAAAAATTCTAGCATTTTCAAGCCTGAAGTGAAGAACGCTGCCTTACCTGATCAAATGGTTGATACACTCCCTTTAAGTTTACCCTTTAGGTGGGCAAATGCCTGAGGTTAATTAGGAATAAGGGGCACTGCTTGGGAACATCTTCCCCCGACCAAAAACATGAGAATCCGCATTTCAGATTGCGGCCTATCTCCCCTGATTGCGGCCAGTCCAGCCACCAAAGTGGGTTCAGGCCCTAGCCTTTTAAAGGGATCTTTGTGCACAGGGCACCTTTTGGGGGTTTTGGATCTTTGCTTATCAGACAACCGGCTTGATTCTTGCAACTCCATCTAATCCAATCGATTCATCTACTTTCTCTTTTCAAACTTCAGGGTAATTTTCACCCTTTAAAGAAGTGTGGTCAACCAATTTTTGATCGATTTTTTCTACCTATTCTACCTCACTTCTGATTGAAATTTTAAACTGACTATTTTTAAAAATCTTGTACTACATATGGCCCATGATACAATCGACATACAATTTTATACTGACTAAAAAATTTATCGTTTTAAGTTGATTGAGCTACAATTGAGCTAAAATCGGACCTGTGTATGGCCTGCTTTACTTGTACAGATCTGTAGCTCAGTTAACAGTTAACATAGTTTCTTTGAATTACTAGATTCCAATCACTCTGCCTGATGGTTAGAGGCCATACTATATCCACAAATTGGATTATAGTCTTTATCCCAAACCAACCTTCGGTGGAAGGAGTTGAGGAGTTATGTAGGAACCAACAGCCTCAGAAGATAAGATTTTAGTACTATAGATGACTTTATTAATCAGTGATCTCCTTTTACTCTGGGGTTGGTCTCCAATCACCAACAAGCTAAAATCAGTTAAACACTATAGCCCCCCATACACCTTCAGATTCCTCCATACAACTTTCATGAGACCTACCAACAACTATGTAGTATAGTGACCTCCCTGATAGAATACATAGTGATTGGAAGGTGTAGAAAGGTCCTCCTATTACATGGTTTTGGTAGAAGAAAAGTTGGTTGTATAGAAGTTGCATGGTAATTGTATGTGGTGTATGGGGGGCTTATATGGTACTTCTTCCCTAATGGTTTCTTTCTCCATGGATTATGGCCTCTTAGCCTTTCCTGCCTTTCAATATTCCATGCTCCCTCCTTTATCCCCTAATGTTCTATCTCCTCACTTCGGGTACATTTTTGTATCTTGGCTGACATACCAAACACTTGCTCTATTACATGTTTTTTTTCCATATGGTATGTACTGTGGGACTTCACTTTAGTGGACTATGCACTGTTACACTACACAGTTTAATATGCTGATTTTGACTTCTGGTTTGAACAGTTGTTTGTACTTGTAGGTTTCTCATGGAGATTCTAACAACATTAATAATTTAGGTGAGTGTACCCCATGTTGTATTCTCCCCCATAGGAAATACAATAGAACATCAACAGAAGAATCTCCAGCCACAAAAGACATGTAGGAATGGGAACTAACATGCAGGATCATAACACTGACCTCTCTGATAAATCCAAATGTAACACTCCACATGTGTCTAACACTAGAATATAGGTTCCCTCCTACCAAAATAGATATTTCAAGGTTTTAGGGAAGCAGATAACACAGCTCAGGATTATGGTAAATGTTAAATGGAATAAAAAAAAAACAGCCGTCAATCCATATGAGGTGGGATTTCAAACATAAGCCAGGAGGGCTAGGGATATTTTGTTTGTATTAAATATATAGATAGATATCACAGTATGTTAATCTTAATAGTTTGTACTTTTCTGTTGCCGCTCAAGAAAATAGGTGAAAATATACTAGGTCATTAAATATACAACTAGATAAATGATCAGAATCTCCTCGATATGGGTTGCTTACTTATTTTACTGTTGTTCACTTACTGACCAGCACAATCTTTATGTGTACAGGAGAACGCTACAGCTACCCCAACTGATAGGGGTGCTTCCCCCCATTTATTTCAATGACGTGATGACGAATGAGGCTACCCCGGCTGTTTGCCTACATGTAATCAGCATAAGATAGATAATGCTTAGGTAACACTCTTAAAGCATTGATTATATCCCATCTATTGCTCAGGTTATAAAAAGTATCTCAACCCCAGTAATATAGCCCTAGACCAGTGATGGCGAACCTATGGCACGTGTGCCAGAGGTGGCACTCTGAGCCCTCCCTGTGGGCACTCGAGCTGTCAGCCAGGACAGAAGAAAGAACTGCAGCCTATTGGCTCTCAATGCTGTCAGTACTCTTCCTCTCTCTTCTGATTGCACACAGTGACCCATACCCTCTCCTATTCTATCCTATAAGAAAGTAAAGTGTGTGTTTACATGTTTCGTGTGTTTATATAAGTTGTGTATGTATAGTTCAGGTAAAATTGCCATGTCGACACTTTGACATAAATGGGGTAATAAGTGGGGGTTAGATTTCAGTTTGGGCACTCGTGTCTAAAAGGTTCGCCATCACTGCCCTAGACACTGGTTGCACTCAGCATAGAGCTGCTTACAATTTTTTTAGGTGATGGATTATTATATATAGTATGGGAAACAGAAGGAAAGTGCTTGGTCAGAGGGGAAAAAAAGCAGAAAGCAAAGAGACAGTTGGCAGAATTTGCCACGTCTGGGTGACAGAGTGTCATGCATGTTTGCAGCTGGTATGGAGGCTGGCACTTACCCACGTCATACACATTTTTGTTAGCTTTGGATGAGGGTGGCATATCTGAGTATGGGGCATCTGTATGGACAGGTGAGGTCATTTCCACGTAGCTGTTCTCTGAGTGTTTGGAGTGCTGCGCGGGGGGGTCTGTAATGGTGGCATAAGGGTTCTCACTGCTGCTTAGTGAGCAGGTGCTGGAACCGCACCCTGACTCTTTGATACAATCTGCAAAAAGCAACAAACACAAGTCAAAAAGAAAATGAGGGACAGATTGGAGCTCAGGAGGCAGCAGGAAAAAGTGGGAATAGGAAAGTCCTAGGGGTGAAGTTAGAACTAGTAAGGAAGGGGTAACGATATGAATGGAGGCTGTTAGAGAAGGGCTGGACTGCAGTGCCAACATCTTCCAGAGCTGCATGTACAACAAACTTGTTTTTAATTTAAAAAAATAACATGGTAATAGCCAGATTTGTAATTAGTGCCTGTACTATCAACATTAATACATAAAATCTGGAACTCTTTTCCTTTGTGTCCTGACTTTTGAAGTATCTACTGAGCTCAATGAGAAATCTGCAAAATTTTTGTTATAGCGGTCATCAATGGCACTATTCACAAGAATTTTTGACACAGTGCTGTGCCTATAGATTCCAAACGGTTGGGGCTGATGGGAAACGATGACCGACACAGAATAACTATTAAAAGATTAAAGCCTCCCCATACATCTGAAGGTGGGAACACACGCATAGATATGGGCCAGATAGATGGCCACTTGGAGCACCATGCGCGCTTACGGCCATCTATCTGGCCCATATCATATGCGGCCATCACTGTTTTCGAGCAGGACCAAACAATCCCACTCAAAAACAGGGATATCGGACATGACCGTAAACAACGGTGCTTTGCATGGAGACCCCACTGAGCTGGGAGACACAGGAGTCATCACGCTGCTGCAGGGAACCTTGAACGGCTCCTATATCGAGCCGTGCGTTTCTAGCTTTACAGTATTACCATACAATTTCTTTTATTTACAAAAACCATGTAATATGAGGACCTTTCTTATCCTTCAAATCACTATGGATTCTATCAGGGAGGATCCGGCACTACATAGTTGTTGGTAGATCTAAAGGAAATTGTACAGATAGACTGAAATGTGTATGGTGGGCTTTAGACACTGACTCTAACCTTGTTTTTGATATTGTAATATTCTATTCATATTTTTAGTACGTTGTAGTAGCTAGAATGAGGTTGTTTAGCTCTAGCTCTTGAGGTCTGGGATCTACATAGTACTTCTCCAAAAACAAAATGAAGTAACACATTTCCAGAGTCTGACAGTTTATATTAAATTCTGACGTGTATGTGGCCCTCTAAAAGAAGTTGGACAACACAGAGCTAGAAGATACTGATTAATTGATAATGATAATTACTGCATTTGTGCCTTCCATTTGAAAGTAAGGTCAAGGTGTCTTTTTTATCTGCCCTTTCTGATATGTTGTGGGTGGAGAACAGTTTGTTTATATTAAAGTATGTTACTTAATGATTCTGTATAAACTTCTTTCATTTCTATAAAACTTTATTGTTAATCAATGAAAGTAAGGTCAATGCTCCACTGGGTCTTTGCTGGGTCTACTTTAAAACCGCAAGTGGTGTTATGGACATGTTGGGGTGACGTGTCCATGGTGCCCTCCCGCTGTTTGCCTGCTATTCGGCGCTGTTTAGGCAAGTTTAGGTCGCTGTATTCTCCATGTCGGCAATACCAAGCCCTATTAATTTAAATGAACAAACCATTCCAAAAAAATATAGTGTAGACACCCGCAAAAAGCTGCCCATTATAATCAATGGGCTAATAAAGACAGGCGTGTCGCTCAGTTTGTAAAAACACTTCTTATACTGCATTTTAGGTGATACATAGCAGCACATAGAAAACGGGCAGACGCAACCGCAGAGAATGTATTGGTGCTTCTAAAAAGCACATCACAAATGCTTCTAGCATCCAAAAACTTTACTGGTCTACATTACTCATGTGACATGAGCAAAAATATGTGGCCAAAAACAGTGCCTGAATAGTGGGCAAAACATGGGCAGACGCCCTCACTGTAGTGTAGACCCATAACTCCTCCCTCTGGGTAGTGTAGACCCAGCCAAATACAAAGTAGATGGTGCCGATTTCCATCTCATCATACAGAAAGTTTACTCAGTACACCTGAAACTTCAAGACCCTGTGTCAGTGACAGATACTTTCTCTCTGAATGTGTGACAAAGGCAGTGATAAGTAATCACTACAAAAATGCACACATACATTTCTGACAATGTAATGTATCTTACATTTCAGAAGGCAAATATGTTAAACTCATTTATAATTTTCTTTCAGAATACATTTTCTCATTCAATAGTTTTACCGTTTATTTTATAACCTTCTCTGGAGGAAAATCCAGTTTGTCATGTAAAACAGATAAAAGCTGTAACTATATGAGATGAGGTGTGTTTTACAGGGAATGTGACTTATTAGACTCTATTTAATCTTTTGATGCTCTGATGGGATTTGCTACTACAGGTATAAACCAGCACACTCTGGGTCTGATAGATGTGACAATGTTTGTCGTGCTACAAATATGTATAATGAGCCAAGACAATGGCAGAATGAGATGGGAAAAAGACATATTTGTCTTTCACTGGGAAAAAGACCATTAGTGCATAAAGAGTGTTATTATGTCCCACAGCTATTCTATAGGTTTATAACGGAAGAGCGTTCTATGGAAGACATGATTAGCCTAATTAGAGTAAATGCCGGGGTTGACACTGACAATCCTTGCTTAAAAAGTCCACAGACAGCTCTATGTTAATGAGGGCCTCAAAGAACAAACAGCAAGCGAGGGCATAAAGCAGCATGCAAAGGATGAGGGATGAGCAGAAGCAAGGATGGGAGGCAGCCAAGAGCGGCATACATGGGCAGAGGCAAACAGAGGCGTTCTGTGTCTTCCCAGCACAACAGCATGACAGTCCAATTGTCTCCCAGCCAGACCACTGGCCCACATCCATATCCAACAACTCAGGCACTGGCTACCACTCACAAGGCACACACGTAATGCACACATTTGTAATGATTACACAAAATAAGATAATGTATGTTAAGTATTTATATTTAATGTGTCACAAAGTCACTATGTTTTACAAGGTGCCCTTTGGTACATTCTTTACTTCTGTGTGCTGGTCATTTCTGAATGTGTCAGCCACATGTAATCGCTATCTGGGTTCCCAAAATCTTGTAGCTGCCTTGCTGCTATACTGGGCTCATGGATTCAATGCATTCTAAATCATGAATCAGTAGGTTGAACAAAATATGAGAATTCTGAAGAGTTGATAGTTAGAGCTGCCGTATCACTTGGGTTTGGCGTCACCCCATATTGACATAAATGGTGTCTGGTTAGTAATACGGGTGTCAAATTGTGTGGAAATGTTGAATATATATTATATATGTTGTGTGTAAAGGGCTGCACATAAATGGTATGCAAGTTCTCATGAGGGCCAAAAACTAGCTATGTGTACTTATTGTTACTACGAGCATCTGCGTACTAATAATGAGGTTTTACAGGCCTGGGAAGACACTGTCAGCCAGAGAACCACTGTCAGCCATAGAGGAGAGAGATCAGCAGCATACAGTGTCCCCCTCCGTCCCTGTCCGCCATTACATGGAGGTCAATGGCGCTGCCTAACCCTCCCTTGGGTGTCATATATGACGTCTATGGGGCAGACCCAGAAGGATCAGTGTGTACGCAGATACAAGGAATTGCTGGGGGATTTTGCCCACAGTTATCTCGGTGTGAGTTTTATAAGCAAAAAACTCACCCTGGACATGCTGCCCCAACCAACTAAATGGCAAGTATGCCAGTATATGAGGTGCTGCAGCAACAGGTAGAAGCTGGTGGGTGGTGATCAGCTTAAAAAAGTCCAGATATCATTGGGAATATATGTCCTTTAAAACACTATTTTGCAGATAAACTTTAATCACACCAGCAACGCATGCCTGGAAATTATTTTAAACGCAAGCAATTACGATTTAGAAGTCAGCCGCAGCAAAAAGTAGCAATTATGCGCCTCTCTGTAGACTAAAACCCATTTGTCTAGAAAACAAGTTTGTACATCTGGTGTATTTTAGGTTAAGTTCCTATCGTTTTATGCAGAATTAACAACAGGTATGGGATTAGTAATAATGTGCAATATGATAAGATGCCATTTAAACCATCATAAATTGTGCTCGGTACAGGGCACATTACTTCCATAAATGTTGACTTCACATCAGCATTGTATTATGAATGCCAAGCTTGTTAATGGAGCTGCAAGCAAGCAGTCTTCAGGGAAACATAACTTATATACAGCATGCTCCGTACTTCTGTATCTACATTACCTACATTACCTTAGTACTGAAAGCCAGAGACCAGTGAATAAATACCAGGTAGGCTACCTAAATGTGAAGAGTCTTAGCTCACTTTGGGAGAAAAGTTGCACTTTACCTTAATGTACACTGCTAATTGATCTGTATGAGCCATTAGGGGGACTCGGAAAATCTACAGCTAGCAATGCATCACGATGCAGACCCAACAAAAGGCCAAGGGCATAAGAAAGTCAGCACACTGTGTAATGATAATGCGATACCATCACTATGCTTTATTAATATGATTTAAAAATCAATCATTCCAGCAAAATAAAAAACAAATTGCTTTATCTAATTCAATTAGATTGAAAACAATCTCAAGGGTTGTTTCTGCACAGCAGACCTAAATGAGGAGCCCAACATTTAAGATCATAGGAAACAGACAGGCCAAGGAGTTTGAATGTTTAATACAAGACTGTTATTTCAGGATAGTTTAGGAATCGTGATCCTTTCCAGGAATTGTTGACCTGATATATGCAGATTTAGATCCGCTGGAGACTTCAGTAGAATCCCAACAATAGTTATTTTATTTGTTATTGTCTCACAACCTTGTTTGTGTTCATAATGCTGCAAGTTATTATCCAGCACCATGATCTTAGTCTTACGTCTGATCTGAACAATTGTACTGCACTGTAAAATTATCACATGATTCATGTAGCGTAGATTTGGGATTACCTACATACAATGGTTAGAATATCAGCACACCAGCCTATGGATCCAGTAAAATGGGTGTAAAGCCTGCCATACACCCACAGACGGGTGCAGACAGACAAGCTCCGATGAGCTCTGGAATGCAAACGTGATGTCATCACGTTGCATTCTGGTGCATTCTGGGGCTGCTTTAATCGGCCGGGCACCCTTTGTGTGCCGGCCATAAGCTTCAATGAAGACACCGGTCTTGATTGAAGTTAATGGCATCGGCTGGCATCGGCAAGAGAACATCGGACATGTCCGTTCTCTGGCCGGCCAAACTGTGGGGCTACAGGGACCTGTCGCCCCATGTGGGCACACGCCGATTGGCGGTCGATTTTGCCGCCGATCGACGGCGCAAGAGCACACGCCCGTTGGTCAGCGGAAAAATTGGCCAATAATCGGCATGTGTATGGCAGGCATAAGTCAGCTAGACTCCCAGCAGACTACATTGCAGAGTAATCAGCCAGTAGTCCGGGTTAATTACACAGTTAATACACGGCTCTGTACTTTCAGTATGTGGGCTGGGCAGCTTGAGATCAACTCACATAGATTGGCATTGTATGCGAGTGGGGCTCAAGCTGCCCAGCTAACATTCAGATGCTCTGTCAGTTGGGACTGGAGGCTGCCTGTTACAGTTTCCCTGCCTCCTTAACTCCTTCTCTGTCATTCAGAGCAGGGAGCTCTGGCCAGCAGAGTGGGAAAAATTACCGTATATACTTGAGTAAAGGCCGAGTTTTTCAGCCCCAGAAACATGCTAAAAAAGCCCCTTTTGCTTTTACTCGAGTCAGGGTCACAGTCAGAGTCCCACTTACCAGTCCCGGGTGTTCGCTGGTCTCCCTGCAGGCACTGGCAGCCTCTGTGAACGATCTCATGTGTTTCCTATGTGTTTCCGAGATCGGCTCATTGAAATGTAAACAAATGGCACCACACAGCCACCTAGTGGACACCATACTCATTTTACTGGAGAAGCTGGATTTTCAAGTGCCTTAAAACCCATCTTGTAATGACAATAAAGCTGTGTTCTCTCTATTTTAAGGTGCTAGAACCTAGGGTGCTTTCTATATATTTTTCTCATTTAGAAAACTCCACTATCTGTACCGTACTGAACCCGTGGAATGTATGTTCAGCTACCGCTATGAAGACTTACTGATTTTATGGCCACATCTATAAAAAAATTATACTAATATAATAGTTCTATTTTGTGGTTGTATACAAGAATGAGAAGACCGCCTAATATTAAAAAAGCTAAATGCCTTAATTACTTGGTTACCTGGTCATGATAGAAAAAGCTAATTCATACATTACTACTATGCATTTTTGAAAATGAACTTATTAGGCTTTTATGTGATTTGGGGAATTCTAGACCCTAGCTTTCTGCTTGATTTCTTACCTGTGTTTATAAAAGCTGCAATATAAATGAACCCTTTTCAGCAAACACCAGGTCCTCATTACCCCACCAACCTCAGTACTTATTTTATTTTTTGCCCTGTAAGAAGCACCGGCTGATAAGATGCAATATCAACAGGAGCGTCTTATTTAGGGCATAAAAAGATACGTTTTAAAAAAAGCCAACTCAACCTGTGCAGGAGTTTAAGGAGACAGGGAAGATGTCAGCCTGTCTCTAGCTCTGCCATACAGAGTGTGCAGGGCAGTGTTCTCTGTCTATGTAGAGCAGGAGCATTGTATGTCAGCTCAAGCTGTCCCAGCTGAGCGGATTTCCATCCTGCTCAGCCAGGACAGACATACACACAATCCACCTGACTGGCAAGCTTACTGCCCAGGTGGATTCTTGCCCCGCTTGGCCAAAAGTAGGGGAAGAATCAGAAGGGCAGATCTTCCTCCTGAGAGCTTTCCCGGCTCTGCCCCCCACACACCGACTTAAATTTATAGGGGGGTGTCTTACAATATGAATAATATGGTATATTTTGGCTGTATCCGTATGCTTTTATTTATACTAGATGCGTTGTCGGTAGCAATTCCAGCTTCCAGCTACTGACCTTTTTTTTGGCCCAAATCCTTTCTCTCATTGTGTAGCACATTCCATTTGCTCCCATCAAACAGCTCTTCCCAAGCAGTAGATGAATGTGTTTTCTTATGTGATTGATCAGACTCAGAGCGGATATCATACCAGATGTGGCATGCGTGGTCTCCATGCCTCGGCAGCAGATAACTAACATTGTGCGGCTGGAAGCCATGTTTCATCCAACAATATTCACATACTACAACACTCCTCAACTCTCCAAACTACCTAAGATCTTTCTCAATGCTGAATTTTATTCTCTCAAGAAAATATACCCAACCAAACATTTATTTGTAATGTGCATTCAGACACACACCATACAGACAAGGTCAGCCCCATTTACAGCTACAGTAAGTAAGACAAAAGAATGACACTGTAATTAGAATGACACTGAGCCAAGTAACAGAAGATACTGGGGAGAGTTACATGGAAGACTGACGAGCATTACAGGGATTTGTTACATAAGACAACATGAAGGTCATAGAGGGAGGCACTAATAAAATCATCTACAAAACACAATTAAAGATCATGAAGAAGTTGGAATCATCCCAGCACAGCTTGTGCTCCCAATATGTAGTGTACTGAAAATTATTACTAGAATCAGTGAACAAATCTCATTTCAATTGAAATCCAAGTTTAAATCCGAAATATATCCCAACCTCTTCCATACTATTGTTTTTCACAATTTTTATTATAAATGGACTGCTGGATAAGGGAAAATAAACAGTGTCACGCCACATTAGAGGGCTCTTCACTTAGCAGCATTATACAGAGAACAAATACCCCATTAAATATAAGTGCACTCTGGAGAAATGTTCATTTTTGTGCGACAAGGGGTAGGTAATGTTCTATCATCTAGAGCAGGGGTGCCCACACTTTTTTGGCTTGCAAGCTACTTTTAAAAAAAATCAACTAACAAAAAAATAGTAAATATATATATTTTTATATACTGAGTATGCTTTTTATTTAAAATATATATTGTCTACTTTGCATAACAGCATGAATATGTATGGCACAATAAAATACTGCCCATTTTGGATGTCTTGGTCTTCTGTTATTAAGACGAAAAAAAAATGTCTGAGCTCCCTGATCTACGATACTTCCATTGACTTTTGATCTATCAGTAGAATCTGATCCACCGTTTGGGCACCCCTGATCTAGAGAATAATCTCAATACTTTGTCCCCAACTACTTTTTAGATTGACAGTATATCCACCCAAAACTGTAATCACATTTTTTATGGATGTTAATTTTTATTTTATTTTTGAGAATAGAGAATGGCAGGGATGGTTTAGGGGGTATATGAATGTCAGGCACAATTGTGGTTGCTCTCTTTAATTACCCCAAATTGCTCCATTAAGTGCATGGGACTACTTAATGGTGATAAGTGCTATGACATTAATACCCTTTTTTACTTCCAATTGGACTAATAATATAAAACTAGAACCTCCAGAAGGAATATGTGTTCATTGCACCTGAGAGATATAAGAGGTTTGCGAGTGATTGACTTCAGAAATTTTAACAGAAAAAATAAATGAGCAGGTTTGAGTGGACATACCCATTACCAGGTCAGTACCCAACTAACTGTTGAATGGTTTGGGGCCTACCTTTGAAGCCATTTTCCATAATGTATGTATTCTGACGTCTGTCCACCGTACAGGCACCTAGTATAACAAATAAGAGTTGGAAGTTACTACATATATATATATATCCAAATAGTTCCATCAAATACTGAGATTACAATCTATAACCATTGTGTTTTCCAAGTTTATAATGTGACAATTGTACAAAGTGGATTTGTAGTTTGTAGAACAATTTTGGTGGCATGATGAAATGAGACAATGTAAACTAGATTCATTGGGCAAACTGTTCTATATGCACATCAAATGTTATAGACCAATATAGAGATTACACAAATGTTAGGATCATATGCAAAAAAGTTAATATTAGCTTAGTTCACTAAAAGTAGCAGCTTAATGCAATATACAAACAATACCTTTCTTTATATGTATAATCTACTTGCAGGATTAGCCAAAACTACATGTTAGTATACAAAGTATTTAAGTGAACATAACTTACAATCAACACAAGACATCATTCATGTTGTAACCCATATGATTGGCTAGGCATTGGATACTTGGAGAGGTATTCATTATTTAAGAAAACAGTTAAACATATGGACCAGCCAGACCTTAAGTATTTAGAGGGCTGCTTTGAGAAGGATACAATTTCTAAATAATTGGTACCCTTACCCTTACAAGATGGTACAGAGGGTATATATACAACCAAACTGTCATCCTATAGTAGGTTAAACCCTGGCGAAATTATAAAGGGTTCCTTCATACTAATCACATAAAACTCAACTTAACTTAACCCCTATGGTCTCCTAAGCATCTGTTTTTGCCAAGGCATTCCAGGACTTCCAAGAAGGGGAACCCAGCATCCCATTCTACACTCATCAAACACCTTCTGTGGAGTGTGAATAGTCATGTCCAAAAATAAGTCTTTAATGTGTGTAGATCTAGGGTGGTACCTTTTTAATACACTTTTAAACAACATTTAAATTTAAAAAAAAAATTAAATAAAATGAAGACATTCAAAAATAGAGGAAAATGATAACTGGAAAAAAACAAGCTGTCTGCCTACAGATGTAAACAACAAAAAAAGGGGATGGGCAACATAACATAAGTCCAATATAATCACCAGGAGCTGTTAAGAGAAACATCATACTTGTCAGGTCTGGTGTGACTGTCTAAGCACGTTAATGCACACCCTCATTTTAAGAGTGTATAGCTATTTGCTTAGACATCACCGTCTCGGGCAGCAAGTTCCTATAATAGACCGTCATGAAAAAAAGGGGCAAAGCTATCATAATCTGCTTGCCTGGAAATCCAAAATACCATCAAACAGGGGGAAGTGAGATAGAAACAGTAAAACGAGAAAAAGAAGAATAACAGGTAAACTAAAGGGAAAGGAAAAGTAGCATTTTAAAAGTAGCAAATTTAGAGACAAAACGGATAGAAACCACAAGGAGGGGATCAAGGGAGGAGGGAGATAGAGAGGAGAGGAATGGTCTTGGGGTCCCTTAAACAAACATAAACTCAATAAGTGTGTTGTGTAGGTAGGTCCTCACGAGGGAACCTAGGTCCAGTCAGGGCCAGGTATGAGCAGCAGTCAGAAGAACGAGTAAAGTCAGTCCAGTAGAACCAAATGTCCCCAATCTTAGTACTCCTGAGCGAGCTGGTGAGGTTTCCATCAGAGAACCTGTGAATCCATTGTGAGATGGTAGAAGGGGATGTAGATCGCTGGGATGGGGGGGGGGGGGTAACTTATTAGGTGATCTATGTTATGTAAAATATTATGCAAACTGTTTGTCAAGAATCCAAATGGGGCTAATTTTTCCTAATCCTGCTGCTGGATTTACTATAAATGACATCCATTTGGGACCTTAGGAGAGTAAAGGTCCCCATACACAGGTCGATACTGTTCAATCGTCCAGCGATCGATCGCAGCGTGGTCACGCACTCTGTGCAATCGATTCTTGTTCAATACTTTGGATGAACACCCTGGTCCTCATAAAAAGTAATGGCAATCAAACAGGCATTTACGAACATGCTGTTCCATCCCGCTTGAAGAAAGGGTGGCCACGTTCTAATCCCCAAACGATCAATTGTTCGGGAATCTAACAAAAAATGGATCCATGTATCGGGACCTTAACAGTAAACTGGCACAATAAAGGTTGCCTGAGATTTAGGCACACTGTATTAAACTGTTGACTATCTGTACTTATTACCCTTTATCATCATGACACAACAATTGCTATAAAAAAGGATCTAATGGCAGAAACTATAGTAAATAAGAGGATGTATAACGATGACTTCATAATTAGATAGATATCTTCACTATTCGCTTATAAACATTCCTTGAATGAGTTATTTGTAGTCTTGTTTAAACAAGGAACTAGCTGATATGAGAAAACTACTTGGTGCAGCGATTACACATATATAAACAGCAATGATAGATGTACAAGCCTTAGCTGTTTTGCTTGGACAAACTCCACATTATGTCAGGATGCTGTAAAGGGTGACATCATTATTTGCTGTATTTCCCGGGGAGGAGAAAGATGCAGAGAACAGTCACCGGAGTTCATTAGTGTGATATCATTGTGAACATTGACCTCTCGTTTATTGAGTGTAATTTCCTGATTGTAAGGTTGTTCTATGTTGTATTTCAGTCTCAGAAACTCTGTATTGTCTATTCATGCTAGAGTCATTTCATGACATTTGGGGCAATAAAACATAACATAGAGCCCTCCTAATGACTCTACATCAGTGGTTTTCAATCTGTGGGTCAGGACCCCCTTGGGGGTCGAACGACCATTTGTCTATCCAATCTCTGATTACTTCTAACAGTATGTCATCAGTCTCTGACAATGCCACATTACATATACTAGGGACAACTGTTTTTCCATCTACAACTATTAAGCATAAGGATGACAAAATCGAGGAAAAGTGCATGTGTCTTATGGTCCGAATGGGCAAAGATTAGCCAGGGAGGTGGAGGAGCTGTCGGATGGAAGATCCGCCCACAGCTGGATTTCCCATCTGAACTGTATTGTATATATCAGCAGATTATATGTGTATATAGCAATGCAGAGTGGGAAAGCTACACTCACACTAGCAGCCTTCTTACACACGCACAGCCTAGAGGGGAGACATATGCAGCAATTTCCCTGTGCCCACCTTCCCCTTTCCCCGTGTGTGAGGAAGATGAGGTGTGGCATGAAGTGTGCTCTCTAGTGACACCATATTTATTTGGAACTGCTCTAGAAACTGGGTGCGTTGTATGGGCAGGTGCGTCTTATAGTCCGAAAAACACAGTTATCAAGACTGTACATTTATATGACAGGTGATCACCTAGCCAATAACAATGTAGTCTGTCCACAATTATATTTCACAGAAGTCTGTATAACAATACTTTTTATATAACCTTAGACATAAAAGCATTTATGGCTTTCAGTGCCATTATACCCTCAGCATGGTATGAATTATGTTACATCTTAAGTTCAGCTTTAAGGGTACCTTATAGTACTTGTGTTTGCATTTTATTTCCTTTTATTATATTACTGGCAGCAATGCCATAGGGCCTGTTTTACTCCCACCTATACTTATTCTAAGTTGCTATTTTACTCTCAATGACACCAACAATGGGGCTTATTATATTCCTAATAACACCATTAGAAAGGATTATTTGTCCCCCTCACATCAACAAGTTAATGTTATCACATTGACCCCAATGACAGGTCCTGTTATATCCACACTGATACAAATGAAGAGACACTTGCAGTTTAAAATGTTTTAGAACTCATTGTCAGGTACATTTGGATGGATGTGTATGATTATTTGTAGATCAATTATCCTTAGTGATCTAACACTACAGAAAAGACCTGTGGGTGTTTATTTTACACACCTACCTAATTGAGGATAGCAGATGAGGGAATGGGGATAAACAGGTTATGACGAACACGAAAGGGACGACATACATCTTCAGTTATTATGACCCCCACCAACCATATATCAGGAAACCTATGGCCATAGCAGAGGTGATTTCACCAGCAGGGTTGCCTAGACATATGTGCCCCATAGGGATGAAGCCCACAGGTCGCCTTTTGGACAGGGCTACATGGAGCTAGAAACTACATGTGTCAGATGTCTAAAAATGGGGGACAGCTAGAATCGATTTTATGCAGCCTGTCACCTACCAAGAAATTTTAGGTTTGAGTCAATACTAGTCTAATAAATGAGGCTTACAAAACTTATACAGCACATGATGCAAGAAATACATTACTGCTGGACACCTACTACACCTCGGGTGCAGTGTTGGCTGCTGTTGCAATTGATGAAAGAAAGTTAAAGTTTTTTATAGTTTTTAACAGAGTAGGGAAGATGAAATATCTGGATGGCAGCCATATTATCTCAACAACTGCCAAATTCCCAACTGTAAATATAATGCATTAAGGCAGATAATACAACATGTTTGTGAACGTTTGAAAACACTTTAAAGTATACTTATAGCCAAATATTTTTAAATTTCAGGAAATGGTAGGATACAATCAGTTTAGTTTCTAGCTTTCGGGGACCCTATGCAGGTTGTTGCTTAGGGTCCCATGTCGGGGGGGTGTTATCGGTGGAGTGCCCTCCCTCCCTCCCAGGTAAGATCTGAACAGCGCAAGCTGCCGAGGGGGAAGGGAGAAGAACAGGAACGGAGGGGAATGGCGTTGTATGGGCGGTTCCTTTTCTGCTTCTCCTTTCCCCCTCCCGCATTCAATAGGCACACCCTCATGTGCACCGCCCCAGCTCGCGCTGTCAGATCTGCACGGAGACGGAAGGCACAATGACACTTTACAGAGAAAAGTTATTTTGAAGAAACTAGGATGAGCGTGTTTTTTAGGACCCCCATACACGGTGGCGGGATATTCCTGTCCCGGATTCCTGGAACGATCGATTCCGGGAGCGTTGCAGGTCGGAAATGATCGGCCGGAATCGTGTGCAGCCCACCTTGTACGGCGTCACGTCGATTGATCAGGGGCCCAGATATCGGATCCGACAGAGAACCAACATGTTGGTCTTTGATCCGACTTTTGCACAAGATCAGGGGGAGTTGCCTTGTGAGGTGGAAATCGGACACGGATCATCCGGAATCCGTTGGACAAGAGGTATGCAGCGATCGGATAACTCTTAATCGGCCGATCGATCACACCTTCTTGATTCCCGGCAGAACGCCCAGAATCGATCGCGATAGGTGATCGACTGCGGCCATGGAATCCGAACTGTATGGCTGAGCTTTAGGCTATGTTCACATGGTTGACTGGGATCGGTGGGCACGACCGTGGGTGTCCAAATGGGAGATGGTACACATTGAGTCACATCTACGCTGACTTGTGAGCTGATTGCAAAGGTAGGTATCATCACCAAAACCTGCGGAGGACTGTAGAGAAGGGTTTGGGGTGTACTACAAAAACAATAATGGCTCTAACACAAATAGTTTTGCATAACATTAAGTTCAAAAGTCAAGTAAACATTTTGAAAACGAAATTGCAGACTTTGAAAACCTAATTATGCAAATACCACATGTGCTAGAGCCATACTTTTTTCCTCTACATCTCCAGCAAATTTGGTGATGATACCATGCTCTGCAATCAGCTCACAAAGTCAGCTAGTCGAAAAATTCGACCATCTCTATTTGGCACACCACATCTGCCTATGGATCCCAATCAACCGTGTGAACATAGCCTTAGTACCGTACCGTATTTTT
>CM070034.1:126611181-126624409 GCA_036250615.1 Ptychadena robeensis | reverse complement strand
TGTTGTAGGCCTGTAACTTTCTAAAATATGTCTGTACAAGGGTCTAGTAGACATCCTGAAACCAGTAAGTATGCGCTGCCGGTGCCCCATCTGCACTGGACGGCACCATCTCGTTCAGTGCAATAGTGACGAGATGTCGCTAACGCTAGGGGGGTTAAACACATGGTATTTTTTTTCCTGATTTCTTGCTCTAAAAACTGTGTGCTTGGGTCTTATGGTCAGGTGCGTCTTATAGTACAAAAAATACGGTTATTATATTTGTGATGGTTTCTTATTCATCTAGATCACAGTATATTTGAGGTAGTAATTCAAAGCAACTGGACTTTTCTTTTCTCATCCTCATTCAAAAATAACTTTTCTTTGTAAAGTGTCATGTGATGTTGAACTGCTTGTTAATGAAAATATTTAATTAGCCCATTACATGGCAGCAGACAATTTAAGATAATCCAACATTGCTTTTTGTGTGACATGTGATGAGACTTATCAGGTATTCTATCATGGATAACTATGTGATTCAAGCTGCAGCTAGTGCATAATTGTAATGGTGTGATTACTAAATAGTTTTTGTATAAAAATTATCCTCATAGAATTCTGTTCCTATACCAATAATATCATCTCCTATACTGTATATCTGTATTAGTATGCTGCTCATTGTCGCAGCATACAGGTGAATAACTGCAGAAGATATTACTGTGCTGAGAAGCTTCACAATGGGACATCCACAGCATTATATTAATCCCTTGTCAAGTATAATAGCATTAATGTATTACTTCTAGAGTGACACTTTCCAAATGCTGGATTTAGATCTTTGTTCCAAGAGCCCAACCACATAACTGCTTCTGGGAAAAGATATACACTTCTAGGACCTCAAAATGTAGAGGTATTACTCCAGAGCCCTCTCAATTCCTTCCAAACAAGCTGGCTACATCACTAGTCTAGTCTGCATTGGGTATTATGGACCTGTAACGCTGACCTGTGTATATTGGCCATTGGAGACAGGCTTGATTTTCCCTTGTTATTGGGTTTGTTAATCGTCATATTAGTGTAACACAGTGATTCCAGTGTCCCCTTTAAACCTATGGCCATGATGCATACAATAAACACCCCGAACATCATGCAATTTGACACGCCAAATGATTTTCAATGGACGCTGCTTGCATCATACTTGCAGCGCGTTGTGTAAATAACGTTATAGCCCATCATTAATGATGGAACCTGACGAAATCTGATGGTTGGCAAAGAACTTTAAGCAGGTAACACTAGCATAAATATGGGCCAGATCGATGGCCAATTTGAGCGGCGTGCGCGCACACGGCCGTCTAACTGGACCATATCTAATGCAGCCATCCCTGTTTCCGAGCGGAATCAATCCCGTTTGAAAACAGGGATATCGGAAATGACCGTAAATCACGGTTGATGTCCATTGCTTTGCATGGGGACCGTTGGGTCCCCACGCAAAGCAGTGCTGTGCCTCCAGCTCCTTCGAAGTCGAGTAGCAGCGCGATGACGACATCGTGCTGCTGCTGGGGACCTTGAACGGCTCGTATATCGAACTAAGGAGAGACCTCCCTGCAGCCGTTCCTACAACACCAATAAGGAGGAAGTGATGTCATCCTGGTCTCCGGATGGCTGGAGTGATACACACACAGCAACTCCTGTCCCTGTTTGAGATTTGTAGTACATTTTTGTCAGTGCATTATATTATCTTTTTCCTTTACCATCGACAGAGTTTGACTTTATTGTTTTTTTCTTGTTCCTTTGTGTCACGTGACTCACCTGCTTTGGCTGTATCAGCATGCTTTCATGAAAACCAACATGGCTATATATAATATATGTGTGCCATCTTGTAGGGCACGCTAGATCTAGCCATCAACTAACATTCAACTCCGTACCATGGTTGGTCAGTGATGGTGTCATAGTTGTGACAAATAAAAATCCCACCAATGATATCTTCAGTGATATCACAAAAGCGTTCATTGGAATATTAATAAAGTGGCTGAAAGCCAACCAACCTGTAAGAGAGTAGTCTGTACTGGTCATGCGCATAGCCGGGGTGTAGGATACATTAGGCATATCGTGATCTTTGTCCTTTTGCCTTTGCCGATACCATAAGAAAAGTCCTAGCAAAGTCATGATGATCAGCAACAGGACAATGACACCAATGATGGCCCCTGCTGAGTGCCTTTCAGAGCTGTGAGCCGGGCTGATTTTAGTGTAAGGATTCAGTTCTTCCATCATTAGAGCAGCTACAAAAAAGGAACACAGAGAATAAAAAGTCTTTCATTATCATACTGCACACTAGCACAGCCTCAGAGTTTAAGAAATCCAGAGCTGAATATACAGCCGCAGAGCCTCTCACCCTGGTCGCAGCGGATGCCTTTGAAGCCTGGGTTACAGTAGCAGGTCCCAGTAACGTGGTCACACGTGGCATTATTCGAACACTCACACAATTGCCGACAGCCGTATCCAAAGGTTCCCGGCGGGCACTCTGCAGGAAAAAGAATGAAAGAACTAAAAACAACAGGCATAGGGGACAGATATGAATGCATACACTGGTAGATCTGCATCACAGGCCTAAACACATCAGCTAACACTGGGAGGGTCATCACACAACACAAACACAGACCACCAAAAAGGAGAAAGCCCTGCAGCCTGCTTAATGAACTGATTGTTTATCTGTTCTCTCCTACTGTATTATTAGGGCTCGTTCATTGTCAATAGGCCAATTCTAATTTATTTCACATTAATATATATATTTTTTTCTTTTAGATAGAGTAAGAACTATTTTATTAATGTATTTATCCTGTTCAGCATTCATGCTGTGGTAGGAAACCCAAATGTTTTGAGTTGTCACCAGAGTAGTAAAAGAGTGGAAGTATTTCTATAGGGACACCTGTCTATGAGAGGATTTTCCCTTTATTTGTGGTGACCTCCTCTCACTTCCTGTTGTATCTTGGATGCAGAAAGTGAAGGGAACACTTCTCAGTGGGATGCAGATTGCAGAACATTAAGCTAACAGGGGGTTTACTTCTCCCTGCTGCATCCAAAGCTATTTTTATTGCTGTTTACTTTCATTCCTGTGTGGCTTTACATGCATGAAATATTTATTGTCCTAGTTTTTAAATATTATAGTATTTAGAGCCAACATTAAAGAGGACCTACCACCAAAAATCTATGTTTTCATGAATGGCACTAGAAGTGGCGACAATAAGGAGGAATGCAATAATAAAAACGTACCTGTAATGAGCAATTCAAGAAGATTATCCGGGTTCTGGTCTCGGCAAGACAAGACGTCGCAAGAGCATTTTGTTTTCTGGGTAATCTTGTGATTTATGTAATTCCCATAGAAGATCATAGAACTGGGGGCGCAATATAGCGGGTGGTCACTGGGGGGCGTTCAATTATCTTGTATGGGAATTTGCCTCAATATAATAACGTAAATCACAAGATTAGCCAGAACAAAGTGCTCTTGTGACGCGTTGCCTTGCCTAAACCAGAACCTGGAAGTGAGGAAGAGCTGCAGAATTATCTTCAATTGCTCATTACAGGTACGTTTTTTATTTAAAATGCATTCCTTCCTATTTCCTGCACTTCTAGTGCCATTCATGAAAATATAGATATCTGGTAGTAGGCTTGCTTTATATATATCTCAAACTTTGTACAATTATCAACTACTATTTACTACTAAGCATTTTTATAAAAAGTGTGATTATACATTTAGCCAATTTGAGATCTCTTTTACTTTTCTTTGCAAAACATTTTATGGGGATGGTTTTATGTCTTGTGTAGTTCCAGCATGCAATGTTAGAGCTCTGCCATAGGCCCAGCCCTTATGAGGATCTTGCAGGTGAGACAGACAGACAGACATAGAACAGGACATTGTTCAATGCAAGCTGTATGTGTGCCGAATATGTTGTGCAGGACTAGACGCTGGCTGACAGGTCACTTACTCTGCTCGCAGTGTTTGCCTGTGAATCCTGTCCTACATGTGCACTGCCCAGTGATGTGGTCACAGTCGGCTCCGTTATGGCACTGGCAGACATTGGCACAGTCCTTTCCATAAAAGGCTGAAGGGCACCCTGCAGAACCAGAATAACGTCACCATACACCCAATGACAGACATGGGGGAGACACAGTCTCCACTACTAGTGATTTTAGATCCATTCAAATTTTTTTTTTTTAGCTTCAAAGAGGAATTTTTGCTTAAATCAAATAAAACAAATATAAAACAATATGTCCTAACATTGTCACAGTGGGCTTAGTTTTCCTAAGTCTCTGCCTTTTGTATATTTGTATTACCTGTTGGCTCCTGTCAGTAGAATTGTAATATCACTTCCTTTAACAAGCCAACAAGCTTCCCCTCATAATCCAAATAGTAGATTGTTTTATTTATTTATGGAAATAAGTCCACATTAAATACCTGTACCCACTAGAGATGGTCACATTGTCAAAATTTCAACTAGCTGACTTTGTGAGTTAATTGCAAAGTCCTTGACTCATCATTCTTGCCACAATTGCTGGAGAAGGAGAGAAGGGATGTGGGAATGTTATACAACATTTTGCAAAGTTTTTGCATAAATCAAGTTCAAAGTGATGTTGAAATTGGGAACTTTGGAGTTTAAATTTCGATATAAATTTGAACTTAATTTATGCAAAACTAACAAATGCTAGAACAAGGCTTAATTATTAATTTTGTAACATACCCACAACCCATCTCTAGCAATTGTGATGATGAGATCTTGTTCAGTAGCTTTCCAATTACGTGTGGAATACATTTTGTGACCAGCCCCCTTGCTTTCCTATAGGTTTCTTACTGCAATAAGTACGGACCAGTTCCAAGCAGTTTCCCCTACTCTACGCCACCCACTTATGCTTGATTGACAGCAAGGGTTGGATGGATTCCTGGATCCTTGCATTGTAACCATACCTTGACATACAGAAGAAAGATCTAAATGAAGCTATTGCCAATGCTTGTTTTGGCTATTGACAGCAAAAATTTGCCAGAAGGCCCTTTACGACCCATGCAGAAGAAGGGTCTCTTGCAGTCAAGTGATTTGACAAATAGTTGAAAACATGTTAAATGGAGCATATTACAGACACTGAAGGGCATATCATGTGACCATCTAGTTGTAGGCTGCTTTTGGGCTATAATGCTGATCTTACCTTCTGTGCCATAGGCTACGATTCCACAACGGCAATTTCCTGATGTTGACGTATCCAATGTTAATCAATGGACTAGTACACACATACGTTGATTGTCTGCATTGGGTTGCGTTAATGTTAACGCGAAGCCCAGCGTTGACGTTAACGCAACCCATGCATTTTTGATGCACCAGTCAAGAGAAAAATGAAATAAAAAAAAATTTATGCAATAACGCATCTTTGACGCATGTCCCAACGTGTCCTTACACAACCCCTGCATTAAGGCAGATGCATTAACGCAACGCATCCTTTAACAGCATGGAAATATAGCCTGAGTGTCTTCTCCTGTACGGATATCGCTAACTCTGATTTCATTTCTCACAGTCAGCTTCTAATGTAAATGACAATTACAGCAAGTGAAATCTCATTTCACTGTCTGATGGACAAGCAGCATAATCTAACCCAAGGGTGCCCACACTTTTCTTTTAAAATAACCAAGTCAAGATGAACTAACAATAAAAAATGGAAAATATATATCCAGAGCATAATTCACTTTCGAAATATATATTGTTAACCTTGAATAAGCGATTGAATTTGTTTTAATAAAGATGAAAAAAGGCAAGTCACTGAGAACTACTTCTGTTTCCTTTTCTTCCCTAACCCTGCTGTTCCCTACCTGCCTATTCAATTTACTGGATTTCATTTTTTTCAATCATAGAGGCACATCATTGTATGTGGTCATTACTACTGTTTTCTGTCTCTGAAGCTATGTGCAGCACCATACTGGCTCCTCCAACCAACAAGGATCATTCAGACAAATAGTGAAGTCACTGTGTCTAAAACCACTAACTATCCCGGTGGATTATACCCACTGGTCACCCATCCTGGGACCCCCAAAGCAGCTCAGGTTGACACCGATATTCTTCAGTGGTAAGAACTGTTAACTCCTTCACAGTTTGGCCTCCTTATTACTAGATTGAGATCTCATCATGAATGCTGACATGTTCAATTGTTCAACTGTTGTGAATTACTTTATGGACATGCACACCAAATACCTATTGATACGATTTGACTATATACAGTGGCTTGGACTTTTTTGTCACATTACAGCCACAAACATGACTTAATTTTATTGGAATTCCATGTAAAAGACCGATACAAAGTGGTGTACACGTGAGAAGTGGAACGAAAATCATACCCAAAATCTTTTACAAATAAATAACTGCAAAGTGGGGTGTGCGTAATTATTCACCCCCTGAGTCAATACATTGTAGAACCACCTTTTGCTGCAATTACAGCTGCCAGTCTGTATGTTTCTACCAGCTTTGCACATCTAGAGACTGAAATCCTTGCCCATTCTTCTTTGCAAAACAGCTCCAGCTCAGTCAGATTAGATGGACAGTGTTTGTGAACAGCAGTTTTCAGATCTTGCCACAGATTCTCGATTGGATTTAGATCTGGACTTTGACTGGGTCATTCTAACACATGGATATGTTTTGTTTTTAAACCATTCCATTGTTGCCCTGGCTTTATGTTTAGGGTCGTTGTCCTGCTGGAAGGTGAACCTCCACCCCAGTGTCAAGTCTTTTGCAGACTCCAAGAGGTTTTCTTCCAAGATTGGCCTGTATTTGGCTCCATCCATCTTACCATCAACTTTGACCAGCTTCCCTGTCCCTGCTGATGAGAAGCACCCCAGAGCATGATGCTGCCACCACCATATTTGACAGTGGGGGTGGTGTGTTCAGAGTGATGTGCAGTGTTAATTTTCCACCACACATAGCATTTTGGTCAAAAAGTTCCATTTTGGTCTCATGTGATCAGAGCACCTTCTTCCACATGTTTGCTGTGTCCCCCACATGGCTTGTGGCAAACTGCAAACTGGACTTCTTATGCTTTTCTGTTAACAATGGCTTTCTTCTTGCCACTCTTCCATAAAGGACAACTTTGTGCAGTGCACGACTAATAGTTGTCCCATGGACAGATTCCCCCACATGAGCTGTAGATCTCTGCAGCTCGTCAAGAGTCACCATGGGCCTCTTGTCTGCATTTCTGATCAGCACTCTCCTTGTTCGGCCTGTGAGTTTAGGTGGACGGTTTTGTATTGGTTGGTTTACAGTTGTGCCATACGCCTTCCATTTCTGAATGATCGCTTGAACAGTGCTCTGTGGGATGTTCAATGCTTTGGAAATCTTTTTGTAGCCTAAGTAGCTCCCAATATTCTATTAGACAACCTCTGAGGCCGTCACAGAGCAGCTGTATTTGTACTGACATTAGATTACACACAGGTGCACTCTATTTAGTCATTAGCACTAATCAGGCAATGTCTATGGGCAACTGACTGCACTCAGACCAAATGGGGCTAAATTATTACGCACACCCCACTTTGCAGTTATTTATTTGTAAAAAATGTTGGGAATCATGTATGATTTTCGTTCCACTTCTCACGTGTAAACCACTTTGAATTGGTCTTTCACATGAAATTCTAATAAAATTGATTCATGTTTGTTGCTGTAATGTGACAAAATGTGGAAAAGTTCAAGGGGATTGAATACTTTTGCAAGCCACTGTATATTGCTGCTATGAAAGAATATCAGCATATGAACTTGTATTACTCGTAAAAATACTTTATGTTATTAAATTCACCCCATAACCCTTAAAGGATAATAGATAGTGGTGCAAAACCGTCAGCAGTGATTACAGTTACAGCGATATCACAAGGGCCCTAAGTAGGTGTATGGGGCTTGAGCAAAGATCACAGAGTAAAATTGGGTCAGTATGAGGGGTGGGTGTTTAAGTTGCGTAAGGATGTGCAGCTCTCAAAATGGAGGAGCGTGACCTCCCTGTTATAGACAAATAGGCACAAGGACACGAGGTGCACAACCTAGTGCGACAAAATAAGGTACTGTAAATGGTAAGATAAAATGAAACAAAAGACAAAATAGTCACATTAAAGGAGGTTTACAAGGATTGATCTCTAAGGGCCATGAGAGACCAATCCTTGCAAACCTCCTTTAATGTGAGTATTTTGTTTTATATTGTTTTATTTTATCTTAACATTTAGAGTACCGTATATACTCGAGTATAAGCTGACCCGAGTATAAGCCGAGGTACCTAATTTTATCTACAAAAACTGGAAAAACATATTGACTCGGGTATAAGCCATGGATGGGAAATGCAGTCACATAGTAGAGTTTTCTAAATGAGAAAATAATGAGAAAGCACCATTGCCCCTAGGAATTAATCAAACAGGATTACTCTTAGTGCCACATCATCAATAAATTTAAGAGAACACAGGAAATATTATAATTACAGGATGGGTTTTGTAGGGCAATTGTAATTTAGGCTATGGAGTTGTATCTGTACTAGTAACTGGCCACTAGATGGCAGTGTGGAGTTTATTATTAGTCATCAGCTGATTTTGAAGCACACAGAAGCATGGAGCCATGCCAACAGCTGACAGGAGAGAGAAATCCCAGAATTTACTGGGAGCTGCCTGTCTAAAGCATTCAGCGTGGCAATTCAGGCGAGGTGAGTGGACCCCCCTCAGCTGACTCGAGTATAAGCCAAGGGGAGCACATTCTGCCCATTTTTTGGTCTGAAAACTCGTATATATATATATATACTAGTATATACGCTACCTTACTTTGTTGTACTAGGTTGTGCACCTTGTGTCCTTGACCCCATAACCCTTACCCAATGGATGGGAAACTTTTTCTGAATTGAACTCTTGTCTATTTGTGGGATGGGCATTTAATGTTTATGTTGAGGTGGAGTCTATCCCTCTTTTCCTGTGTCTTAAATTTGTTATGCAATGAGAAGGGTGGGGGAAGAAAATGTGAACTATAAGCTTTAAAAAAAAAAAAGTGTTTTCATAGGTTAGGCTGTAATGTCCCATATAATGTCTCTAATGATCTCTGTCCTGCAGAAAGAAGTGTCACCACTAGTAAAGGAAGTGGGAAAATAATAGAGTAAATGGATTTACAAGTAGGATCAAAAGGCTGTAAAATTATGTTTTACAAGAGGATTCAATAGAAAACAGAAAATGCTCTGTTAATGCAAATGACAGACGGTCATGTTTTATTGTGCCTAGTGTTTCACTTTAAGTGATGACTAATGACAGATGAAAACTATTTCAGATATTTAGATAAGTCAGTTCTGTCACACTCTGATACACATGCAGTTACAGAATTGGTAACTACAATACAAGCCAACATAAGAGAATGCAGTATCAGCAGTAGGAATCGATAATTACTGGTCAAACATTGCACATTGTAGGTGGATAGTTAAGGGAGCTAAGGGCCAAAATGTAGAGTTTTATCCATCATAAACCTCATCACAACATAGAAATAGTAGAGGTCTCTTTAAAGATTAAAAAAATTAATTAGCACATAGTTTCCTCCCAATTAACTGTCTAGAGCAGTGATGGCGAACCTATGGCACGCGTGCCAGAGGTGGCACTCTGAGCCCTCTCTGTAGGCACTCGAGCTGTCAGCCAGCAAAGATTTTGATTTCAGTTTGGGCCCTCTGTCTCTAAAAGGTTCACCATCACTGGTCTAGGGTGTGTCTCAAAGAGCATCATTTCCATGTTCCTTACTTTCCAGTATCTTTGGCTTGAGTAAAGGGAAACTAGAAAAATTCCAATCAGAGCATCTAGCTTTTCTGCTTCATCAAGGAGAGCAAGGCTGTCTCTGGGAAAGATTACTAGTCAGACGAATAAGTCAAATGAGAAAGTTTGACAAAGAAAGTTGTTGAAGGATCAACGCAACATCACATTCTCATAACTGTATATGGTAAAATTATGGTATATATATATATATATAGTGTGAAAGAGCCCACACACTGTGGGCTAAAGGGACTCTAAAAAGTGTCTCTTTAGTCCTCCTCTTAAGTATTTTTTTAGTGATTTCTGCTCCCTGACACACACAGCCAGTGTTTATCTCCTTCCATTAGGGTTGCTGCATGATCAGGGCTCCTTCTCTAGAATTAGCTGCAGCTGCTTCTGCAGGCAGTCATCTTGGCAGCTGGCACACTATAGCCCCCAGATACACATTTAGATCACTCCATACAATCTCCTTTAGATCTACCAACAACTGTGTAGTATAGTTTCCTCCCTGATAGAATACATAGTGATTGGAAGGTTTAGAAAGCTCCTCATATTAGGGCTTGTCACCACAGGCGAAGATCACAGGTTGAAAACCCCTGTCGAATTATTTTTATTATTATTAGATTATTTAAAACCCTTGTCAAGTGTTTTTTGTGCTGTGTCTCATTGGGGATCAACATGATCTATCTCTAAAAAGAAATGACAACTGTCCCCGCTGAAAGATTACCCCTCTATTCCGGTTTTGGTGACAACTACAAATTTTAGATCTCCCATTACTTTCAATCCAAAACAAAAAGGGACAGTATATCTTTAACAGGGACACAGACAGTAAAGCCTGACAAGGGTTCTACTCTCCCATCAGTTATTGTAAAACTTTAAAAAAAAGGTTTTGGATAGATATTACATTTAGGTGGCCTTCTCTTTTAATTCTAGAATTGCGCCTCTTTTTTTATTTCCCAGAACTCTACTTTATATAGAACTGGTAGTTACTGTACATCCCATATGAACTAGATCCCCTGATACCATTTCAATTATGTTAAAATGTTATGGTTTATCATATTCTATGGATACTGTGCACTGATCAGAGACATCATTATCATCACAAGCTGCACACATTCCAGTATGATAATGATTTCATTCTAAGTAGGGCCTTGCTGGGACTGCTGAGTCTTAGGAGTCTATAAAAAAGTCCATGTAATATAAGAGTCTACTTAAAAAAGGTCATGTGATGCAGATGGGGCTACCAATCCTGCGACCATGTGAGCTGGTATGGTTACGGTACATTAGTCATCTTTTCTTAGAACTTACTGCCACCTACACTGTAACTTTTCTGTCAGCGAGTAAGTGTATTCCAACAACTGACAAAAATCACAAAATTCATGTTTGTCTTTCTTTTAGTATTTTAACCATGTCTATTTCATATATTATTAGACATGTTATTTTTCATTACCCATTCACACAATACTAACAGCTTTATTCATTAATACAATGTAAAGATCAATGGTGATGTTGAATTACGGTACATACCACTCATCATCAGATTTCTCTTTAGGTGATAACAAAGATTATAGATGAAAACTAATTGGCTACCAGTGATTATTCAGAATATTCTCTGTCAAAAATAAATGCTAATTCCAAAGCATAGACCATGACAAAGCTGTGCACTTCAAGGCAATGTACATGAAAACCTGACACATGTAATACATGATAAAAAGGAGATATAGATAGCAACTAAATAACATTTTGCCAATTAAAACATAAGTGTCAGGTACACATTAGTAAGAGTACATCTAAGGCAAGTTGTTTAATAAATGTGACAAATAAATGCAAATGTATACAAATCCATATATTAGAAAGTGTAACATAAAACATTGCTACATTATACTATACCTGTGAGCATTAGACTACCTTTATCACTTCTATGCTAACCACCAACTTAAGGAATCATTTCCACATTAACCACCAACCCATGGGTATCACCTATACACTAACCATGAAAGTAAGGGATCACCTCTACACTAATCATCAATGTAAGGGATCACCTCTACACTAATCATCCATGTAAGGGATCACTTCTACCAATGTAAGGGATCACTTCTACACTAATTATCAATGTAAGGGATCACCTCTACAGAACCCATCAAAGTGAGGGGTCACCTCTACACTAACCATCAATGTAAGGGATCACCTCTATACTAACCATCAATGTAAGGGATCACATCTACCAATGTAAGGAATCACTTCTACACTAATCATCAATGTAAGGGATCACCTCTACCAATGTAAGGAATCACTTCTACACTAATTATGGATGTAAGGGAACACTAACCATCAATGCAAGATATCACTTCTACACTAATCATCAATGTAAGAGATCACCTCTACAGTAACCATCAAAGTAAGGGATCACCTCTACAGTAACCATCAATGTAAGGAATCACCTCTACACTAACCATTAATGTAAGGGATCACCTCTACACTAATCATTAATGTAAGGGATCACCTCTATACTAACCATCAATGTAAGGGATTACTTCTACATTAATCATCCATGTAAGGGATCACCTCTACACTAATCATCCATGTAAGGGATCACTTCTACACTAATCATCCATGTAAGGGATCACTTCTACCAATGTAAGAGATCACTTCTACACTAATCATCAATGTATGGGATCACCTCTACACTAACCATCAATGTAAGAGATCACTTCTACACTAGCCATCAAAGTAAGGGATCACCTCTACTCTAACCATCAATGTAAGGGATCACCTCTACTCTAACCATCAATGTAAAGCCCCCCATAGACAGGCAGACTCCTCCATGCAACTTCTGTACAACCAACTTTTCTTCTACCAAAACCATGTAATAGGAGGACCTTTCTACACCTTCCAATCACTATGTATTCTATCAGGGAGGACCCAGCACTACATAGCAGTGATATATACCTTCCAATCACTATGTATTCTATCAGGGAGGCCCCTATACTACATAGTTGTTGGTAGGTCTCATGAAAGTTGTATGGAGGAGTCTGCCTGTCTATGGGGGGCTTAAGGGATCACCTCTACACTAACCATCAAATTAAGGGATCACCTCTACAGTAACCATCAATGTAAGAGATCACTTCTACACTAATCATCAATGTAAGGGATCACCTCTACACTAACCATCAAATTAAGGGATCACCTCTACAGTAACCATCAAAGTAAGGGATCACCTCTACAGTAACCATCAAAGTAAGGGATCACCTCTACAGTAACCATCAATGTAAGGGATCACCTCTACAGTAACCATTAATGTAAGAGATCACTTCTACAGTAACCATCAATGTAAGGGATCACCTCTACAGCAACCATCAATGTAAGAGATCACTTCTACACTAATCATCAATGTAAGAGATCACTTCTACACTAGCCATCAATGTAAAGCCCCCCATAGATGGGCAGACTCCCGGCCATAGTTGTAGCAGACCAACCTGCATG
>CM070034.1:126600016-126611081 GCA_036250615.1 Ptychadena robeensis | reverse complement strand
TGTTGGTAGGTCTCATGAAAGTTGTATGGAGGAATCTGAAGGTGTATGGGGGGCTATAGGGATCACCTCTACACTAACCATCAATGTAAGGAATCACCTCTACACTAACCATCAATGTAAGAGATCACCTCTACACTAACCATTAATGTAAGGGATTACCTATACACTAACCATCAATGTAAGGGATCACCTCGACACTAACCATCACTGAAAAGCATGGAACATACGCATAGATATGGGCCAGATCGATGGCCGATTCGAGCATCGTGCTCACGGCCATTTATTTGGCCCATATGTAATGGGGCCATCCCTGTTTTTGAGCGGGATCAATCAATCCCACTCAAACAGGGATATCGTACATAACCGTAAATCACGTTTGATTTGATTTGCATGGCAACAGCGGGCCTCCATGCAAAGCATAGTAGGAGCTGGATGACACAGCAGTGCTGCGCCTTCAGCTTCTTCGATGTCGGGCAGCAGTGCAATGATTTCATCGCGTTGCTTCAGGGAATTTCGAACGGCTCATATACCGAGCCATGTGTTCCCAGTTTAAGGAGTCACCTCTACCAATGTAAGGGATCACTTCTACACTAATAATCAATGTAAGGCCCAGGTGCCCAACCTTACCGGTAATGCATAGGAACTCACCTGACCACCAATCCCCCGCAGACACCTCCTCGCCAAAGACGTATTATCGGGTAATTAGTGGATAGGTGAGTGCCGATTTTGGTCATATTCCGATCGAACATTCCATGTGGCACTACTTTGGATTTGCTTACGATCCGTGTGCGTTGAAATGATCAAGATCTAAAATTGAATTGGAAATTGATCGTACTAAAATCGAACCGTGTATGCCTAGCTTTAGGGACTGCTTGTACGCTAACCACCAATGTAAGGGATCGCTTGTACGCTAACCACCAATGTAAGGGATCGCTTCTACACTAATCACCAATGTAAGGGATCGCTTCTACACTAACCACCAATGTAAGGGATCGCTTCTACACTAACCACCAATGTAAGGGATCGCTTCTACACTAACCACCAATGTAAGGTATCACTTCTAATGTACCCAATATGTACCTACAAGCAGCATTCCTACCTGTACCAGACTTCTGAACTTCCCCCACCTGATCCACACAGCTGTTCAGCAACCAAAAACTTGTTTCTTAAAAAAACGCCGAACAGAGATAACTCTGCAAGTCTGATGCCAGTTCTTTCCTGCATGCTGAACTATGAAATATTCTGCTTGTGATAACCTAATTGAGCAGTACTTTCCATGAAACCTATATTTATTTCTCTTTGAACTTTACTCTTCAAAATATATCCTATGGCTTTTAAAAAAAAAAAAGGGGAATAAGCGTTGACAGCATGGCAGGAGACCTACATACAAGCACTTCTGGCCAAGAGATATTAGCTTAGTGAGCCAAGCTGATATAGTTTGAGAAGAGTCGCATTGATTGTTCTTCTAATTTACAAAACAGATGTCAAAAGAAAAGAAAAAAATGACCTTTGAAATAATTGAAGGCTCTAAAATTTTTTTTTTATAATTGTACAATGTAAAAAGTGTACATTTTCCCCATACCATAAGCGATTGCCATGTGATTCTATGGCTTACTGTTTCAGATCCTTTGAAATCTATACTTGCTTTTATAAAAAAATCATTTATGTGTGCTGTATTTAGTTAGGCATCTGCAAAATATCCACGTTGTGCAGCTATTGTAGGTAACTGTAATACTATGAATGATGATGAAATAATAGAATGGAGCGCTCAGTAGACACCAGGAGATGGCAGCAAGCTCCTCTGATGGCTGCCTTCCAAATCTGAATCCACATGTTGAATTAACACACAGCTCCCCCTTGCTCCCTTGTGGAGTTCCTTGCAGAAATCGAAGGACTGCTTTATCATTACATTAAAGCAAAGCATATCTATACGTATTTCATAAAAGTAAAAAGCTAATATTTTATTTCTGCACAAAACCTGTCAAAAATGTACAAAGAATATTAGACATCAACAATATATATATACATGTATTTGTTCTTACTCTGTGTACAGTACAGTCCTGTCCATCCTGGTGTACATTTGCATTCACCGTCATATGCACTGCATTCGGCATCATTATGGCAGTTACATGTATGGATACAGTCTGGACCCCAAAGACCAGGAGGGCATTCTGTTGAAGAAAAGAACCCACAACAAGAAAAAAAAAGTTACAATTACAGATTACAACCCATAGCTTTCTCCTGTCCTGACAGATATGCTGGCAGCCGTGGGAAGACTTTTCTAAAAAATGCTAACTGGCTGGCTAACTGTGGCTAAAGGATATGAGGTATATCCTGAGTTACTGATATCGCATATCTTCCTGTTGAATAATTGTATTGAAAGACACTAGAGATAAGCTAAATAGTATTAAAAGGTGGGTTTACACCTGTAGATTTTTTTGTCTAATCAATGAAGAACGAAAATTTTTTTGGTTGATTGAACAAAGATCTAGAATGGCCAATTTGTTCGATCTCAAACAAAAAATCGTTCAAAAGGTCATCGAACATGTTGGTAAATTTTTATCGGCCGTAGTAATTCTGAATGTATTTTCATTCGATATCAGGATGAACGAACAAAAATATCTAATGTTACATTCGATAAATGAACGAACGATGTTCGACAAAACAATCAAAAAATTTAATCAGCAGTTCTGATTAAATCTACACGTGTAAACCCACCTTAACTGTTATTTAATCTCTAATGCTGGGAACATATTGGAGCTGTTCGTGGTTCCCAGCAGCAGCATGATGACGTCATCGCGCTGCTGCTCGATATTGGAGGAGCTCCAACGATGCTTTGCATGGAGACCCTTACGGTCCCCATGCAAAGCAATGGACATTGACCATGATTTACGGTCATGTCCGATATCCCTGTTTTCGAGCGGGATTGATTGATCGCATATGATATGGGCCAGATAGATGGCTGTGAGCGCACACGCAGTGCTCGAATCGCCCATCGATCTGGTCCATATCTACACGTGTGTTCCCTGCTTTAGTTTAGAGGTCATTGTTGAGTATTCAAAAGCAGTGTCTTTAGAAGGTCACCTGCTACAAGATATCCTTATTAAATACCAACTAAAGCTGGACATAGACATCTTCGATTGATCGAAAAGTGCACCATTGATCGAAAAATGCACCATTTCCGGCATCAGATCAATTATGGAAGTGGGATATGGCATCTATGGGTCGATTGATAGAAACGATCGACTAATATTTTCCGACATGTCCGATCCCTGCACGATCGATTTTTCGTGCAATTTCTTGCCATTTCAAACGATCGCTCATTTTATGCACGCAGCAATTTGTGAACAATCGATCGCATTGGTCGATTGCATCGGTCGATCTCTCAGAAATCGCATAAAAAATTTAAACGTCTATGGCCAGCTTAAATAATGTGCAGTCTGTATTTCAGGGAAAACCAAAAACAGGTCCTTGGTGATGTACCCATAGAAAGTAATATGTTATGAACGCCTTATTATAATTGGAATACAGGAGGAAGTGTCAGTCTTGCTTGCAGCCACCTATCAGATCCCAGCTCCTGTTATATGCTTCATGCTAAATATCTGATCTGGGACATACCTCCATGTTTGCTTTTGCCTTGTGTTTATGGGCAGCTCACAAAATATAAATATTCTTGATATATAGATATATATATAATCAAAACTGTTTCTCCTTGTGTATGAGTTTACCATCAGAGCAGTCGCTTCCAATCCAGCCAGGGTAGCACTGACATGAGCCATCAATAGGGTTACAGGTGGAGTTGTTGCTGCATATACAGAATTCTGAACAGCCACTTCCATACCTTCCACTTGGACACACTGCAGTATAAAGAAGATGGGCATATTTAGGTACAGTAATAACATTATTCATTCTTATTTTAGAAAGGTCAAAAGACTATCTAAGTTTATCTAATGCCAACATGTTTATGAATAGGGGGGGGGATTAACCAATTAATTTTGTCTTGGTGACCTCTGTCATTGGAAATTAAATTTGTCACTAAAAGAGGAATAATAGGAAAACTTTGAAGACATTTTGTAATGTGTAACTGGACATGTTCCATATTTCTGGTTGTGTCTATAAGAAATAAGTTGTAGAGAAACATATAGATGGTAAAAAAGACCTGATGTATTCCAAAAATGTTAGTATTATATGTTTATATCAGCTGCCACATTTGTATGATTAGTACTGGTGCCTGGGCTATGTCTATTCACTAATATGCAGAGGTAAGGGACAGGCACTGTATGTGAGGATGATGAGGACCAGGTCATGATCTGGAGTGGATTCATATTGATACGCAAAATTGCATGAGGGATACGGCAAGGGGATGTTCTATTTACAAACCCATAGACAAATGTAGAGAAAGAAAATCTTGGAGATAAGACAAATGTATGAGTGTAAAGCTGCCCATACACGTCACAATGGGCGCCAAATTGAGCGCAGTGTGGAGACATCACAATGGCATTACCACGATTAACTCGGACGCCCGTTGATTGGACGGGAATCATGGGGTACCGCTGTAGGTGCATGTCCCGGCCAATCCTTTGGATGGGGACCCTGATTCCCAATTAAAGGATGCCGATTGAGTAGGATTTCACGGACATGTCCGATACCTGCTTCACCGTCAGGAGTGGCCACATTAAATGGGCACTAGATTTATTGCCGCTTCCATCGTCACGCCATCTGCATTCGCGACCATCAATCTAGTGCCTGTCTATGTGAACCTTAACTGGTGAAATTTTATCAAACTTGGAATACATTAGATTTTCTTATCCTGAATAGTCATCTTATGTAAAAGTATTGGAACTCTACAGGTCCCCAGCTGAATGGCTGATCACTAAGGAGTCCCTGTGGAGGGGGGCCTCCCACTCATCTACCCCCTGTTTTTCCATAGAGAGAACAAAGCACTCCATTTGTGCAATAAAACCTGAAATGCTCAATAACAATTGTTTGAGGTGACAATAACTGAGCATCTGTACAAAGTCGTACCTCAATACCTTATTCATTCATTATTTAGCTTCTTTTATATGGGGCACACACACATCAAGAGCTATCTCTGGGTTTACAAAATTGTACACCTATGTAACATAACTAAAGTCTACAACTTGTAGAGACAGTTTACAATATACAACATATAGACACCCCATGTATATACATACATATCTTTCTTGTCCATTATAATCCCCCCACACTGTATCCTCAACCAGGCTAAAATGATAGATCTTGAAGAATCAGCACAGTCTCATCTGCTCAGCTCGCCGGTTCTGATATATCAGCACTTCTAATTACAGCAGTAAATGGAAATGTATTCTATTCACCGATGGGCTGAAGTGATATCTTCATATT
Source organism: Ptychadena robeensis (assembly GCA_036250615.1). Taxonomy (NCBI): domain Eukaryota; kingdom Metazoa; phylum Chordata; class Amphibia; order Anura; family Ptychadenidae; genus Ptychadena; species Ptychadena robeensis. The sequence goes on along the minus strand of CM070034.1, from coordinate 126,605,699 downwards.
TCCACATTTTCTATCTCCACTGATCCATCCCAATGAAACAAACTCTCATTTGGTTTTTCTCATTTAGCATGGACACTTTCCTGCACAACTTCATGGGGAACAGCAAACCAACCCATTTATTAAATGCCCCAAAGGAATTACAAATCTAATGTCACTTAACATAAATACTGTATACAAACTTCATAGATAGTACCATTGGAGGTTACCAGAGTACAAGACAGGTGTATGAGGAATGTACATGTTATGTTATCTATTGTGACTGCTATCTGCTTTCATTGGCTGTCATTGCTGAAAATGATGATTCAGACAAATAAAAATCCCTACTATAGCTTACTGTATCTACCCTATAATCAGAAGACACCTAGCATTCTAATAATAATGGATAAGTAGGTACAAGGGAGGGGTCTTGGCTGAAAGTAGTTTTGAACAAGCAAACCCAAACACTGTTTAAAATGCCCCAATTTTATACAGATTTCTGTAAAATGTTTTGAACCCCATATTGTCAAGTGTGTGGCCGATTATAGTTTGCCCAACTCTTTCTCTATGACTTGTGCAGGGGAGTTTGTGCATGTAAATGTCTGGAAAAGATAAAAAGTTATACAAAATAAAACATTTACAGATTTTCTGAATACATTAAGCTGGCCATACATCTTTAGATCTCTCTGTCAGATATACTGATATACTGTATATATATATATATATATATATATATATATATATATATACATACACACACACACACACACACTCTTAGGACAGTACAGTGGTTAACCCCTGGCCTTACAATGCCAGGCTCCAGGTTAATCTCAACCAGCACATTATCTACATAAGTGGTTCTGAGCCTATGGGTGGGGTATTTGGAACGGGGGAGTGACATTCTGCACCCACACTTCCATATTCCAAATAAAGGAAGTGACGCTTTGTGATGTCATTTCCGGGGTGGCAAATCTAAAAAGGTTGAGAACCATTGATCTATATGAACTTTTTCTTCCCATGTTTGCAAACATTTTATACCCCATACCAAAACATTCTGCTGGGTTTATTGGTTGTCAAAGCTAGAGGTTCCTTCTAACACCACCCAGCTAATTGTCCATCTCTCCAGATAATCACTAAGTGATGTACTATATACTTTTCTTCCTGATATCTTGAAGACATCTGTATTTTTAAATGTTGTTAACTCCTGTGTGTCAAGCTGATATATATGATTTGTGAAACTTTGTAGAGTGTCTAATGATAAACTAAAAATTAAAACAAATATAAAAGAAATTGGTGTGGCACCTTTTTTGTTAAATAGGATAATAATATATTTAAAGTACACCTTTGTGAGCTGAGATTTTGTCTTACGCACACTTTGTGATTATCTGATCTGATAAGCATGTATCCAATCCCCGTAGTGTACCAGAAACTCTGAATTCTCAGTGTGGTTTATGGAAACTGTTGATGAACGTGGAATAGCTCTGTGTGGCCTGCTCTATATGCAGTCAATGGTGATGATGCATGTCCGCTTTATTACAGAATTATTCTGGAGAGGTGACTGCTTCTGAGAGAACAATCAGATGCTCTCATGCATAGCTATTTATATTCTTTCCTTACATCAAACCATAACTAAATTAGGTCTGGGCCATAGTTGAAGTCCTACTGATAACTTTAATTGGTGTCAATGGCAACTCCAGCCCGACACGTGGAAGTCTTCTTCTACACAGCATAAAATATCAGCAGATGCATATTATATTTAGCATAAGTAATTTTCTATTTGACTGTTCTGATATGATTCCTACTACCAAATTAGATTGGCTTCTTGAGGACTCGGAAGAGTCTAGTCCATCCTGCTTTTTGATGTATAATAATTTACTGCCTCTTGGTAGTGGAATGAATACATACATATACAAGAGAAGCTCCTTAATGTCTTCCCAGAAAATAAACATCTTAAATCTCAGAAGAGAAGATGGCATACAGGATATGGCACACAGAAAGGCACAATGAGATACTTTGCTAGTTAAATAATGAGTTATTCTTATGCAATGACATGGTAAACAGAAAAAGCAATATTAAACTCTCATTTGTCACAAGGGGGTTAAAACACCTTGTGATTATCAGCCACCATGCAGCTTCTCGGAGACATCGAATACGGCTTGTTGATGTTTCAGGTTGGGGGTGTCCTGATACACTGTCAGATGATGTTTTTCAGCATTATTTCCCACAGTGAGGGGGGCTGACAGGGGTTTATTATCAGAAAACTAAATCCCGCTAGAAAACATCAGAAAAATGCCATTGTGATAAAACCTTATCTTTGTACAGAGCGTCCAATCACACAGACAGCGTAATCCGCAAGCCGTGTGACAGGGACATTAGCAACTTACCCCTCCTTCTGTGCAGTCTTCCGAATCCTAGTCACCTGAACCCCCACCTCTTCTGTCTAAACAATCTGATAACACCCCCTCCACCCCATGAAGTCTATATTTCTACAATCATTGTGTCCTCATGGGAAAAGATCTTGGTAATGAAACAGCACCTGTTAGCAGTGATAAAGCTTCATATTTCTATCGCTTCCATCGCTCTGGATTCTGATATGGACTGGAACAGACATAATCTCACAGGCCAAACTCTTCTCTGGAATAATTTAATGTACATTATGGCAGTTTATTTTCATCTCCATCAAAAGTCATTCACCTCACACTGAGAAATGAAGAAGACTCTTCTCCAACTCTCATTGTGTTCAACTACAGCTGGTTTCAACAGGAGACACATTACTGGTGTCCTGGGGGTAAGCAACATGTGAGACAAATTCCTGTTCTGTAACACTACAGTATTGTCACCCTCCTAAACATGTCACAATTCTACACCCCTCAAAAAAATAGAACTGGTGAGTTTGATACACTTAATTAAGATTGTAAACCAAGTTGTAACAAGATGTTAGATGACAGTCCTTAAAAATTAGTCGGGTTTATTATTACATCAAATCATTACACGGATATACAATACAGACAGGGTCCCTCCAGGGATCACCCCCTCTAACACATTTCACTTGATTATCACTCTATGATTATGCTTCATACATGTGAAATGTATGAAGCATAATGTAAATGTATGAAGCAGGGGTAATCCCTGAGGGACCCTGCCTGTATTGTATATCCGTGTAATGATTTGATGTAATAATAAACCAGACTAATTTTTAAGGACTCCAGAGTGCAGACTGTCGCTACTTTACACCTTGGTTTTTGTATATGTGGATGAACTGATCCTCTGTGGCCCAGCACTTGGTGATTCAAGTCGGCAAGATACCTAATCTAAGAGGGAGTCTGTGTACATGAGTATATGGACGCGCAGTGTGAATGTGCGGATTGAACACATCGCTTTTAAAACTTCTAATTAAGATTGTAGCTTGCCCAATTTAGTTAGAAATGAATAGATCACCTACCCTGAAGTCTTTAGGTGCATATAATAGGAGGGAACATATAACCCTCATTTATTCTTGCTATTAGTTTATAATTGCTTAAGCCTGCCATAGATGGAGCGATGACGGCATCAAGAACAGCCAGTCATTCTGAGAATCGGCGCACAACCTTTCTGTGTGCTCGACCAAAGAAAAATAGACATGTCCGTTCTTTGGGCGATCAATCTTTGGAGCGTCCAGGATCGTTCGCTCCAAGTGCACAGCTCTGATCAGTGGCCAAATCTGCCACAAAATCGGCTGCGGATTGAAACGTCTATGGCCAGCTTCACAGGTTACTAAAGTCAAAACATTTCTCTTTTACATTTGAATAAAAGGTTTAGGAATTGGAACCACTTCCAGCCTCTTGTCTGTGTTATTGTAAAGCAAAGCATACATGGCTTGATTTGGTCATGTTAGAACATGTTGGAACCCTGTTCGGCAGGAAGGCTGGATGGCTCAAATTTTTTAATAGATTAGAGCAGTGGTGGGCAACTGAGTTGATATGGAGGGCCACAAGTGCGGCCCTCGGCATCACTAAAGCGCCGCACATAACATCGATCCAGACCCTCCCCCTGTCGACATATCTCAGCAGGCGGTGGACCAGATCCCAACAGGGAGTCAAAACCAGATAGCACTCACCCCCCTCCTCCTGCCTTTGGTTGCTTTGGTTTGGTTGGCTCATATATAGACATGGTTTCCCTGATCAACATTGCCAATTTTACTGATGTAGGACCGCCAAAGTTGATTAGGAAAGCTGGGTCAGCATGTGACCACTTCACAGGTGAGTTGCTATGCACTATGCATTAACAGTTCGGTTTTTGGGGGCCGCATGTGGAGGACCAAAGGGGGCCGCCAAACAATGCCCAAAGGGCTGCATGCGGCCCCCGGGCCACAGGTTGGGCACCTAGGGATTAGAGCACAAGCGAGTGCTGTGATTTTCATTAGTTTGAATGGGGACCATGGGGCAGCATCCAAACTAGAGGCGGATATTGATAATGCAGCAGTGCTGCGGCTTGATATTGATGAAGATTGCGCTGCGCTCGGCTGGGCATCAGTCTGATGGGAATCTGACAGAAATCTACCCATGTATGCCCAGAAAAGAGATATAAAATCTTTCGGTCCTAATAGCAAGCGGTGCTGGGAAAGAAGGTAAGGGTAAAAATGTGGCAATGCAAGTGTGAATGGTAAAACAAGTTTACTATGATATGAGAGGAACCGCCATTAATCACAAGCTTAAGCTACATACACATTTTCAAATGTAGTCATTAGGAAGATTTTTGCTCATTTCCAACAACCATAATTGACAATGTGTATGTAGCTGAAACTTGTAAGTTATATGCTAGTAATACTATGAACAGGATGAACAAAGTTCAGTTAGTGCTGGAGGTCATCCAGGAAGTTTACCCAGTTCTACCAGGAAAGCTACAATCAGTTACTGATAACTTCCACTACAGAGTTAATACAACAAAATGTTACACAAATAACGCATAAGCTAGGCACACACGGGTAGATTTGTAAATAGATTTAAGTACAATCGAGTGCCGTGCGCGTTCTGTTTACAAATCTACCCATGTGTGCCTTCCTTCGAAGAAACTCGATTGTTGGAACACCCTGTTCAATCTCCATTACTTTGAATAGAAACAAGAATATCCATGCAAAGTAATGGACATGCGGCTCCTGACCAGCTGACAGCCGTAGCTCAGTGTGAAGGAGGCGGGGCCAGCACGTCTCTGTTTGATGCTGTGTGCTGACTGGCTGGCTGCCTTTCACCAGCTCCCAGCATTGTGTTGTGAGTCAGTAAATCTCTCACAACACAACACAGACTGCGAGCTGGGGAGAACGGATCCCTATTGAATGGCAATGGATGTGCACACGTTCAATTGATCCCTGATCAATCACAGTGTGGTGACGGGGGTTGATTGCACAGGAATCTACCCGCTATACTCTCCCGATGTGAAGTTCTATTAAACAGAGAAGCTGAAATGGATACCTTGGTTACAGAGTGGTCCATAAAATCCGGGCAAGCAGTCACAGTATCCGGTCATGTGGTGACACGGCCCATTAGCATGAATACAAGGAGGACAGTTCTGGCTACAGCGATGTCCAAAGAACCCAGGAGAGCAAACTGCAAAGATTCAGATTGAAATAATAATTAATAATAATAATAAGTACCCATTTCCAGATATTACTGTAGAGATGTTATTGAAACTTTGCAAAATATTGACTAGCTACTTTTGCAAATTAACAAAA
>CM070034.1:126559996-126591626 GCA_036250615.1 Ptychadena robeensis | reverse complement strand
GACTGGCATGGTGGTGATGTTAGGAATGAGAAGATGGATAGGCGAGACTGAAGAGATGGTTTTTTTAAAAATGGCAAAAGTCTAATGGGGCGAGGGAGAGAGTTCCAGAGAGTAGGAGCCCTAGAGTAGTCCTGAAGCCTTGCGTGTGATGAGGTTATGAGTGGGGATGTCATTAATAGGTCCCTGGAGGAGCGGAGGGGGCAGTTAGGGGTGTATATGTGTACCAGGTTGGAGATGTACGGAGGACAGGAGGTGTGGAGTGATTTAAAAGCAAGGCACAGAACTTTGAATTTGATTCTCTGGACAATTGGAAGCCAGTGTAGAGATTTGCAGAGAAGAGCAGCAGATGAGGAGCGGTTAGAGGAGTAAATTAGTCTAGCCGCACCATTCATGATGGACTGAAGATGTGACAGTTTTGTTAGAGGGAGACCAGAGAGGATGATGTTACAGTAGTCCAGACGAGAGATAATGAGAGCGTGTACTAGGACTTTGGTGGTCTCTGGGGAGAGACCACCAAAGGTGGTCTCTTGAGCTTATAATGCCCTGACTAGTCAAATTGTGGACTTGTACAAGACCTCTACAGGTATCTGTGGTATCTGGCACCAAAAGATGTGGAGCTGATCCTTTAAATCCTGTAAGTTGATTTGTGGTGCCTATATAGCTCATGGTGCCCGATGTTGCTTTAATCGGTTACAAGATTTGAGCCATCCACGGTTCCTTTAAGCAGGATCCTGCTCCTGAAATCCATTACGTTAATGGGGACAGTGGGTCTCCATCCAATGTAATGGACAGGCTGCCATCTGCAGAAGCGCTGCGGCTCGATATGGGGGCAGCTTCAGGCTTGCACGGTGACGTTGTCATCGCGCTTCGCTGAGACTTCCTCGAAATGGCCGTGTATCGAGCTATCTGTTCTAAATGGAGTGAGAAAATGTCTCTTTTGCAGTTTTAATTTCGAAGCATGGAATTAGGAGGTTCACTTTCTTTTTGTACAGGTAACAGTTACAGAAAAGTAAGGGGAACATGAATTGAGGGGAAATCTTACTATGGAATTAGGAATCTTATGAAATCACCAAGCACAATGCCAATCTTTGTATAAAGTATCAAACATTAGAAACAGCTTCAAAATGCAGTAAGAACTACAAACCAAAGAGCCCTAAATGCTGTCTGGTTCCTCTAATATAAAATTTTCACCTTGTCTTATTAAATGGTGTTAAGACCAGGCATTCCCTCAACTACAAGAACTTCTTCTGGCTGCAGGTCGGAGATTTCAAGTTCTCCCACCCTGGTGCGGATTTCTTGAGCAGTGGTGGAAGCAGAATTCCTTATCAGCTCTGTACAAATTAAGTCTTGAGAAAAAAATGTAAGAGAACATTTCGGAGACTTATCTCCAGTCCCGAAGAGTGGCATCCAACATTTACCGCCAGTCATGGAGGGGGATAATCCGAGGGTAGCCTTAATCCTGCGGTGCCTTGCCGCCTTATCTAGCTCTTGACAATTCTGCATATTCTTTAATTGCTATCTTTGAGTGACCCTGCCTGAACTGCTTCCACAGGCGGACAAACATTACATTTATTTGTTTAAATTACAATTTCAAAATGTACTGCACGGAGTGTATTGCATATGATCCGGGACAGTGCACAATGTTATTCCCAAATTCTCATATATGCTAAAAGATGAACCTTTGTAACCTGGGCTGGTCATTCACTTCTCAGCTTCTAATACTTTACACAGGAGAATGTTATATAGACAGTATATAGAGGTTCACCAGGTGTGTATTCTGGTTTCTGAGAATGAATGCAAAGAAGGAAAAAAGCGATGGAAAGAAAGATAAGGAAGACATTTAAGGAAGAAAAGAGGCAGTCAGTCAGGTCTATCGATGGATCTACAGACGCATCTATCGCAGTATAATTAGCTGCTATCTCCATTCCCCAGAGTGTTCCACTGACAGCTTCATTGTATAAAAGTATGGAGACTTGCACTGAGGCCGCGCTAGTTCATCTGCACACTAAAGAAATGGTCTGTCTCTTTAAGTTCCTGGACCAAGCCTTACGGGAGCTGGGATTATCTGTGTTCCTGCATTAATGGAGCTGGAGGACAGGCAAGGGACAGCTTTGTTGGTGAGTGACAGCACTGATGTGACCAAACTCTTACATTCCATCGTCTCGCTGGAACCTTATCACCACCTGCCACTGTGTCACCTTGTCCCTCAGACACGCCGTTCATGCTTTGGAAGCCTGGGAGAATGACAGCATCTTTATGAATTGCCACCTAACCTGTTCTATTCTCTATCTTGACAATGGAATGGTACTGTCTGCTCTGTCTGAACAATTAGTCCACGTACAGCTTACTCCATCTCTTAGAAACACTGAAACTGATGCAAGCCTAGAAAGAATTCTCCATAACATCATATTAATACTTATTACTGAGACAATGGTAGATTTGCAATGGCCATAGTGTGGACTTTATAGAGAAAGCCATGGCAACTGGAATGGATTATGAGATCACATGGAAATACGAGAAAGCCTATTATTAAGAGAAAGAAGTCATGTCAATATATGACATAATAACCTCCCTAGCACTCTTGTGAGGTCCAGATTTCTGTACCAAAATTGTACCATACACTTGGAATTTTTATTTTTCTATTTTATGTTTTTATTTTATGTTATTTTAGGCCTGTAACATACTAAAATGTGTCCGTACATGGGTCTAGTAGACATCCTGAATGTAATAATGTTTGAAACACATATTTGAATTGTATTGAATACAGTTATCATTGTATCCAGTACAATTCTATTTGACACCCTCTATCCCCTAGGTGCCCTTTGGGCGTTGTTTGGCGGCCCTCCTTAGTCCTCCACATGCGGCCCGAAAACCTAACTGCTAATGCATAGCAACTCACCTGACCCAGCTTTCCTAATCAATTTTGGTAGTCCTACATCAGTAAACTTGTCAATGTTGATCGGGGAAATTAGGTCTACATATGAGTGCTGCACCCAGGGGCAGGAGGGTGTCGGGTTTTGACTGCCTGTGGGGATCTGGTCCACTGCCTGCTGAGATATGTCGATGGTCTGGATTGATGCTATGTGCGGCCCTTGAGTGATGCGGATGCGCACTTGTGGCCCTCCATATCAACTCAGTTGCCCACCACTGCTCTATCCCCTTCTCTCAGGAGAAAGAGGGTTAACTTCAAAGGGGCACATCTCGGGAATCACACTAAAAACTTTTCTCTACAGAAAACGGTTTTTGTGCGATTTACTTTCAAATCTCCTGCCGCCGCCCAGATGTGATGTCATCACGTCACTCTACGAGGGGGGTCGTCTTCCATGCAGAAGCCTCAACAGTACATCGGAGCCACCATAGCAGCGCAGATCGGTAAGCTTGTGCTGTGGGGCTCCGATCTCCGCCGGGTGGCCCCAGGTCCAGTGCAAGACTAACAGGTTAAAACTGGACAGCCTGGCAGGAATGCCAGGGAGGTTAATGTGACATGGAGATTCCACTCCACAGTTGAGGGTAATTTAACATGTTGTGTATATACAGATGCTAAGCTGCAATAAACAGGAAATCTAAAAATCTAAAAACTTCAATTCATGTTAGACTGACAGGAGATATTTCAATAGTACAGGACAATCGAATCAAAGATCAAGTGAGCAAAAGTTGATGTGTGTATGGCCACCTTAATAGGTGTTCATACTTTTATTTATTACTCGATTGATTATAAATCGAATAAAGCAAGTAGTAAAGCTAGCCACACATGGTTCAATTGACTGTACAATCAATGTAATTCGATCCATTTTTTTAGTCGGTCGATTGAAAATTGAAGCATGTCCACATGGTACGATCGTTGAAATTCGATTTTAATTGTCATTTTGCTCAAATCTAAATTTGATCGGACCAGTTGGAAAATTTTGATTGATTGTCCCCACATTGTGTCTAATTTTTTGTACTGTTGTTTGACCTGTCCAATTGAGATTCGATTCAGTCAATTAGCATACTGTAACTTCTGGGAGACGGGAGGAGGGAAATGCAATACAGTCATTTAAACCATGCAAGCATGCATTGTAATGGCTTGTGTGTCTGTTCATTGACACACAAGCATGCAAATGGCGATCTCTGTGAATACATCTCCTAATGTAATGTGTGCCCCCCAGTGTCCTTTTACCACGATTATAATGTACTGTATTAAAATGCAAAGATATTACCTATGGGTTTTTGATCCCTCTGTGACCATCATTGGTCCCTTTTTGATCACTCTGTGACAATCGCTTTTTGATTACTCTACGTTTAAAAATGATTAAATTCAATTGAAGTCGGGCTTTGATTGCATACTCAATGTGGTGTGTACTTCAATTCAATTACAATCGACATACGATTTAATGATCGAAAACTTTGATCGAATTGATGATCGATTTGATGTCAATTGAACCATGTATGGCTAACTTAAGATCGAGTCATATCTATCGAAATTAAGGGCAAATAAAAACACAAAAATGGATGGTACATGTCCATAAATTTTTATTATGACTGAAGTAAAATTTGTCTTAAGCTCCTTGTTAGTTAATAAAAAGTAAAGCTGAAAGATTTCCAATTCATACTCATTCAAGCAGGACTTGTGCATGAACAGACTTATTAACTTCTTCTAATCATTAACAGGAGTCGTGCTGATAATCTGGACAAATAGAGTTATGTAACCAAATTATCATATTTTTCTGACTACAAGATGCACCTTTTTACCATTAAAATCAATGGGAAATTGTCCCTGTGTCTTATAGTCAGAATAAGTTAAAAGAAATTTTTTTTTTGAGTCCCAACCATCCTGGGTGTAATAGCTATGCAAGAGGCACATTTTACAATTAGATAGCATGAGTTGTGTATTAACATTAACATTCTGCATTGCAATAATAAAATTTTGTGACAAAGAATTACATCTCCTCCCATAAATAGCTGTTTATGGGTAAGTTGTTCAGTGCCAGATTGTAAAATAGGTTTCTCCATAAGTTAGTGTGTTCAGAGAATGGGTACTGCTAGTGTACAGACATTAAAGTTACAGCCCTGCACACTCTGCTGCAGCACAGACCTCCCTCCTGGCACTGGGCTTTTGGCTGGAGGAATACAGAGTGAATACTGCATGGTCCAGTCCTGCCTACTTTGCTGGAAAATTCTGCATAATCACTTGATATCTGAATAGCGGTCCATAACCCCCCCCCTAATTTTCTCTTCAAAACTTTGGTGAGTGACCCTATGGTCCATGCATCTTATAGTCCGAAAAATACAGTAGATTTTGTATGTCCAAATCTTGGGTTGTATAGGAGGGTTGGGTTGTATAGGAAGGTTAGACATACAGACAATACTTGGCAGGGTAGTAGATGTTTCCCAAGCTGATGCACACTTCACACACTTGTAAAGTCAGTTCTACTGACCTTGTGAGTTTAACTCAATCACACAATAATGGAGGACAACTACACAGGAGGCAATGATATAGAAGGAAAGGAGTTCAAGTCCGACAGCTGATGTTTACAAACAAAAGATCATTTACAGGTATCACTGAAAATGCATATCTACCTTTTAGGGGGGATGCCAAATGATCTCCTACAGTTTATCACAAATTGTAAGAAAGCAGGGGTTATAAATACTCCATTTACGACATTGCAGGCAAAGAAAAAACCTTTTGGTTTGGTCCGCATTAAAACTTTGCATGTTTGTAATCACGGCATGCTTATCATTTTTTTCCCAAACCACATACAGTATTACCAACGACTTGCCTCAGACTTAAAATAACACAACAAAACAAAGTTACTATTTTCCACTTGTAGGCAGAAATATGTTTCAGTCTCTATAATTGTAGACTTGAGAAGTTAGGTACCCATTCTGACATCCTCCCCGCCTCCCATCCCTACCAGCCCGGAGGTCAGTAATCTCCATGCACACATGCCTACTTGCCGCTGGCTCCCACACCAATCAGTGCTGAGCAGACGGAGAGCTGTGTGTTTGTTAAGCTGATAATATCTATTTAATTTACTGCACAACGCTGCTCAGCTCCCGGCTGTGCTCTCTGCTCTGATTTTACAGAGGCAAATACACAGCCACGTGGGGAACAAACAGGGTTGTACAAGCACAACACTACAGTGCTCATTCTGCACCAATAGCTAGACTGGCCACTAACCTTCATCGCATGTTCTTATAGTACAACTTTAATTTTAAGAAGTCACTCTCTTCTGCCACAAGCAACCGCTACATATTTACTGATATATGGACATTCTATGTGGGTTGCAGAAGCAATTTTTCCCACAATACATCAAGATTTGGTCTTTTGATCATTGGTTGATTATTATTTGTTTGAATATTTAGCTTGTATTTCCAAATTACTGCTATAATAAATGGTCCCAACGTCACTTGTAATACAAATGTATCTTTTTTATATTTCTATTTGTTTTGTAATTATAGTTTATGCTGATATTCGTTGGAATGTATACATACATGGAAATGGCACCTTGAAGGAAGAAAGCTGACTTGTATTGCTAGCAAATAAAAATAAGTAACTCTACATAACCTTTAAGGGCCATTTCACACTAGCTGCACTGCGGCTGTGATGCAGTTTTTTTCCACTACAGGATTGCCTAGTGTGAAATGACCCTAAATAGACATTTACTGATGTTATGGAATTGTTCAATGCCATTTGTGTATTTTAACAATCATTTGCCTCTATTCTGTCAGCTTAGATCAGGGTTCTATACACCAAAAACAGAATATTATTGGCTGACTTTGATGTTACTGCTTATCTTTAAGATCCCCTAAGACTCAAATTGCTTGTATTTGTGTCACAATAAATATTTTAATAAGATATAATACTGATAATTATGATAATATTGAAAAATTTTCAAACAAGAAGATGGTATAGAGAACACTTATAAATGTCTAATGAGCATACACGTCAATTCTAAATGGTCATGATGGTAGTTGTGCGTTGAAAGCTTTTGGTAAAGATGTTCTCAGCATCCTGTGACAGAAATGTTGGCTCTACCAGAATACATCCAGAACAACCAGTCTGGTAATAATCATGTAAAGAAATTCTTATATGGTTTAATTTTTAAGTATCAACTCTTTTTTTAGGCATCCCATGCTAACTATGATTTGAAAAAAAAATGTCAGGCCTGGGTTCATCATGATTTCACTTTACTAGAAGACTTCCCTATGACTTGTGATATCATTATGTTTATGGCTAATGACAATATAATATCTCTGACCTCTAATCATTTACAGGAGTCTCTGTAACAAAAGTAACTTTTTAAAGTGCAAATCTTGGGTTTTCTATAGATTTTATAGGAAGGTTAGACATACAGACAATGTGGCACGGTAGTAGATGTTGCCCAATCTGATGCATACTTCCCTATAACCTTTAATAGCTTTGAATTTATGGCCCATTAAAGTATAATATCTCTGAACTGTATTTTAAAACTTATTAATTTAACATTGTAAAGAGCAGCAAGAAGAGATTAACTCATAACAACTTGTAATCATCCTTAAACTATCATAACCTCTAAATCCTGATTAGTGTACGCATCTTGTTGCACTATTGTCATCAAAAGATGACCTACAAAATTGATTTGTGGTCAATATCCACCTACCTGTCCATCCAGCCAGACAGTGACAGTGACCAGTGACGGGGTCACATCCCTCTGCATGGGCACAATCACAGCGTTCAGCACAGTTCAGACCATACATATCCTCCTAGAAGAAGAGATCAGTGTCAGCACGCACATACAGGAGCGAAAGATGGAATAAGTCATCGGTACAGGTTTATTTAAAGCCACTTTGCATACCGGACAAAGTTGTTCACAGATGTCTCCCATCCAGCCAGCAGTGCACATGCAGCTACCATTTACTGAGTTACAGGAGGCGTCATTCAGACAGTGACACGTCTGATTGCAACCAAATCCCCAAGTGCCACTTGAACAAGGAATGGAGCAATCTATCCCTTGCCAGCCTGTATAGAGTTAGAAAAGAAAGAAAAATGAATACAATATCTGTATTTTTTGATAACATACACTACGCAGCACAGTAAGGCATTGATGAAATTATTTCAACTCTTGAGGGATGACATCCAATAGGGCAGCAGATAGTGGTTATCCATATTGCCTTGCGTGCTAGGGTCCTTATGTTGAATTCTTGGCTAGGTGATCTTTAAAGAAGTTCATTAGATATTAATGTTTATAATATATATATATATATTATTGTGTATATTATATTTATCTCAGCACTATACTTAATATTACTGTGTTATTGAATTTGACACATGATTTCTGACATGGATACTCAAGTATTTACATATTTTTGCCAACCAGTGAATTAACCTTTACAAAAGCCCTGACTTTTCTGTAACTTAAACCGTTGTGAATCAGTTCATCCTTAAGTTCAAAAAAGAAGAATAAAAATCATTCTCTATGCAGCTAGAATGATCTTGCTCCTCCCTTATAGAACATAGGCCATATTTCTACATTTTATATTTGAAAGCTTGAAATCTGGCAATTCATTAATGGGAAATAGTGAGATAGGGCATGGGTGTCGGACTCTTAACCAGGAGACAAATTTGGCCCGCTGAGCAAATATTTTTGGCCCACAGCTGATCTGCTAGATCTGCCTTCTTGGCAGCCCCCCTACCAGCTGCACTCACCTCCCCTCCATCCTCTCACTCTGGGAATAGCTGTGCATTCCAGTGACATATCATTGAGCACCCTCAGCCTAAAGCACTCTGTAATCTGTAGTTCTCTACTCCCAGAGCTAGAGGATAGAGGCATGGTGAGAGCTGCTGGTAGGGGGGTTGCAGGGAAGGCAGAACTGGGGAGAGGGTAGCAGAATTGGTTTGGGGAAAAGCAAAGTACGCAAACTGTTCACACAGGAATGGGAGCACACATGAACTACACACACACTTTACACACAGGAATAGGGACATACATAGACTACACACACTGTGTGCACTGTACATATTATGTAGTCCATGTATGCCCCCATCCCTGTGTGTACAGTGTGCGTAGTTCAAAGGTGTCCGACTCATGGCCATAAAATGTCTTATATATTTTTTATATTTATTAATATCAAGGCTCGCCTCAGACTATGTCTGAGTTTTTAAATTTGGCCCGTTGTATATTTCAGTTTGGCATCTCTAGGATGGGGGGCCCGAGTGTGGTCTAATATGTAGGATCAACAAATTGAGCGATGTAAATACTTTCTACACCTACAAAAATGTTTAAATTCAGAATACAAGCATATCCACAAGACTACATGCAGACAAACTCTTTAAATTGTCCCATTATTCGAGGGAGTTATAAAACATTGTGACATGAAGGCAGGGGGTATTTACATATTATGCAAAGTCAGGATTAATCTGAAAAATCATTGAAGGGATTTTAAAGTAGGGCTAATGGACAACATAGAATTATTAAGCACAGCAGGGTCGCATTGAACATAATTCAATAGTATTTTTTTAAAGTGTACTGTGCATAGAAACGACTAAGACTGTAATTAAGGCGATGTCGGTATTTGGGAGGGGAGAGGGGGGTGATCTGCCACGCTGCCCGGGGGCCGGGGTTCAGGGGGCTGGTCGGGGCTGGGAGTCGTGGAATTCACGAACGCAAAGGACGGTCCGTGTGACCGTTTTTTTTCACCATCACGCCACTTTCCCGGAGTCATCTCTGCCTCGGCTCGCAACCTCTGATCTCTGTGGGGGCGGGGAGGTGTTGAGTGTATGTGGGACGAGGCCCATGGGGAAGACGCTGGATTGGGTGGAGGGTTCTAGCCCCCCCCTCTCTGACGTATGACCTCCGGGCTTCTGCGTTATTTGCAGTCCGTGCGTTGCATGGGAGCCCTGAGGACCATCGTGAGCCATTGAAGGAGCTGGTCCCGGGTTCCCATGGCCGGACGGCGGGGGGATATAAGGGACGTGCATGCTGTAAGCCGACAATGCCGGATGTAATGATGGGCTGCCGTTCCTGTTTGGAAGGGGATACAACCAGATGGGTCGAGTGAGTAGGCTCCCCGATAGGTAGGCTCCTACGGCCTTCTGGGGTATGTGTCACATTTCTATCCATTATACTATCTTCATCCGCAGGTGGCTGGGGCACAGCCGCGCGTGCCGCTGGTTCACCCATTTTTTCTGTGTCCCCCGGGCGGTCGGGTCATGGGTGCTTGGTCGATCTACCCTCCTCTGCTACCCCGCACCCGTAAGGGCTCACGATCCATGCAGCACCCACACCTGTTTAGGCCGTGAGTACACTTCCCTATATGTTTACCTATCATATTTCAATGTTGTACATTGACTAAGATACTTGTTTGACATTGTTAAAAGAAGCACTGAACATCTCCTGAAGAAGCCAATCTGGCGACGCGTCGAGATTAGTGTTTATGTGCACTATATTATCAGTACATGATTCTTGTGTAGAATGTTTTTAAATGTATCTGTCTATATCTTCAAATGTAACAATTGATAACAAAGCAACAATAATGTATATATGTGGTTTCCCAAACTGTTGAACCTAACACTAACACTGCCTATTAAATATATTTCTGTACATATGATCATATTTTTACTATTTGGTGCCTTAAAAGTCCCCCTAAGTCCCTAAACCTACAGTTGAGATAGTCAGTGGCTGGTGCACTAAACACTTGGCCCTACTCCTTAACTTTGCTTTTTTGTTCAATAAGCTGTAATTTAAGTTTAAGGAACATTACTGGTCCCATGGATGTGTTACCTAGTCACAGAGAAGAATGTGTCTAGCCTATTTTCATACAACCATGAACCCGTTGCCTTGCAAGAAAAAAATACCTATTTTGGTAGGCATCCTTTGATGTGCTGCCAGACATATTAACAGTTCCAACGATGGATTAACATAATGGGTGAGATGATTCTGAAATGGACATTTTTGCTGCTGCATCACAAAACAAGGTACATGTATAATCAGATGTCAATCTGACCCATCCTCCTTTCAGTGTAATATCTAGCTGTTCCTGCGCTGAGCACAAACTCCTTTCTTTCTGAATAATCTGAAAAGCTCAGTTAATTAACTAAAGAAAAAATGCTTTTACATCAGTTACGTAAGTCCAGGTTTATTCAATAAAAATGTCAGCGCTAAGTGCAGGGACAGACAGCTATCATACGAATGGTATGGGTCACATTGACGTCCCTGAGAGTCAGTGATGGAAGAGCGGCTACTTGCCAAGCTCTATTACCTTCTTTACACATACAGGACCCATCCACTGGGGAGCAGGCTGCACCGTTCTTACAATTACACACCGATGAGCAGTCAGTTCCGAACGTTCCAGTAGGACATGTAGCTGAACAGTCTGGTCCCTGCAAAGAGGAAATTACGCAGGTAATTTGACCATAGTCAACAATCTCCACTATACTATACTAAGGAAGTAGAGGTCAGCAGTGCAGGGAATGAATGGAAACATCTTTCTGACTGTGGCAGACATACATCACACAATATTCACTAACCCTAATCAAACTCCCTCTTTTTTTTTTTTACATTTTTAATACATTTGTCAAAACCTCAAGTAAACTTTTCATCTGTGCTAGAGCAATCTTATATGTTCCGATCTCTAAATCTTCAGGATTTTGTTGATACAATGTTCAGTGCTTTGCAATTAACCCAAAAAGTTGGCTAGTTAAAAAAAAAGATCTGTCTATAATTGTAATGGTAGGGATATTGTAGCTGTAAACAGAACAAACAAAAATAACCCTTACAGATGTTAACAAGGGGTCCTTATAGATCACAGTACTACAGTAATTACTACAGTAATGACGTATCTCCATCTTCTGAATCACTTTGTGCATTGATGCAAAAATTAATAATTCTGCTGTTGCCAACATCCCATCTGATTCTATGGTTTCTGAGCTTAGTGAGAACATCAGGCCCATTTCTATGCAAAGTTATAGGGACCCTATAACTATAGCTACCGTTCTGGCCAAACAGTTGAGCTGGGGGGTAGGGGTTATGAGTGGTGCATCCCAAACCCCGCCGGACAGATCACGCTTTCGGTAGCAATTGGCATGTGGAATATGCGTGCTGAGTTAAGCACAATGGGACCAATAAATAAAATCCTCATTAATTGGTCTATGGATTTGCCACCAAGTTTCAGGAACGCAATTGTGAAAAGCAGTTCCATGCATACTGACCCCCAGGGTTGTTTGGGGGGGGGTCCACTTAATAAAGGTAGGGCTTTATAGATTTGTCTGGCTGAAGCTGAGCGTCCATGCAGTCCTTCACATTGCAGAAGATACACAGAAGGTGCATATCTAGTCGGGAATTGGGCAAAGCCATTTCTGTGCAGGGATTTATTTTGGTGTAAACGGCTTGCTCTTTATCCCCAAATGTGTTATAGTTAAAATGCCACAAACTGTTGCCGAGATCATTAAATGTGAACAAAACAGAAGGAGACTTCAGCTGCGTCTCAGGCCTCTGTATAAAGTTCAAGTCTATTAATCAGATGCTACAGTAATCAGTAATGAAGACAGAATCTGGTTGTTATTATTGTACACTTAGTCAATCTACTGAATTCATTTCTTCAGTGAGCTACCAAGCTTTTTCCTGCAAACCTTGTTTATTTTTGAATGCCATACTGCTAGCTGTCACAGTGAAATCGAATCATTGTCCTGCGACTACAGAATGATTAAGGGTTAGTGCATATGACTCTTGCTGTCAGACTTATTGCATGTAAACACAGCGCAGTTCAAACGATTGTGTTTAGAGGAAAAAAAGGCTACGTCTGACTTTCTTTGTCTACATTCCAAACACAGCTCCAACGCAACATGCAAAGCATTAATGTCCCTAATAAATGAGCTGCTTTGTGATTGGCATGGGATTCACACGTACATCCAACACAGGTAAACAAGGTCCTTGTATATAAGTCCTAAGGGTATCTTTACTTCCAATATTCTCGGTTAACAACAAAACAGCACAAAAAACAACAAAGTATAGAAAACTCTTCAAACAAGCAGCCAAGGTGGTACTCGGAGCCCTGTGTGTGACAATCACACTGTCAGCCAGAAAGTCAGAGAAAGAGGAGAGGAGAGAACTGCAGCACTCAGCTGCCTATTGGCTCTCCAAGCTGTCAGTTTTCTTCTCCCTCTGCCTAATGCATACAGTGGCCTCACCCTCTCCTACCACTGCCAGTCAATCAGACTGTGATGCATGCCTCTGCATGATTGGTGTGTGTGTATGATGCATGACTCTGCATGATTGGTGTGTGTGTGTGTGTGTATATATGATGCATATCTCTGCATGATTGGAGTGTGTGTATGATTCATGTCTCTGCATGACGTGAGTGTATATCAGTGGTGGGCAACTAAGTTGATATGGAAGGCCACAAGAACGGCCCTCTGCATCATTTAAGGGCCGCACATAACATTTTTAATCTATACTGACTTGTAAAAGCATTTTTTAGGAAACAATTACAGCAGGCACAGCTAGAAGACATTATTTCTAAATAACAAACCTTTTTTTAAACTATACTTAAAGCATTAGGGAACATTGTAGTATGGTAATGCACATTTTGTGTGATATAAACAATCAAAGGTTATATGCCTCATAGATATCATCAAAGCCTTTGATGATATCTATGGGGCACTTAACCTTTGATTCAAAGTTTATGTCCCCCTATTCTGAGGTTATGTGCCACAATATGTATTATACAATCATCTCCCGTTTGTTGGCAAAATAGTGGGAGCATAGGCACTCACCTGTCTGCCAACTGCTTAAGCTGAGCATGCTGATTGGCATACATGAATGCCAATCAGTGACCCAGACAGTGCCTGAACAAGTTCCTCACTTCTCCTCCGCTTCAAGCTCTACGAAGATTCTGAGCAAAGACTTGTCAATAGGGGGTCGGCAAACAATTTACTTTGCCCTATGCAGTTACTGTTAGTTTTCGGGGCTGCAACCATGCATGTCTCTGCATGGTTTGAGTGTGTGCTCCTCTAAGTGTATATGACGCATGTCTCTGCATTATTGCTGTGTGCAAAACGGTAAGAACAGGAGAGTGCACCTGTGTAGATTGAATAGGAGGGCTCGATAATGTTCCCAACTTGAAAAGGGGGTCCGCAGGTAAAGTTTAAGAACCAATGGCAAAGATGGAGTTGATGAATGTGTCACACAGTCCAGATGTTCAGCACACTTGTATATGGTCAGACCTCCACTATTTAATGTCAAATCCTCTTGGCGTAGAATATGCAAGGCCAATAGATGTCAGGAAAAGCAGCATTAGGGCAAAGCACTCCTCAATTATTCATTTAGGGACAGTCATTAACATTTTGAACCTGATTAGGAGAATAACCTGCTAGGTGGAAGTTGCTGAAGAGACATAAATGCCCAATCCTGTCAGCAAAATCACCAAGGCACAAACCTCGAAAGGATCAACACTTTAACCTTATACATAAGCCTGTGGAATAATGAGCTTAGTTCTTAGATCCTTACTTCTTAAATATCGCAAACCTTACTCATTACCTTCCCAAGACCCTCTTTGGTCAAATGTCACAACTTTTTGTAACTACTGTAATTTGATTGACCCTTAAACTAAGCACTATGCAGATGCTTCCTTTATTTTACATGAAATAAATTCAGAGATAGAATGAATTGGACTGTTCAAAATTAACCAACCTATAAAGAAGACTCAAATAAGGGAATGTCATGAAAAAATAGCCAAAATTCAATATAGCTCATCCTTATCCACCAAACTAATGTTCAAATAATTCCTTGCAGGGTGAGGATTTACTTTACTAAGTGAACATCCTAAACTGATTTAGTAACTTAATGCTACTACCCTTTGGCTTATAGACAATTTTGGATATCCCAATATGTGTTATTAACCTTTGTATACTCCAGAAAAATACACAACAGCCTCAGATTTGTGTTCAGAGTTCATATGGTTATCATATCACCTGAAGGTTATATGAAATATTATTAACTTTAGGCTCTTTACATTTTCTGCAAACTCCCAATTAGCACAGTTTTGGGACTTGGACCTGTCATGGTGGCATTATCTTAATGCCCCTGGAGAGCCTGAACAAAGCTGGGTATCTATACTAACAGATACATTCTGCGCATTCTATACCCTGCTGGATCCTACTGAAAACGGTATATGAACAGTTTCTGAGAATATCATAAAACGTTTTATATATTTTTACACATATATTTGTATTAAATGTATTGCTCTTCTAAAATATCATGTAAATCCTCCTTGCAGCACAATTAACTATCGGCAAGAATTGATGGAAACAACAGCTGCCTTATGGTGAGGTTTTGGCCAGTAGATGTTTTTGGTGCCCTTGAGCACCCCCTATTTTGGTGCTCAGGGAGTTCCCCATGTTACCGAGCGATGAGATGCCTTTTGTTTTTTGATTTATTTGTCTGTTTTGTTTGTTACTACATTTAGCTATTTGCTGTTACTCTTGGTATGGTTGCCTGCTATAATTGGCACCTTTACTTTACTTGATGTAACCACAAAATATTTATATATATATATATATATATATATATATATATATATATATATATATATAATATACCAATACTTGTTTAAATTTTTTACTGTTACTCTATTGTTACATTTGTTTAAACTTTAATACAAATATTCAAACCAAAAATATCATGTAAGTTGGGGACATAGAGAAAATGCCTTTTAACTTAAATAGATTTATTTCATTTTTTCGATCTTGTATTGACATTGATCTCCAAAGTTATCAAGTAAGCTGGGAACATAGAGAAAAATGCCTTTTAATTTATTCGATTTATCTAATTTAATGTATTTTTCGGACTTTAAGATGCACCGGACCATAAGACAGGCAGGAAAACCAGAAAAAAAAAAAAGATTGAATACGTTTTCACATCAATTGGGTTAATGCAATAAATTCAATGAATGCAATATTCAATTCAGCCAGTAGGGGTCATTACCAGCAGTACACTCTCAGCAGAACACATAATTCT
This sequence comes from Ptychadena robeensis, assembly GCA_036250615.1. Classification (NCBI taxonomy): domain Eukaryota; kingdom Metazoa; phylum Chordata; class Amphibia; order Anura; family Ptychadenidae; genus Ptychadena; species Ptychadena robeensis. The sequence goes on along the minus strand of CM070034.1, from coordinate 126,575,652 downwards.
CCACACTGATCTGCAGGAAGGGGGGGGGTGGTTTCCTACTCTCCACTGCTCTCCCTCTGCCGATCTTGCCAGTGTCCATGGGAGCTGCAGAGTGATTGCAGTTCCCACAGACAGGAGAGAGATGCCAGTTCATCTATATCTAACTCTTCATTGCCTAAGCCAGCTGGGCTCTGAGCTCTGCTGGCATAGGTAAATACACAGTTCAGATGGAAGAGCTTGACACCGGCCAGCATCTCACATTTGACAGCTAATCTCTGTGCCGGGAGAGCTGGCATGCTGTATCCAAATTTTTGAGGTACTTTTAACAGCAATAATTTTGGTACAGAGCTAATCCCCTGAATGAACATTATAAGAATGGAGGGCATTCAATTTTCAAGTTTGAAGAAACTTCAAGGAATATGGGCAGTTTAACATTCAAACCACCAGGTCCTGCAAGTTTTTTTAATATGATAATGTAGCATTCCATCCGAGTTTTACATGGTATATATACACTGACAGGCTACTTTATTAGGCACACCTGTTCAACTGCTCACTGATGCGAATTACTGATCAGCCAATCCCATGATGGCAACTCAATGCCCAACCCGAGCTTCAGAATGGGGAAGAAAGGTGATTTAAGTGACTTTAAACATGGCATGGGTGTTGGTGTCAGACTGGTCTGAGTATTTCAGAAACTGCTGATCTTCTGGGATTGTCACGCACAACCATCTCTAGGGTTTACAGAAAAGGGAAAAACATCCCGTGAGCGGCAGTTCTGTGGGCGCAAATGCCTTGCTGATGCCAGAGGTCAGAGGAGAATGGCCAGAGGGATTTGAGCTGATAGAAAGGCAACAGTTACTCAAACAACCAAGGTATGCAGAAGAGCATCTTTGAACGCACTACACGTCGAGGCAGATGGACAGCAGCAGAAGACGACACCGGGTGCCATTCTTGTCAGCTAAGAACAGGAAACTGAGGCTACAATTCGCACAGGCGCACAGAAATAGAGGATTTCCTGATTTCCTGCAGCTTGTTGGCTGCATCGGCGGGAGCGTGTGCTATTGATTTAGCAGAGGAAAGATGCATCGGTCGCTGTTTTCCCATGTCTTGGAGACACCTCCATTGATCTTCAATGCTATGTCCGCGCACAGCTTCCAAATAGCACCAGAGGCGTGCTGCTCAGAATACACAGAGTGGACACTGTCCTATTCATTAGAATGTCTGCAGTGGGGCATAAGCAGCAGTGGACACTAGCCCTTAGTGTTTTCCATGCCTGAACAAAAACTACATTCTAAGTGCATTATATGTGGAATGGTAAATAAAATGTTTATATAAAATCTGTGTATATGCATTCTTTTTGCTATAAAGAAACATAAAAAGTCATACAGAAATCTTACTATTATTAAGAACAAATTGGTGTTTAGACAAAACACTTTCGACATGACAAATTATATTCTACTCTTCCTAATGACTTTGATTTGGCCACACTGGATTTACAGGAGTGGAGAAGAGGACATAGGTTAAGTACATTAACATTTTTCAATAAAAGGCTTTTTTTTAAGCCTCTTTGGCTACGCTGCAGCAATTCTCACCAGCTATGTCTCTGGTCTCGGCTTGAATACTCTGTTATTACTTATCAACTGCCAAGAATGCTCTCAGTCAGATGGGTGCATCTAATTTAACAGAAGCTTATAGACCACACAACTACAACTCTATTCCTATGTGTTTTATTCCTCACTAAAGACGGTAGGAGGAAATCTATGTCTCTCATCATTCTTTTTTTTTTGCAATATTATTACCTAAACCTGTTTTGCTTTAGTGTTTACAAATATACTGCCTGGCCAAAAAAAAAAGGTCACACACTCTAATATTTGATTGGACCATCTTTAGCTTTGAGTATGGCACACATTCACTGTGGCATTGTTTCGAAAAGTTGCTGCAATGACACAAGATCTATTTCCTTTTAGTGTTGCATTAATTATTCACCAAGATCTTGCATTGAGTCTGACCACTGTGCCAAGCCTTCTCCAGCACATCCCACAGATTCTCAATGGGGGACTCTGGACTCTGTGGTGGCCGATCCATGTGTGACAATGATGTCTCTTGCTTCCTGAACCACTCTTTCACAATTTGAGCCTGATGAATCCTGGCATTGTCATCTCGGAATATGCCCGTGCCATCAGGGAAGAAAAAATCCATTGATGGAATAACCTGGGCATTCAGTATATTCAGGTAGTCAGCTGACCTCATTCTTGGAGCACATACTGTTGCTGAACCTAGGCCTGACCAAATGCAGCAACCCCAGATGTATCCAATCAGAGGCTTGTACCTATTTGCTTACTGAAATCCAGGTAGCGACATTTTTGGTCAGGCAGTATATTTCCCAGTGAGCAAATGTTCTTTGCACATAAAATAAATACCATATCCAAATAAACATCTGTAGTAATGAGTGCACACTGTTAGCGGAGACCGCTAAGGAATACAAAGTGGCTAGCCTCAGAGACTTTAAATGGCAAAAATAGCCTTCTATTCTGATTGTATCGGGCCATTGCTTTCTCGGCGCATATCGCCCCCATTTACTAGGCTTCTTCAGGAGAATAATCCACATGGTGTAATTAGACAGATATAAAAGTGCTACGTGCAGTTTAAGTGTCATTTTACCCTTCTGATCTCCAAGATTTCATGAAACTGTAAAGTGAGGGGGAGGAATAGCTAAATATCTGAAAGCTTAACTGTCGTTTATCCTGGTCTAGGACAAAGCTATGAGAGTGTGATCCAAATGGCAGACAACCCAGTCAAACAGCCACCAGGGAGGTGTAATCCAAGGGGGCACATAACCCCAACTATCTCCGAAGGTTAAGAATTCTACCCTATGACTGTGCCTGGACCTCTTTGGGGAAGAAAAGGATTCTCTCTCTACTTCCTTGACTAGTACATCACATTTTGCTGGGGAAACAAACCCTTGAACCCCCCTCTGCATGCTGGATTCTTTCCTGTCTGCGGTTGGGATCACACCAAGTGAAAATTTTTACCTACCACATATACTTGAGTATAAACCGACCTGAGCATAAGCCGAGGTACCTATTTTTATCTACAAAAACTGGAAAAACATATTGACTCGAGTATAAGCGGAGGGTGGCAAAAGCAAAATCAGATAGTGGAGTTTTCTAAATGAGAAAAATATATAGGGCACCATTGCCCTTAGGAATCAATCAAACAGGATTAATCTTAGTGTCACAACCTCAATAAAGTTAAGAGGACCCAGGTTTATTGTTATTACAGGATGGGTTTTAAAAGCAAATCTTATGTTCAAACATGAAAAAAAATTTGCATGGAATTATTATGGAATGGAAACTTTTTTCCAATAGTAACACCAGTAACAGTAACCAGTCACCAGATGGCAGTGTTGCGTTTGTTTACTGTACATCAGCTAGTGTCGGCAACACAGAGGCTGCCCGCAACTGCAATGCCTGCGATCTGCGACCCAGGACAGGTGAGTGAACTCTGACCATGAGTATAAGCCGAGGGGAGCTTTTTGAATCCATTTATTTAATTGTAGCCAATAAACAAATATAAGGACCATTCCACCAATTCACAACCTCTGACAGCAGAGTAGAAAAATAAGAGATAAAGGAGATGAAGTGTAGCTAAGCTACAAATGTGCAAATGTTCTCTACACAGCTCAAAAAGTTTTGCAGAGAAGTAAAAAAACCAAACATGGTGAACAAATGTATTCTATTTGTACCTTCACTTCTGGGGTGAGGGAGGTCTGTATATATTCATTTAAACTGCTTAGTGCTTCATTAGCACTTTTCATCAATTGACCTGCATATTTACTATTCCGATTCCATGAGTAATAAGGAGGTTAATCTAACACTGTGTACGTGGTCTCTTTCAAGTGTTAGACAGACTTGTGATCTCCTTGCACCACTCTGCTCTCTAATGAGATGTGTGTAAGCTCCCAGCTCTCCCAAGGTTCTTAGCTAATTACTCCCTATGGAGATCATTATCAAACCCATGAACGCTGCAGTTTTCTGGAAAAACTCTTTCTACACAAGCTGTTCTCTGCATTTTGTGTGACTACAAGAAGAAAACACAAAATTTGCCATTACTGCCTAAAGAGCTAGATGTACTGTAGACGAGGAGGGCCCAAAGAAATATGGAACCAAGATCTGGCCAAATGGAATTTTTAATTTTCTCACAAACACTATATGTCAGTGAGACCCGCTACTTCATCTGCTGGGAAATGGAAAGTTATAGAAATATTGCTTTCACTAGCTTTATGTGATGAATGACCATTTCCAATTATTGAATGCATCTTTTGCAGCTAAGTTGGTTTAATGTATGCAAATACTATTGGGTATATGCGGTACTTATTTTGTAATAAGTTAACTAAAATGTGTACCAAGCAGACAACAAAAGTCACCACATCATCTAGTCCAGTGAGACCGGGTGCCCAAACTGAAACCCAAACCCCACTTATTTATCATAAAATGCCGGCTTGGCAAAATAAACCTTTAATTACACACACAAATTATATTCACACATGAACCATGTAAACACACCTACTTTCCTATAAGATAGTATAGGAGAGGGTATGGGTCACTGTGTGCAATCAGAAGAGAAGGGGAAGAGAACTGACAGCATTGTGAGCCAATAGGCTGCAGTTCTTTCCTCTGTGCCGGCTGAAAGCTTGTGTGCCCACAAAGAGTGCTCCGATTGCCACCTCTGCCACGCATGTCATAGGTTCGCCATCACTGATCTAGTCAGTCCCACTGTAATTTTACACCTTGTTATATATTTGTGATACAAGTAGTGAGTGTTGTAGATCACAGGTGCCCTTTGGGCAATATTTAGCGGCCCCCCTTGGTCCTTCACTTGTGGCCCCAGAAACTTAACTGTTTATGGATAGGGCATAGGAACTCAACATAGGAACCTGTCCACTGATCCTCAGCGAGAGGCGTGGGACTTGCTCAGGCGCTGTCTGGGTCGCTGATTGGCTTTATGTGCATTACCATACTACAGTGTTACCCAATGTTTGAAATATAATTTAATATAAAAAAAAAATTAAATTCTGGCTATGATTGCGGTCATTTGTCTATTAAAACATGCTTATACAAGTCAGAATAGATTAAAAATGTTATGTGCTGCCTAGTGATGCCTAGGGCCGCACTTGTTGTAGATACTTGGCCAAGTGTATACTGATAAAGCACTACATTATTGTCTGTCCCTTTGAAATCACACAGATACCAGCAATTTATTATGTCAGTAAACTCAAAAATATGATAAAGGAGTTCTCCTGGATACCCAAGAACTTCTAGACTTGTTCATAGACCTGACCACCTTTACCGGTATTCAGGGAGCAATTCCAGAATTGACCTGCAGATGGCACTCAGTAGAAACATGTGAAATGCATGAAAAACAAGAGGAACATAGACCTAGACAGTCCATCTCATCTTATTATGGTAAGTGTAAAGACAGGTGAACCCGGGTTCACGTCAAACACTCACTCACACTAAAGAGAAGATTTGTTTTTGAAAGTCACATAACTGAATGTTTGAAGTGAACACAAGTTCTACAATCGACACCTTTACTTTGCTCTCCCACAGTTTTAATAGACAAGGTCATTTGTAATACAAGAAGGGTCCTTTATTAAAAAGCACTCCAGGTGGATCACCCGAAATATGGTATTACTGTCACTTTTCAGTTCTCCCCATTTATGTTCATCAGATATTACTTTTATGATGATTGCCTTTGATCTGTTTTGTTTCATATATATTGGCAATTTAACTAGTGCCAACAAATAGGGATGGCACGTTCATTTTCATGCCTCCCAACTTTCTAAAATAGAGTGATCTTTAGCAAATTACTAATATAATTAAAATTTATTTAATTTAGCCAGCTCACTATCCCCTAATTGAATCCCAAAATGGGTGGAGTAGACTGTTCATCTATAGCAATTACTAAAGGAAAAAAATAAGCAACTTGATTAATAGAAACATAAAGAGTAATTAAATATGGAGATTTTAGATTCTTCTGTTGTTTTTTTAGGTTATAGATCTGTAACGGAACAGGGCCGGGAGTAGTAAACTAGGACAACACCAGTGTTGATTGAACAGTTTAACTTTTATTTGTGCAGCAGTGATAAACAGGAACTTATAACTTGCTACGGCTGTGGCCAGTTTGTGATAAACAGTGAAATAAAGGTTCACCCATGCCACTTCAGTTGGTAAGAGTCTCCGATACAGGCGATTCCTGGTCCCAATAGGGCACTTCTGGGTTTCCGATCCAGCTCTGCCTGTCTCACTGGTAGCCAGAGGCCAGTCCACTCAGCCATATTGGCTGCAACTCGGACAACACTTTGGATCACACCCAAAACAATGGTTTACCAACTCTCTGCAGGCTGTTCTGCCTCCGAGGCACCTGCACGCACCACACTTTTTTCTCTACAGGCCAGGGGTTTACTATCTTCACACTTGCACCTGCCTCCACCTTCTATCTCCTCTAAGCAAAAAGCTTTGCTTCCTCCGCCCTAGTTCCTTTTGTCTCCTCGGGCTTAGAGCTCCCATAGGCGTACCAGCTAATTAATCCACACTTGACCAAGAACTATACATGTTGCATGTTGTCAACTCAATAGTGATGAGCAGCATAGGCAATATTTGAATTTGCGATATTAAGTGAATAATTCGATTTGATATTTGCAATGCATTCACATTGCCATTACCTTCAAAATGAATCTTATTCATAACCATATTTGTGAATTTTGCAAACTCTTGAATAGCCGATATTCACCGAATATATTCACAATTTGAATATTCAAGCTCAACACTACAAGTCAATAAGTTAAACCTTCTTAAGTTTGTGTTGTACTTTCTTTCTGCTAGTTCACTATGTTTGCTATATGGATCCCAACATTTCAACTTCAGTTTTTCATCTTTAGTAGAGATGGTCAATGAGATGCTGAAGTTTCAACATTAATATAAATATATATTATCTGCAGATTAATATACTGAGCCAGTCAAGTACATGTGGAAATATCAGCATCAGTTCTTTAGTCTTAAAGCGGACCTACCACCAGAAATCTATGTTTTCATGAATGGCACTAGAAATACCAATAATAGGGAGGAATGCAGTGAAAAAAAAACTTACCTGTAATGACCAATTTAAAAAGATTATCCCACAGCTCTTCTCACTTCCTGGTTCATTGTAGGCAGAAATAGGCAGGACGTCACAGGAAGCAGTGATCTGCTTTGAAAATTCCCATAGAAGATCACTGAACACCCCCGCGATATTGCACCCCCAGTTCCATGTGTTGCCTTCAGCGAACCAGGAAGTGAGGGTTATCTTGTTAAAATGGTCATTACAGGTACGTTTTTGAGTTTATTTTACTGCATTCCTCCCTATTATTGCCACTTCTAGTGCCTTTCATAAAAACATAGATTTCTAGTGGTAGGTCCAGTTTAAGTTGAGATGAGAAGACATAAGAAGGCTTTCTCATGCAATGTAATTTACCATGTTGGGCAGTCATCACCGTCAATTGCCACTAAAGTGCTGGCTTGCTAGTGCAACAATTTATCCAATGGCAAAGTCAGTCACATCTATTCCCAGTGATAACCCCATGGTGTAGTTTAGAATTGATAATCAATTAACCAGCAATATGTGAAGAATAACTCATTTTGATTTCCTTTTTCTGGCACCTGTCACTTCTACAATAAATGGCATATACAGAAATATGATGAAAGCAGTTGCAGAATACTAAATGAAAAGCGTCAGGTGTATCTTTACATGTACATCTGCCAGATCATGAATGTTAATGGAAGCTTCACATACCTTTTATGCTTGATTAAAGGGAAGGAAAAATATTTTTGACAAAAGGAAATACAATACATTGGTGCTTCTTGGTCGAATTAGTATATAGCTAAAATGTTTGTCATTTTGGATGGGTATTAGGGATGTTATGCATGCACAGGTATAATCACACATGTAGACAACTTATTTCTACATCCCTATATGTGCAATGATTATATGAAGGATCGAAAGTTTGGAAAGCATACAGCATTTTCCTCAACCCTCAACCTGAATACAAGGGGACCCTCATCTGTTTTTATATAATTATAACCTGTACATGTTTCCATATTATTAGTTTCCTTTATTTTGAGCAATATCACTGACAATAATTCACAATTATTTATAGTGATTTACACTCAAGCTAGCCGTACACCTGTAATTTTTTCTGTTTGAGCGACCATAATGATCGATCTGTGAGGTTGATCGATCAGGAATCGATTCCTGCCCACCTTGTATGATCGATCAAAAGAATCGATATGGAAGGAGAGATCAAACAGAAGGCAATCGGACATTTCAGTTTTTTTGGTCGATAGCTCAGCAATCGATGCATCGTTAGTGGTGACCCTTGATCAGACTTGTGAAGAACACAGGCACTTACATACAAGCACTTCACATACACCCACCCTGTCATCATTTCCGATGGAATGAATTTGAGGGATCGACCTTTTTTGGAAACCTGCAATCGTTTCTGATAAGAGATCGATTATAAATCTATTAACCAAGGTGGTGTGCACTTCCATCACTTTGCAATCAATCGTTAAACAATTGCTTGTTTCGATTGCAAAATAATTGACAAGTCTATGGTTACATTTAGTTCATTTACTTGGGGCTGCTTCCTCTAAATCTATAGTCTAAAGCTGGCCATAGACACCTCAATCCATGGCCGGCTTGTAGCAGACTCCTGTGAGTGTATGCTACAGAACTACAGAACTGTCGGCTACAGAACTGACGGGAATCCTGTGTGCTCCACTTACACTGGCGATTCCCAATAGATTGTAGCCAATTAACTTGGAGGGGTAGAGACTCCCCCTCCAAGTTAACTGCCTACAACAGGATCGGCCACAAAAAGTTCAGGCAGGACAGATTGCCATGCAATCCAACCTGCCGGCTTTTAGGTTGAAACCTCAAGGCCCCCCAGTAGTTGCGGGCAACCGACCACTATGAGTTCGGCGGGAGCACGCACGGTGGTCGTTCGCCCACAACTATGGCCGGGAATTGGCACGTCTATGGCCGGCTTGAGATACTGGACCACATATATCATGATAGAAAAAAACAGCCATGGAAAGCAATACTAACGTTTGAAAACACCTGCATAGAAGACACCTCCATTCCCACAATAGAGTATGGTGCCATGAAATCATATGAAGAAGGGTTTTTAGAGCTGTTCCTAAGTGCTGCTATTAATACAACGAGAACCTGGGTGCCTACTTTGGAAGCCAGCAGTAACAAAATTGAAGCGGTTAGCTACATTTCTAGTTTTTTTTTGTGGCAGTGGGTAGAAATTACAGGTTTGCTTTAAGTGGGGAAAACAACCTTAATAATAAATTATTTATTGTGAAGTTATATTTCTATGAAGAAGCCTGACCTCTTTACTGTACCCCAAGCACTAGTAATGTCCATCCACAATGACTGCCCATGCACCATATAACAGTTAATCACTGCAGTGCTCTCATACATTTCCAGTGCCATAGAAGAATTAATAATCTTCAAATTTGATTTTTTACTTTGTGGTGTTTCAGCATAAGGAAACCCTCTGGAGGATGTACCAGAAACTCACGTTATAAATGATTCAGTGCAGATCAGAGAGGGTTTCAGTAACACACAATTCTGTTCTAAAACTAAATCTACATCATATTGATTTTTTTTTTGGTGGTAAAAGCAGATTGCTGACCTGATAACGGAGACATGCAGATGTTCTGATAACTTGTTAACTTGTATTTCGCGTACCTAAGAAGCTGTGTAGTTGTCATTACCTATTATAGCTCGATGTTCAAGTAACATTGAGCTGTGGGTTAGACTGTGCGCTCCTTGCATCCTTTATTTATTATGCTGTTTGAAGTGGATTTTTCAGTGTCCACCATTTACTGAGAAATAACACACATATCATAAAAGAACATCGTTCAGCAAAGCATGAGCGCTCTGTAAAAGACCATAGGAAAGGAGAGGCGTTGTCTATAGCCGTTTCTCCTGCTATGCCAAATATGCATGTGCATAGGGCCCTGGGGACCCCTGCCACCCTCCCTCGCACGCATATCCGATGCCCTCCCCGACGCTGACATCCTCCCTCTGAACGGCGAAAGTGTGTGTGTGCTGGTGGGGGAAGGAAAAGAAGAGGAGGAGGGAGGAGCAGCGCTTACGGGCATGTTCCTTTTCTTTTTCTCCTCCCTCCGCTCCCCCCTAGTTGACAGGCAACCAATAGCAACCCCCTTCCCTGGTCGACAGAGGGCCCTAAGCCTCTGAAAGGCTAGACACAACACTTCCTATAGCAGTCAATGATGGGGTTCAGACTTATTGAAAACCTTTCTAAATTACAGCCCTCCACTGGCCACCTTCCAAAGTTGAATGACACCTAAAATCATTCATTTAGAGATTCCTGTGGATCCAGAGGCATCATAGATTCCTCCTAAAGATAGGTCTTCACATTGCCTTGGATTAACAGGTAAAGAAAAAATCTGCCCTTACCAACCAATGAGGATTTTTTAACATTTGTCTTAGTTCTTTCAAATAAACAACCCATCCACTATTGAACATTTTTATCTTCTTTATAGCACTGGTCTCCAATTCCTCCTCCATAATCCAATACTGTTCAACTTCTAAGCTATGGACTCAGGGACTTTGTAGTGTTGGCCCTTGGCTCATTGCCCTTTACACATAATATAATGTTGTATAATGTAGTGGAGGTTGTGAGTTATGGCTCTTTGCACCATGGAGGACAACACATCACTGGAAAAGGGGCTCTATGTGTCACATGATGATCCAGAATATATATAGGAAAAAAAACACATGAAGTAGAAAATAGAGAGAGGGACAATGAATGAACTATTGGGCCTGAGATGCTTTCATACACTGCCATGGACTAGAAAAAGAGAGTGCCCATAGCAGCCAACGAGAGTTTTTGACTCATTTTAAATCACCTTCTCCTATACTGATATTTGTAATCTTCTCTATATCACTCCTTAAGGTACCAAAAATGACTTTAAATAGACCCCCCCCCTAACAAAAAATAATAATAATTGATTGAGCAATGATTATTTTGAATGTTGCAAAAACTGACAGCTATTATGGGGGTTTTCTTGGGGGTTGGGGGTTTTCTTTCCTTCACAAAAGATTAGTTTACACAAGTTTATATACAGAGGTGCACATAACTTTTTTAGTGAGCTCCTTAGATGAGTACCAGGAGATGGTGTGTGGAACTCACCCCATATGTAGGGTGGTCTTACCCACTGTCTCCCTCACTGTCCTCTGTGTCAGCTTCTTGTCAGTTTTTACCCTTCTATATGCCTACTCAGACTTTCATCCCCCAGATCTCCAACACACCTTACTGCAACCTTTCATAGTTATTCATGTTTCCCTGCAGATATCCAAGTGACACAAATTGTATACATTTAACATTTAGGTGTATATGAGCTTTGTAGCAATAATGCAGGTACGCATCGCTAGTTTTTGGCCCCTTTTGAGTACCAGAGTACCCATTATGTGCACCCCTGTTTATAAATAACAATAATACCTATCTGTACATCTGCTAATAATGTATACCCTTTCTGATATTATAGTTACAATGAATAGGTAAACCAATGCCTAAACCCCAGGTTCTGAAGGCTTGCATGTTCTGGCAGCGTTGAGAGGTTTATGGGGACATCTACTGTGTAAAAATAGGCTTTTCTTTACAACTCTGTGGTTCTTCAGATTAGGAACTGTCAGATCCGTGTTAGCGCTGGTGTCTTCACTTGGTAATCCTCCAATACAGGGTATGCAGCAGAAGCGTCCTGCCGAGCAAGTGCGGGAGGTTGCTACTGTAACTGTGGGGTGCTCCAAATTCTGTTTAGAGCTGAACAAATAACATTCATTGCACACAGAGGATGCCCCCAGTATCCCAATCCATGACAATGAAATGTGCCAAAGGTTGTTTCCTTTTTGCAGTATACAGAGAAATATATCCACTCTATACTGGAAAGAATACACTGCAGTGTATAAATTGAGACTATGGCTTAGTTGGAATATCTACCATGCTGAGAAACCAGTCTCATTTCTCTTTATTGGCCTCTTGGACGGAGACCCAGCTGGCTGCTGCAGGTAACAGTAATGAAGATATATACACGCACACATTAACAATGCCGGCTGCTATCCAAGTGATCAGGCACTGTGTAACGGAACATTGCTCCCAGTATACAGAACCCAGGGCTATCTTCACTGGGACTTACCAAGAGCATGAGGATCACATACATTAGACAGAAGCCATACATCACAAATAAAGTACAAGTCACTAAACCCTCGGTACTATTCACAAAGTCACAGCAATACGTATGATACATGTGTGACTTTGCGCTAATATTACAGGCTAGAAACGTACAGTTTACAGGATCATATAAAAATACAGCTTTTTCAATTTTAGCATGAGCTGAACACTATTTCTGCCTTTGTGTTATGTATGTTTAATGCAAAGTGAGCTTTTCAGTGCACAGCCTTGTAGGTGAACAGGAAAAATGTGTCTTTAGACATAAGAGATATATATAATTTCGAACTCCCTAAACTAGGATTTATCTTTTAATTGCTGGAGAAACAGTACAAAAAAACTATTGCTCTAACAAATGCAAAGTTGAAGAATGAGTCAAAATTGCCAAATTTTCCCATCTCTACTACTGTATAATACTTAATTTTAACCATTTTTAAGACACCACAGAAGCCGATCTTTATGTTCCTTATATCGGATATACAATCTTTACAGAAATTTGCTTTTTGAAAACATTGGTAACATGGCTCATGGCTGAATTAAAGCAGAAATATTCAAAATGAACAACATATGGTCAAAATATATGGACATTCCTCAACATTTCTGAGTTCAGGACAAAGCCAGATCTGTAAAATTATGGTTGAATGAGTTTGGTCTGGAGGAACATAAGTGGGTTGTATAACATTTTGGAGAGGTGGGTCTTCTTGTGAAACATTACCTGACTTCACAAACTCTGTCTAGTCATAATGGGTCATGGGGACAGCTCTGTGGAAAACCTTCCTACAAGCGAAAAGGATGTTGGTATAGAAGACACAACCCCCATAACACTGCCTAAAGTTTTAGAGTAGTATGTTTATCAACCTTAAGCTGGGCATAGACTGGACCATTTCCCATCGATTCCCGACCCGTCCTAGCGAGTGTGATGACGTCATCACGCACCGCCACTAGTGCCGAGAATCGGCCGGCACCCATTGTGTGCTGCCCATTACTTCTAATGGGATGCGATCCGACATGACGGCTGATTTTTGTCCAATCTTCCAAGTTGGCGCACCCGATTCCTTGCTGACCCGATCCTGATCAGATGCGGGAATGCCCAGGGCATCTGATCAGTGGGTCGAGTCAGGCAGGAATCGGCCCGTCTCTGCCCAGCTTTATATATGTAATGGTTGGTAGTCCATACCATCATAGGTGGTATTGGGTATCCATTAGACAGTCTTTGTGTGAGAAATGCAGAAACAGGAAATGTCCCCTTGAGTAGGATTTTTATTTAAATATAAATAAGTATATAAAAGTGCTTAAAGGTGGTTTCTACACCATGTGCTTAAATCAATCAAGTGCTAAAATCAAGACTTTCTAAAGGAAGAACAACACAAGAGCAGTATCAATTAAAAAGATTTTCCTTTATTTTGATAGAGCAGGAAATCCTCTTTATTTTTGCCATTCTTACATAGATCTGTATTGATCTGAGAATTAGGCCGAGATTCTGTATTCAGATATGGTGTGATGAAGTTATAAGGCAATGGGGGGTAACCAACCCAAGGGAATGAAATACAAAGCTGTATTCAATAAAGCAAGGCAAAGATCAATGATCATTTCCAAAGTGTAATACCCCATAGCAGCTAGCCAGCTTTCAATTTACTAAAGCAATAGGAGTGGAAGGAGAAATTTGATTGGTTGATTTCATCTGCTACAGTTTGTTAGTTTACAGACTGCAGATGGCGCATTGCTCCTGCAAACTATCCAGTCAGTTACTTAGGAGGTATCTGAGGAATACTCAGTAGGAAAAAGTAGTGTTAACAATGTCTTGTTGTACAATTCAAACTGTTAATTAATGAGAGCCAACACTCCTATTTTGGAGTCCAAACGTATATGTTACATATACATATTGCATTCTGTGCTCTCATATGATGCAGAGCTGAGCAGGGGACAACTTAAAATCAGACAATCAGACAACGCAAACAAAGTGTTTGCCTATTTGCCATCTTTTAAATAGTGGTGTGGCCCTTCCCATTTATAATTCTGAGGGAATAGTTTTATTAGTTTGCTGCCCATCGTACTCCGAGTGACCCTACTTTTTTGGGAAATTGGGCTTGTAACTGCAATCTATTCTGGTTTTTTTCTATGGCATCAAACCTTTTATTCAAAAAGATAATTATAGTGTAGGTAATTATTAGGGTCTGCACCCTAAAATAAAACTCCTTCCATTCGTCTTACCTTGCAACACTTGGGATATCTTATTCTGGTGTAAGTAAATCATGTAAGTTGTGTTTTGAATAATTGGATTTACGCGAGGCTTAGGTGAACAGGTGACAGACAGACAAGTGTATAGGTCTGTACAGGCCACAGCGCATGTACACCAGTAGCTCACTGGAAGAGGACAGACTGGGAGATCTCAGACATTTAGTGGCCTTTGCCCAAGTCTAATTAGGAAGCGTTTTAAAGCAATGAGGATGTGAAATAGCTGCCAAGCTCCTGCCGGTCAGGAGGGGCAATGAGTGACAGGTCACTGGGATTAGCGGGCAGCTGTACACGCGACCTATTGGAAATAAATCAAGGAGATAAAAGCCTCATTAACGAGGCGCAGAGACATTGATTAGGACTGGTTAAAGGCCACAGACACACTGACGGGAATCAGATGAAGCAGTTCATTTATAGGGAGGTAAAAGCTGAGAGACTGGAACAGCCTAGATTGGCAGGAAGGGGAGTCGGGGACAGGTGAGGGATTAGCAGGGAAGCTGTAAAGCGAGGACTAGATAAAGAGAGGCTGGTGGGCCAGATAACAGAAACAGGACTATAAAGCTGGTGAACAGCATGATGACTGTGACATCAATGGGAAAAAAAAGACATGACTTCAACACATTATAGGCAGTAAGGTACTGCTCTACACGGCCAAAACCAGTAACATTGTAGACTAGCCCAGCATCCTATGCCTTAAAGTGGGTTTACATGTGTAGATTTTTTCTTTAATCAACTGCCAACTTGATTTTTTGTTCGATGTCGTTGTTGAACATCTTTCGTTCATTAATCGAATGTAACATTCGATTTTTTGTTTGTCCATTGCGATATCAAATGAAAATACAATGGAAATTACAATGATAGATACAAATTTACCAACATGTTCCACGACCTTTCAAACAATTTTTTGTTCATCGCCATTCTCGATTTTTGTTCAGTCAAACCAAAAAATCTACACGTGTAAACCCACCTTTAGAGCTAAGAGACTTCCAGATACCAGACTTGTGCTATATATAAAGGCACAGACATAGTTCAAAGAAAAATTGCCAACATCCCAATTATGAATACAATTCTAAAATATGTGTTGGTTAGTGATGCTCCGATTGATCGGCCGCCGATCATGATCGGCCGATATTGGCTTAAA